>CM034009.1:6217963-6258048 GCA_019603395.1 Cyrtorhinus lividipennis | reverse complement strand
ACTCGCCTAGATCGCCCAAAATCTCGAAAATCCATTTTTCAAAAAACACATTTTGACCCCTACCCCGCTCAAATTTGGTCCGATCAGACTGAAAAGTTTGGGAGGACCGTCCTAGGCCGGTATCAGACCCCCTGACCCAAATTTCAGATTGTTTTAGAAAATTTTCTACTACCAAAACGGCGTAGGCGGACGGACATTTACCTTTTTTCATCTAGACACCTTGTCCAGAAAAAAATTTTGAGCCGAATCGGAGAGGTTGACCTTTTGCATGAAACATAGGTTGATTATTCAAGGAATAACCAACCAAAATGGGCACATAGATACCCATTTGACCCATAAGCTCTTTAGTGGGGTTGCCAACCGTTATGTGACCCATTTAATTGGATTCAGGTCCAAAATTTAGTGGAAAATGATACCCCACTCGCCTAGATCGCCAAAATCTCGAAACCATTTTTCAAAAAACACATTTTTGACCCTTACCCCGCCAAATTTGGTCCGATCAGACTGAAAAGTTTGGAGGACCGTCCTAGCGGTATCAGACCCACCCAAATTTCAGTTTTTAGAAAATTTTCTACTACCAAAAACGGCGTACGGCGGGACGGACATTTACCTTTTTTATCTAGACACCTTGTCACAAAAAAAATTTGAGCCGAATCGGAGAGGTTACCTTTTGCATGAAAACATAGGTTGATTATTCAAGGAATAACCAACCAAAATGGGCACATAGATACCCATTTTGACCCATAAGCTCTTTCAGTGGGTGCCAACCGTTATGTGACCCATTTAATTGGATTTAGTGTCCAAAATTTAGTGGAAAATGATACCCCACACGTCTAAATCGCCGAAAATCTCGAAAGTCCATTTTTCGAAATACACATTTTGACCCCTACCCCGCCCAAATTTTGGTCCAATCGGATTGAAAAGTTTTGAGGACCAACTAGAGCCGGGAACGAACCCCTGACCAAATTTTCAGATTTTTAGAAAATTTTCTACTACCAATGTCCGCGTAGACAGCGTACGGTAGAATCGGGAAGATAGAAATTTTGCATGGAAACAGGTTGATTTTTCAAGGAATAACCTACCGATATGCTACAAATTCTTTCAGAGGGGTTGGTTGTTCCTCAGACCAGCAGCATGGAGAATTATCCACTCAATTCAGCGACCAAAATTTAGTGGTACCAGAAATCTCCAAAACCCATTCGAAATGAGTATATGGAATTATAAGATGAATAGAAATTCATCCTGTTCCGAATGCTTGGTTTCCTCGCCTACACTGAAGAAATACATCCCGTGTTGAGAACAGAGTAGTTTCCTAGACTCTAGATTATTCAAATCTTCTTGAAATAGTGAATACTAGGGCACTCTTGAAGGTACGAATAATAGAATTATCAAGAAATACTCGCGAGTCAAGTATGATTCTACATCACTTTACGGCGACAAAGAGAAACGCATAACTACATGTTTCCAGTTCTGTTTCAGTAATCAAGCCAAGAACTACTTTAGAGCAATCGGTTTGAGAACACCACTAGAGGGCGCCAACATTCAACATCCACTAGGAAATGTGTTGAGTTCGCCGTGTTAATGGATAGTCTCAAATTTATTCGTATTTCCCAACGCCGCAGCAGCAGCTAATTTGACGTGTAAGCATAATAGAAACAGACGTTTGTAAGGGATGTTCCAACCCTCATTTACATTTCTCCGTAGCCGAGCTAACGAAAATTCTCTTCGTAGGCCTGACCCAGTTCAAACGAGGGTTGAAATCAAATGAACCCGCACACAAATCTAAGAAAAACCTCAGAAGGAATGTTCATTCGAACATTTTATTACATGATTCATTTCCTCGCAATATTTGACGATTTATTTCTCCAACGGTCGTGAAACTGACGGAAAGATTAGATTGAGGAAGGGTCACTACGGAAGACCGAATTGATCCCGTGACCCGGAGAAGCGTGATGAAACCTTCGGAGGGGTGCTGAAAGGGTGTAATAGCGTGAAGGTATGGCTTCTCGAGGGCTCGCCAGATGTTAGTGGACCGGGAGACTTCCTTGTAGCGGCGAATTTCTATTAGACAGTACTTTTATCGCTCGTTTTTGATTTAATATTTTGATTAATATATAACCCTGGAATGGCCATTGTCAAAGGAAAGTGTTCTCCCTCAAAATCGGCATGGACGGCGGACGGACATTTGCTCATTTTGATCTAGACTCCTTGAAACGTCTAGAAAAACGCTGCGAATTCATTCACGCGTTAGTTATTCCTCGGACCAGGCGCATGGAGACTCATTTCAATCGATTCAGTTCGTCCAAAAATTAAATAAAAATTAGTTGAAAATGATACCCCACACGCCTAGATACCAGAAATCTCGAAAACACACATTCGAAATGGGTAGATAGCCAACCATTTTGACCCATAACCTCATCCAGAGGACGCCAATCGTTCCCGGGCCCATTTCATTGGATTTAGCCTCCAAAATTTAGTTGAAAATGACACCCCACACGTCTATATCGCAAAAAATCTGTAATCCTTTTTTCAAATACATTATTTGACCCATCCCCCCAAATTTGGTCTCGATCGGTGAAAAATTTTAATACCAAATGCGGCTACGCGGATGGACATTTGACTTTTGGTGGTTATTCTTTAATATCAACCTATGTTTACTGCAAAGGTCAACTCTCCGATTAGAACAAATTTTTTCTGGGTCTTTCAAGTTGTCTAAATCAAAAAAGGCAAATGTCCGTCCGCCGACCACGTCAATTTGGTAGTAGAAAAATTTCTAAAAATCTGAAATTTTGGTCAGGGACCCGTTTCCAGCTTTAGTTGGTCCTCGAAACTTCGATCGGACCAAACTTGGGCGGGGTAGGGGTCAAAATAAATTTTTTGAAAAATGGATTTTCGAGATTATAGACGATCTAGGCGAGTGGGGCATCATTTTCCACTTAATTTTGGACGCTGAATCCAATGATGGGTCCCGAAACGATTGGCGCCCTCTGGATGAGGTTATGGGTCAAAAGGAGTGGCTATCTACCCATTTCAAATGTGTTTTCGAGCGCCTGGTCCGAGGAATAATATAACCCGCGTCAAAGAATTTGCAGCGTTTTTTCATCTAGACACCCTGAAACGTCCAGAAAAAATTTTCTGGGCCGAATCAGATAGCTTCACATTTTGCATGAAAACATCATTTGATTACATTATTCAAGGAATAGCCAAACAAAACGAACTTCATCAAACTTTTGGACAAATCAGGGATCCGAGGTAGTCAATTCATGGCCCCAAATCGAGAAATCACGACTGTCATATTGTTTGCAACGAGGGCTGTTTCGTCTTGTTAGAAGCAAATACCGAATCAGTATCCGTTTTCGTTGTAGCTCAGGCTCACTTGGCAAACAACAGAATGGAAATCACCCGCCTCCATTCTCCAGGATGATACGTTTCCCGATTCGGAGGTATTTATTGGCTACTGCGGTCCTTCTGATCGGTTTAAACTCAGTTGTTTTACTTTCTTCGGGTACGTATATGAATTCTCAGTCTTTGAAACCTGGAATTGAACGCGATTCGTGAAGAATCTGACGGAATTGGCCTACAAAAGTTCAAATGAGTGAATTTCGTGCAACGGCTTCAACGCTATAGCGCCAGATAGTGTTCCCCATGACAGACGCCATTTCCCACTTTTGAGATTCAAAACTGGTTTGACTTGGAATTCTGAAATGTCATTTTGGTTGGTTATTCCTTGAATAATCCTGGAACAATCTTTCCGATTCGACCCATAAATTTATTCAGGGCGTTTCAAGGTGTCTATAACGAAATAAGAATGTCCGTCCGCCGTACGCCATCCACGCCAATTTTGGTAGTAGACAATTTTCTAAAAATCTGAAATTTTGGTTTGAGATTTGTTTCTGGCTTTAGTTGGTTCTTGAAAATTTTCAGCCCGATCGAACCATATTTGGGGTGGGTAGGGGTCAAAATGTGAACTTTGAAAATGTATTTTTGATATATTATTATCTGCAATTTATGCGTGCTTTTTGGACGCCAAATCCAAAAGGACGGGTCCCGGAACGATCGGCGCCCACCGGAAAAGGTCATGGGTCAAAATGGGTATCTATTTACCCATTTCAAAAGTGAGTTTTTGAGATTTCTGGTACCTAGGCGTGTGGGATGCCATTTTCCACCAAATTTTGAACGCTGAATCGATTCGAATGAGTCTCCATGCTGCTGGCCCGAGGAATATCCAACCCCTGTGAAAGACTTTGCAGCATTTTCTATTTAATCATGACTCCACGTACATGGAGTTCATAGAAAGAAGCAATGTTTCCACTAAATCATCAATTACTACGAGATTTTTGTTTATGATTAGTGAATAGGTATAGTCCATGTCCGATTGCTGCACGGAAAAATGAGTAAGATATTATAAATATAGGCGAGTGGAGCTCACATTTGCCTCTACGATCAAGATCACAAACAATACAAAAGAAATATGAGTACAAAGATGAACAATTTTGGACGAATTTGCGTTTTGTCTCAGCTCTGGTCGGTCGGAAATGTTTAGAAATCCCAAAAGTTTCCACAGGAGAACAACTACAGGCTCATTTACATACAATTGATTTATTTAATGTTTTTTAGGGGGTTATTATAGGTCCGCCTCACGATTTCACTACCACGGAAGTTTACGTTGACGACGTCTCTATGATCTGGGAAGAACTTTGCGTTCCGCGAAGTCGCAAAGTGCTCTCAAATTTCAAAGAATCTACGCTATCACATAAGACCAAAACACCAATCAATAGTTTGAAACAACTAGGGTTGTTTCTTGGAATTGCAAAGCAAATCCCAATAATGACAAACGCATTTCGAGAGTTCTTGTGGTAACCCTTGTTTTATTTTGCCGCTTTAAAAATCGTTTAGACAACATAACTTTATCTGTAAACACAGGTAAAGACACGTTTTTTCTGTCCTGGCTGGTGCAACAGCATTTTGGAGAAACGTATAAGTAGATACATGTAAAATCATGGCTGATTGTACACGACGAATGCTTTTTGTTTGAAACGTGGTATTCGGGACAAAAGTCTGCATCATTCATAGGAACTTGTTAAAGATGTAAGGGTGGGTCGGGGTATTGGATAGGGGGGTGGGGGTAGTTTGAATAAGTCATGCAGTCTAAACAAAAGTTGGTGGTTTCCTGGAGAGCTAGCTACATTTTTATAAGAGGACAATTCGGGCCTGGTAGGCTGTCGTGCGAAGTAAACTACCTGAAACACTCTTCAGATCGCGTTCGGTTGAGGTCGAGACAATTTATATTGAATTTTGCGATTTTTCACAGAATTTTGGGCAATTGTGTTGATCATACACAGGATATAGAAAGGGATAGAGACGTAGAAGGGCGAATTACCTTTGAGGTGACGGCCGGTGGGCCGGTGGAGTACTGAGGGGTTCCGCCCCCCCGTTCTGTCGAGTGCAGATCAGCGCATGCGCACCTTCCAAGCTCAATACCCCCACATCATCATCGCTGCCTTTATATTTAATATACTTTACAAGAGAGCATTGAAGAGAGAAAAAAAATCTATTCAATTCTACTGCGTGTCCTCTTTTATAAACGCACGTTTCAATACGACACAAGCGCATTTTCAGTCGCACCCTAAATAAATAGAAAATGCAACGAGTTGGGCAGCGTTGGCGCTTGTGGTCAGGCACAGTCCTGCTGCTCGGGGGAAACCCATCTGCTGACTCACAAGAAAGAAGAGGCGGTCTCTCCTGCTGACCGAGGGATATTCAGCTTCAAAAGTGAGTCATTGGCGCCCAGTTGCAGACATCTGCCCGTAAATTGTTCAGCTTCCTCGTGTAGAAACGCAAAGACGACGTTATCGAACAATACATTTTATTTATTAAGAACGTTCTATTTAAAGAACCAACCAACTCAATTTCCTAAGGGCCACAATTAGCTAAAAGCCAGTCTGCGTTGGATTATTTGGCCTGACGACGTATGTGATGGATATGAAAGAAAATACTGGTCCAGGAGTTGATCCTATTAGGTTTAGGCATTGTGAATACAATAGAGGAAGGGTGTGTATTTCAAGTAAAGTGAAACAAAGTCTTGCTTTGCTAAAAAAAAAAAAAAAAAAAAAAAACGCCAAAACAGTTGATTATTATTTATTATATTATTTATTATTATTGATTGGAGCAGGAGAATGGAGAAAAAAGTGAGTATGGAGCGTCCTGGACTCATTTAAATACATAGATAGTTGCCCATTTCGGTCATATTCACCTCCGGTGGGCGTCAATCGGTCTGGGACCCATTTCATTGAATTCACCATCCCAAATTTAGTGGAAAATGATACCCCACACGCCTGGTCTTCTAATAATCCCGAAAACCGAGTTTAAAGAATCACTTTGTCACGCCTATCTTTTCCAAATTTGGCCCAATTCGATTGAAAAGTTTCAAAGACTATCTAAAGCCGGAAAGAGGTCCCCAACCAAAATGGTAGATTTTTAGAAAATCGTCTAATGCCAAAAACGGCATGGATAGCCATAAAAACATTTTATTTAAGAAATTTAAGGAAGAATGAACCAAAATACTGTTTCAACTAGTGCTGATTTTCTCAACCAACTTCAATTTTAAAATATTATATTTTCACCGACATGCTGAGCCAATGAATGATCAGCATCAGCGCCGTCTACACGATTTCAATATTTTTAGAATTCACTGGGAAGCTACGCTCGTATTAACAAAATTCTTTAACGTCTTCAACTAATAGACACCCTAAGACACAATAACCTCGATAAACAGGACAATTTTTTAACATTTATTTTTCAGGAAAATAACAAAAATACTTATCATTTAATGATGTAAGAGCCTCTCTCAAATTTAAATCTGTTAGAATTAAATTCGAGTTTCTTCGGAGAATTTGTAATGGCAAGAGGATACAGGATGTAAGTCCAAGACTTGCCTTTGAGCTTTAATTAGGGATACCAAGGATGAGAATAAAGTACATTGAAACAAGATGAATTATTATTAAGAATAAGGACACGTTAAAAAGGAGGATAAGCACCAACCTACAAGACAAGACAAAGTTATATGAACAAATAGACGACCTGTGTTGGAAAAGTCATGAACGAAAGGGCATAATTTTACATGAAATAAATAAACATGGTGCTGAAACAGCGTCGACGTTGAAGGGAGAGCTGGATGGGGCTCGCTGTCCCAAAGGTACGCAGCGAGGCTTGATTAAATTGAGTCCATTATCTCAGGGGGAACACAAGAAACAGCTTTGGTCAACTTCAGCATGGTGGCAGAGTTCACTTCAGAGCAAGCACAGGATGATACCAGGATGGACTGAGTGAGATCTCTGTTCTTGAGCACTTGAGCACTATCACAACACAGTTACATTAAATTTGACTCCAATGGGATAGGCGCCTTGGCAAAGAGTGACGCGCTGGGGTGCTCCATTTTGAGCAATAGGCCAGAATGCGCATGTCCAGTCAGAAGCTGCGCGCGCCTCCCAGCGCATGCTCTCTTCCAGTTCTCTGGAGGCAGTAAGCCTGGGATACAATAGGTACAAGTGAGAAAATCAGAAGAAACAAATTAATATGAATAGGTATGTAAATCAACCCAAGCGAAAGACTAGTGCCCATAGATTGCAAAATGGCGTCCAACAAAAGGTACACCCCTTGAGCTGTTGCAACGTCCTTCATTAGGAACAAGATTGAAGTACCTCATGATACACTCTGTTCCTCAAACTACTTCGTACTTGACCTGTCAAAGCCCACGGGAACCGTTGGGTGGTTTTGTGGGGTTTTGTTTACGTATTTTTGCGATATACAATTAAAATTTAAGCCCTAAATGGTACTAACTCCACGGGATGAAGTTTTAGTCAGTTTTACGTCTGCAAAGAATAGCGATAGGTGCGTAGTGGCCCAACTGATCTCCCTTCTACAGTAAGTACCTACTTATATTGTCCTCAATAATTTACTTTGAATTTTGTGGATGCATGAGAACTATTGTAGACGGTTGGTTGTTCTATAGGAACATTTATTCCATTCCCTGACCAGTTTTTCAGCGCCTTGCCCATAAGGACCCGTTGGCCTACAAAGGACTTCTTCTGGTGCCGATTTGATTCATGTCTGATTCATGTTTTTATTCATTCCATGCCGGTGATTTCCCAACAAGAACCTCTCGAAACACTATTTCTGGACGAATATACAAGTTCATCCCCAAAGTATCATTGAACCTCCAATGGTGTCTTATCTCACCTATTAAAAATCAGAGGATGAAAGTAAGGGAGGTTTTTCTGCCATTAGCCTGGCAATTTGGCACTGGCCAATCGAGTTTGTCGGTGGTCATGCGAGACAGTGTTTTGTATGATCTCGTTCCTGGAAAATAATGAAATTGAAAGGTAATCTATTCAATGGCCTTAGTTGTGGTGTTGTGTGGACACACCGAATGATCGTGTTTGAAACTTGCAGGGAGTGGAAGCCTTTGCCGTAAGTGAACAGAAGCAATAATCCGGCAATACTTGCTCAATTTGGTCACTTAAATGGGTCGAATTGAACAACTTTACTTTGATGAACGGGAAATTTATTTGAGAATAAAGAAGCACGTTTTTTGATATTTTTGATGAGCAAAATTACAAGGTTAGGAAATTTAGATTACATTTCTTTATCACGCTTTCGTCTTCTTCTTGACATGTTCACTTTTCACATTCAAACACCTACATTCAACATTCTGTGACGTCACAAAACGCCACATTATCACCGGCTTCACGCAATATTTTCTTCATAAGCCATATACAGGAAATCCACACGATGTACACATTATGTCTCCAAACCATTCCACGTCAATTGAT
This sequence comes from Cyrtorhinus lividipennis, assembly GCA_019603395.1. Lineage (NCBI taxonomy): Eukaryota > Metazoa > Arthropoda > Insecta > Hemiptera > Miridae > Cyrtorhinus > Cyrtorhinus lividipennis. The sequence goes on along the minus strand of CM034009.1, from coordinate 6,249,217 downwards.
TGGCTCCTTGTCCAAGGTTTCTTGTATTTTTTATTCTATTTTTTATTATTTTATTCATTTCTCCTCCTTTTTGTCCCTCTTTTGGTTTCATTCAAATGTTCCCAGAAAGTCTTTTTATTTATATTTGTGGTTTCATGTTCCAAGATTTCCTATATACAACTGTGATACGTTGAGAACAAGCATAACACTTATTAAATTTAATTTATTTGAAAAGTTCAAGAGGACGAAGTGTCCTATTGTGAAATTTAAGAATCAGACAACCTGCCTAGCTTTTTACGGTGTCTGTATCAGAGATACAATAAGCTGTTTTAACAATTTGATTTATAATGACCACTTAGCTGCGTAGACTGACGATGGCGATCCTTTTTGGAAAATGTACCATAGTTTTGGAAAATGCTAAGTTTAATGTTCGAAAATACAACCCAAAGTCATTTAGATCCAAACGTTTTCTTTTATCTGTCCTATTTGTAGAAAAACCGGCTATCATTCACCCTTAACAATTTTTGAGACTTTGAAATCTGGCTCCAGTTGTGCCAAGCTCATTTTCCACCAGATAGAAAGAAGTCAAAAATGTCTGCTTTTGAGGTACCTATTCTAAAAGAGCAGGGAGTTATTTTTGTGTTCTTTTCACCATTCGATACCATTTTGAGCCTCTGAATTGATTGAGGTAGGCCAAGGATAAGTTATAGGTACTCTAGTGGTTACCACTATGAGCAAGGATTTGAAGGAAGAAGTTGCAACTAGTAATTCATATACTAATGAAGCCTCAGGCCATCTCGGTTCTTCATTTTATTACTCCCCCTAATGATTTGTACTCACAATGTATTTTGTCGACAATCGTGTTACTATTCACTCTTTAATTTTAGATAGCAACACTTTAGATGACATTAGACTTTTATGACTTCAGAAAAGCTGCATCTGCCACCCCCAAATGCCCATTTTACAAGTATATCTTGCTGCAACATATGATAGAAATAGTTTTCACGTGCAATATCAATCGCAATATCACCTACAGTTTGATGTAAGATCCAATTAAGACGCCAAAGATGCTTGAAAATCGGCGCAGGAACCTCCAGAGCAATACCTGAATTTATTCCACATCTATGTTCTTATCACACGATCAAATTAATTCAAAACTGAGTGTCACGGTGGGCATTACTCTCGTTGTCTCAACACCGCCAAATCAGATAGTGTCCGTCACGGGTGGTCAAGACGTCGACGGAATATAAGGGAAGATTGAACGACAAAGATAAGAGATGCGGGGCCCAGATTGACGAAACTAGAACACCAGCATCGATCAGTAGAGCGTCCTATTCTGTTTTTGACAGCTTCTTGCCCTTGTTTGGTGATCCAGATATTGACTAGTTTCGCGTACACAATCCATCTCGTTCATAAGCCTGAATTGGTGATTCATCTTTGATCGATTGTCATTGATCAGGTCGTCATTTCAGTACGGATATGTAAAAGAGTAAAAATGAATTAAAAATAATTAATAAAAAAATTTCGAAATTCGTTTTAACCTCCCTTCTGAGGGATCTGAATGTCAAACATTTACATAAGTATGTGACGACTTTTAGGTTGTGCTTCACATACTGCATACTGGAGCTTGAAAACAGCGACATTTTGCACTTGGCTTCCTTCTGGTTGGTTATTCTTTGAATAATCAACCTATTATCACACCAGAGATCTACCTCTCCGATTGGCCCCCACATTTGATAGTATTATGTTTCATAATGACGTCTAGATCAAAACGCTGCTAATTTTCTAAAAATCTAGCATTTTGGTCAGGGACCTCTTTTTGGTTTTTGCTGGCCCTCAAAACTTTTCAGTCCGATCGGACCGAATTTAGGGGAGTATGGCTATGAATAAATATTTTGAAACACAATTTTTGGGGTCTTTAGGGAACTAGGCCTATGGGGTATCATTTTTCGTTGAATTCATGTAAAAAGTTAATCTCTCGGATTCGGCCCGAAATCTTTTCTGGGCATTTCAAAGGGTCTTTCAAGGGGCCTGCCGTACGCCATCCACGCCAAATTAGAAAATTTTCTAAAAATCTGAAATTTGGGTCAGGGGTCCTTTCCCGGCTCTAGTTGGTCCCCAAAACTTTTCAGCCCAATCGGACTATATTTGGGCGGGGTAAGGTCGAAATGTGTATTTTGAAAAATGAATTTTTGAGATTTTAGCGATCTAGGTGTGTGGCGTATCATTTGCCACTAAATTTTGGACGATGAATCTAATGAAATGGGTCCGGGAACGATTGGCACGAGCCAATACAAGAGCATACCCTTGCCAGGTTCATTCCAAGAGGATTTGATCGGTTGCAGGATCGGAAAAAGAGATGTTCGTGTAACCTGGGCAGGAGAGGAGCTGTAGTGTGGGAATGACGTCACAAGCAAACCGTCATTCGGATGACGTTTTAGGATCAATAGGCGGAGAACCGCCTCCCTCGGCCGAGCAGCTGGGCCCAGTCAATGAAGCGGGGAAAACCGATGACGTATTGAACCGCGGCCCTGCTAGCCGTCACGACGAAACGGAGGTCGGACCTCTGACAATGGAGTAAAAATAGTTCAGGTGTAATACTAAGCATGCCTGATTTGTTTTTAAAAGTCGATTAGTAGGTCTCGCTAAATCGGACGGAAAATGCTGCGAAAGTACATTCACAGGGGTTGCTTATTTCCCGGATGAGGGGCATGGAGAGTCGTTTCAATCGATTCGGCGTCTAAAATTTATTGGAAAATGATACTCCAGAAATCATGAAAACCCACTTTGGACACAGGTAGATAGACACCCATTTTGAATCATAACCTCTATCGGTGGGCGTCATTCGTTCTAGGGCCTGTCTCATTGGAGTCAGCGTTCAAAATTTAGTCGAAAATGATACCCTCACGCCTATATCGGCAAAAATCTCAAAACATTTCGACGACAACCCCCCTCCCCAAAGGAAGGACCAACAAGAGCCGGAAACGAGTCCTAGAATACTTCGGAATTGTTCAGAAAAATTGTCCACTACCCAATACGGCGGACGGACATTTTGGGTTGTTTGATCTGGATATCATACAATGTGAACAGTCAAATTTTGAGGGTTACCGGAGTGGGTGACCAGGTTATTTAACACTTTCGCCTAATAGAATCGATTGTAGCCCCACGACTACCGTAACATGGCGTCGTGCGGTTTTTACCGCAGTTTTCCACGTAGTAGTTTGTACAGAAGAAAACATCATTTTTCAAGTCAACTACTACCTACCGGTAATTACCGCGCCCGCTGTCCTTCACCACTACTACGCGGTAATTACCGCGCCCACTGGTCTTCACCACTACTATGCGGTAATTACCGCGCCCGCTGCCCTTCACCATTACTACGCGGTAATTACCGCGCCCGCTGCCCTTTATCACTACTACGCGGTAATTACCGCGCCCGCTGTCCTTCACAACTACTACGCGGTAATTACCGCGCCCACTGGTCTTCACCACTACTACGCGGTAATTACCGCGCCCGCTGCCCTTCACCATTACTACGCGGTAATTACCGCGCCCACTGTCCTTCACCACTAATAGGTGGAAATATCCACCCAAGATGCTATATTTTATTGATGCACTTTTATTTTCGCCAACTTTGGCAATCAACATGTGTTCTATTGAACGATACATTCAGCTATATGTAAAAAAACGCAGCAAATTCTTACACACGGGTTGGTTATTCCTCGGACCAGGGAATAAGAATATTAAGAATAAGAATAATCTAATCCAATAAGAATAATAAACCAAAAGTGTCAATATGTTAGTGACTTGATTTATAAGATTCTGTTATAATTCTCAACTTTGGGATTGGGTTTTTATCCTAACCGCTACCTCTAGTTGAATAATGATCAAATAACGCTTCAAAATAGAGAAAGTTGAGCTTGGACGATGTATAATTATTTATTTTCGCGTTCAGTTCTCTGTAGTCAGGATTATGCTTGCTAACGACCCTAAAACTCCTAGGGTCGCTTAAGCTTGACATCACTGATCAAGCCGGCAGTAAAGTTGAATCAGAAGTTGATAAGAGAGATAACGTCGTGTCTTAATGTCATCAACTGTCTTCTACAATATTTTTACATCTCTAGTAGGTACATACGCTTGTGTTATTGTATTAGATAGCTAAATGAAGTAGAAGATCCTAAGTGAGTAGTTTTTCGTGAGCTTTTTATATTGGAAATGGTGTAATAAGTGTTTGGAATAGCGTTGATGTTGGTGAGTTATGCTTTTGTGATTGACGTACCGATGATTGAATAAGAACTTGACTTATATTTTACTCAAACTGTCTATCTATTTAGGAAGAAGGCGTTATTTTCTCAGTTCAACTACTAAGATTTATCAGCTTCGCTGCCAATACTTGAAAATGGGCACGTCTGGCGACATTCAAGGAGTCGACTTGGAAAGTCATCTTGAAGACGAAGAAGTGAAAGAAATACTGAGATCCGGCACTGATTTGCGGCAATATTCTAAACAAATTGAAGAACAGTTGAAAAATGTGGAGAACGAGTCAATTCGTGATTATATAAAAGAAAGTCAAAATATCGTGAGCCTCCATAACCAGATTTTGGCTTGCGACGACATTTTGGAGGTGAGTTGCCAGCGGTGGTGTAAATTTTATGAATATGCAGAATACCGGAAGATTAATTTTAATGTCCAAGGATCCTAAATATGGCTGTGATGATGTAGAATATAACTTTAAAGCTAGGATGCATATTATCGTTGCCGGTGGGTTGGGAAATTCCGGTATTATTCACCTTCTATTCTGATTTCCAATACCATACTCCAATAATATGAGGCATGTGTGATGCTTTTATATTATTTATATTCTTTATAATGTATCAATGAATACTGAGAAATAGTCAGTGGCAGGCGCGGATCTAGAAATTTTTTTCGGAGGGGGTCATAGGGTAAAATCAAAAGCTAAACAAAAAATAATCAAACAAACAAAATGAACTAAATTTTCTCACTTTTTTAATCTCTTAACAATAAAGTCTTTTCAATTGCTCTAGTCAATTTCTTCATTTTGTTAGATTTTTGGAATCGTTGCAATATTCTCGATCTTTACTGAAATTGGTATTTACCTACTAATATCGGTATTATTATTTCGATGTTTCTGACATTTGTATAGATACCAGCCTTTCGATATTGTTGAGTATCGGAACAAAAATAGTGATATTGGTATTTTAATGTCTAAAATTTTAGAAAATTTTCTATTCTATCTATCTAGGAGATTTCTATCAATCCAAATAACCAATAAAAAAACGCTGCAAATTCATTCGCAGAGGTTGGTTATTCCTCGGTCCAGGCGCATGGAGACTCATTTCTTCAACATGGGGAAAATGGGGGAAACAGTGGGTGTAGCGGGTCCCGGAGCCATTCCAATCGATTGAGGGTCCACAATTTAGTGGAAAATGATACCCCACACGCCTAGGTACAAGCTTTTCAAAACACAAGATTTAAAAAAAATTTCTCACTGAAAACCTTTTTTCCAGTTTTTGGCCCAAATGTGGCATTTTATCGTAAAATCGGTCTAACGTGGCACCATGGCAAAATGGCATTTGCCTGTCTCTGGCTTATCACATACTAGCTGTGCCTATATTACGTATGTGATGATGTATTTGAGATTTCGACCGGTTTCATTCTAGCGAATGGAAAACATGCTGATTGGTTTCAAGTCCGACTTGGGCAGCATCAGCAGCGAGATAGTTTACCTTCAGAAGAAATCCGTCGTGATGAGCCAACAGCTACACAACCGCCAGGCCATCCGTGGACAGCTGAGCCAATTCATCAACGATTTTGTTGTACCTGAATCACTGATCAAGCAAGTCGTCGATGTTACTCTCAATTTGCCTGAATTTCACTGTATAAGAACTACATTATTGCAACATTTGAAGCATTCCTGTTGCCCAAATAAATAGTTTCATTTTTTTTCCAGTGGGATCTTGGACATAGCTGTCACTGACAAAGAATTCACGAACCAGCTTAAAACTCTCAACCACAAAATCAGTTTCGTAAAAGAACAAAGTACCAAAGAAGTCAAATATTGCAGCGACGTAGTCGACGTTTTGGAAAATTTGAAAATAAAAGCCGTCACCAAAATCCGAGCTTGCCTCCTGGAACATATTTCCAAGCTACGGAAAGCCACAGCCAACTATCAGATTCCACAAAATGCTATGTTGAAATACACGTAAGTTCTTCCTTTCGCTTACGACAAATTGTTTAGGGCCTTAATGGTTCGGCCGTGTTATATTATTTTTACGTGTCGATTCAAGGTTCCTTTTCGAATTCGTGTACGCCAACGAGAGAACTGTTGCGTCTGAAATTTGCAACGAGTACATCGACACGATGGGCAAAATATACTTTTCTTACTTCAAGTCTTACACGTCGCATCTGATGAAATTGCAAGTACGTATGCATTGGTTTTTGGGTCTCCAAGCATTCCAGCTTTATGACCATACTGATTGCTCATGTAAGTTGCGAGGGCCAAAACTAGGGATGATCGATACCAGGGATGGATCGATATGAGTACTAGTATCGGTATCAAAAGAATGGTATCGATACCAAGCAAGTATCGATACCAACCAATATTGGTATCGAATCAAAAGTCAGCGCTCCGCGTTTCGCCAGGTTACCACTATTTACATACTTCAGACAAAATTATTGAAACACAGAATGTGTTTTACTGACGCTTTTCACGCTATTTTGCTACTTTCCTCTCACTAAATTAGAACTTTATATAATCACTGCATCACACACTTGAGTAAATCATTTTACCAATGAACACACACAACTAAGAACAAAATGACCACGGAACAAAATAACACATTTAATGCTGTCTTATCACTGATATGATAGCAAGGCATTGTTCTTCTTCCCAAGACAACCCCTAGCCAAAGCAGGCAAGAGGGATCTCTGTCCAAAGCTTCTGGCCCTTCGAGTATATACCTAAGTATATGGTGTATACCCGAAGTATATACTCGAAGTTCTGGCCAAAACAAGTGTAGCAACCTTTAGGAGAGAGCCTGCTTGATTCTTCATTGGTAATTTTCAACAAAAACTTGATATACTGTCATTGTTTGATACTTTTTTCGATCCCGATTATTTTTACCGATACCAGTATCGGTATTGAAAGCAGAGTATCGATACCAAAATGATCGGTATCGGATGAAAAGTATCGATACCATCTCGATATCGATCGGTATCGTTCATCCTTAGCCAAAACCAAAATAATATCATCGTTGCCGGTGGTAATAAGTGAAATATTTCATTGATGGGGGGAAAAAGCTCGAAAAAGGCTGCACATTGGAGTAAAGTCCGCAAAACGGAGACACTACGTGTTATTAATTTTCCTGTTTTTGTCGTTATTGAGTCCAGTAACAAGGCATGTTCGATTTGCAATGAGGGCATAGCCGTTCACAAAGAGAAGAATGTTGATCGTAATTATGACACAGAATATTTTCAAAATTACTCAAAATATACACGAAAAAATCTGTCTGCGGGCCGAATGTGGCCCTCAGGGCCGTACTTTGGAGACCCCTGGGTTAAAAAATACTCGTTTTGGTTGGTCTAAAAATCTGAAACTTTGGTCAGAGACCGGTTTCTGGTTGGTCCTCAAAACGTTTCAGCCCAATTGGACCAAAAATAGGGGGAATTGCAGGGGAGTAGGAGTCAAAATGTGTTTTTGAAAAATGGATTTTTAAGATTTATGGCGATCTAGGCGTATGGGGTATCGTTTAACCCTAAATTTTTGACGCTGAATCCAATGAGGCGGGTCCCGGAACGATTGACACCCACCAGACGAGGTTATGGGTCATCTACCTAAGGGGTATCTACCTTCCCATTTTGAACGTGTTTTCTAGATTTCTGCTACCTTGGCGTGTGGGGTATCATTTTCCACTAAATTTTGGACGCTGAATCCAACGAGACGGGTTCCGGAACGATTGGCGCCCACCGGAAGTGGTTATGGACGCTGAATCTATTTTTAAATTAGTCTCCATGCGCCTGGTGTGATGAATAACCAACCCTCGTGAAAGAACTTTGCAACTAGAAAGTTGGCAGTGTTGTGACAATCGTTGCTTACAGCGTGCTGTGAGTCAAACAAGGAGTAGGGCTTTTGGGCAAAATTTTCACCATTTGAACCGACCCAAAAATCAAATTAGCGCTAGGGTGACGGAATGTCTATCGCTGTTATCATACAGGGTGTCTACCCAACTTAAGGAACAATCTCAAGGTGCCAACAGCTCGTCTGCAACAAAAAATACCCCTTATTTATTTATTTTTTTTACCTTGACCAATGTTTAGAGTTAACATACCTCCCAACGAGGGTTGCCCTCGTATCGAGGGCTTCTGCGTAGACAAGGGCATTTTGAAAACCGTATCTTTTTAGTACTCCTAATACTAATTTAATAGAAATGAGATGCCAAAAAAACTATTTTCTCTTTTATGGGGAACGCATGGGAGTGTCACCATTCGATTCAGCTCCAAAAAAGCAAATTATTGTGATATTGATCTCTATAGAATAGTAAACCATACCAAATAAACTATGGAGTTCCCCAAGGGTCAGTACTCTGTCCTCTGTTCTTCCTGATTTTTTGAAAAAAAGAAGTGGGTAACCTGGTTTCTTTTTCTGATGATATGGCCGTAATTATACTTGGCCTTTGGGGGCAAATCTACAATAACAATGAAGTAAAATCAATCTCCTGTAAACAGTGCGAACTTATAATGAACAAATAAATTGACCTATGGGAGTTATGGCCGAGTTAGTGAGTTAAATTGAGTGTTCAAAGTGTCCCAGACTTATTCTAATCGATTCAACGCCCAATATTTACTGGAAAATAATACCCCACACGCCTAGGTATCCCAAAAACCTCGAAAACCCACATCAAAAAGGTAGGTATGTACCCATTTTTACCCATACCCACATCCAATGGGCGCCTATCGGTCTGCAACCGATTTTAATGAATTTAGTTCCCTCAATTTAGTGGAAAATGATACCCCAGACGCCTAGGTAGCCAAGGTTTCCCTAGGTCACAGACCAAAGGTATACATAAATCGGTGTACCTATTTTGTAAGTGATTTTAGATATTTTTGGGTACCTAGGCGTGTGAGTTGTCATTTTCCGCTAAATGTTGGACGTTGAATCCATTTAGAAGTGTCCCAGACCGATTGGAGCCCACCAATGGTGGTTATGGGTCAAAATAGGTACCTACCTATTTATTTCGAATTTGTGGTTTCGGTGTGAGGTACCAATTACCACTATTTGGGAGAATCTAGAGGTTCTATCTGAATTAATCAAGGAAAAACCAAGTTTTTGAAAGAAGACTATTGTGTTTCAGCTATTTTACCAATGTATGTACTCATTATTCCTGTTATTTTATACTATTTTGCTAACTACCTTGGCATCTTACAGTTTGATCATGCACCTACCAAGGATGATTTGATGGGAAACGATGAAACCGCGTCCCGCGGTTTGTTTCACAAATCGTCTCTCAAACAGAAAAACACCCTGTTCACAATTGGCAGTCGAGCCGAAGTGTTGACGTCACAGTTGGAAGCGCCCATCATCGTCCCGCACGCTGCTCAAAAAGCAGATCAAAGAGTAAGAGCATTAAGTTCTATTTCTCAGTCAGCTGTTGATATGAAGAGCTTAATTCCTGGAGGTACTAAACACCATGCTTGTCGAAACCGAGTGTAGACTCATTGGGGGGTTTTCGGCACGAGTTATACCCGAAAATGAAGGCAGATTCGGGGAAGAAAACACCCTAAAACAGTCAAAAAGGATGGTGGATCCTTGTTTTTATTTCATAAAGTACTATATCTGTAGACCTTGGGAAGGTATTATATCCGTTTCGATTCAAAAAGTACTATTTCCAGTGTGTAAGCATTGCCGCGAAGTTGATTTCAATTCATTCTCTGTCAACTGAGGGTGAATTGGTAGCTTGTCAAGCTCGGTTGAACTCACTCAGGGTGAGATCTGCAGCCCTCTGAACTGAGAGAGGTTGTGATGGCTTAGACATAGATGGTCGCAACAATGCTCTGTTCTTGCTGTACGCAGATGGCTTGGTGGTTTTGGGCAGCAGTGTTGTGGATATGAACCAGAAGATGAGGATCTTGAAGGAATACTGCGACGAGAACGGCTTCACTGTCAACACTGGCAAGACAAAGTTGATGTGGCAGCAAAGTCTGCTGGAATCAAGAAGTTTGTAAACCTGGTGATTTTCGGGAACGCGGAGGTGGAGCAGGTTTCCTCATATACGTACCTGGGAGAGCCCTTCCACAGCTCTGCTGTGTTTTTAGGAGCTTGTGGTCACTTGGTCAGCCGTGCAAACTCGCTTCAGCAGCAGTTGTGGACACATTGATAAGAGCTGGAGTTGGATCTTGGCTGGCAAGGACAACCATTTTTGGGGCAATGGTGAATTCTGTCCTACTGTACAGTTCTGCGATGTGGGCACATCTAATTTCATTCTTCTCGAATTTAGCACTTCATGGAATTAAACTCCTCGTATAACCATATGTCTCATATATTCAATCATCCTAACCTTTGAGCCATCCTGAAGATCTACAACATCTACAATCTACGATCTACCAACAAAAATATCATTTCGAAAACGGCTCCTGCGGTTCATTTTCACAGTTTTACTTTCAATTCTCATTGAAACTCTTTGTTTGGCCGCTCAGAAAAGCTTATTGTCTTAATATTCTTTTTGCAGTTCCCTTTTGAAGCTCTGTTCCGCACCGAACAGTACGCCCTGGTCGACAACGCCTGTCGAGAGTTTCTCTTCATCACAGAATTTTTTGGATTCAAATCCAAAGTGGCGCTGGACGTCTTTTCTCAAATTTGGGGACGAACATTGGCCCTCATTGTGGTGAGGACCGTACAGTACCACTTCGATGAATAATGTAAAATGTTCTAGTTGTTCATTTTAAAAGTGTCCTTTTTCAGAAAAATCTGGAGTCCTACGTCGCTACGTCATTTGACACCATATCGCTGTATTTATGCGTCCAACTGGTCCTGAGGTATCAAATGTTGTGCCACAAACGGGCAGTACCAGCTTTGGACAGCTACTGGGACACTCTGCAAGGCATACTTTGGCCCAGGTAGATGCTTGTACATCAGGAAAAGAGAACATTTCAATCGCCATGCTTCATAAATTCTGATTAACGAAATTATTGTTCCTAGGATCGACTATGTTTTCCGACTGAATATCCAAAGCATTAAAGATTGTGACGTTTCGAAATTCGGGAACGAAATGCGACCCCACTTCGTGAGTTTGACACGTGACTGTATACCCAAATTAACTACGTTTTGATTGGTTATTCCTTGAATAATCAATCTATTTTTTCATGCAAGAGTCTCCGACTTGCCCCTTAAATTTGACGCTTTCAAGGTGTCTACATAGAAAACGCCGCAATTCCTATAGGGGTTGGTTATTCCTCGGACCAGGCGCATGGAGACTCATTTCAATCGATTCAGCGTCCAAAATTTAGTAGAAAATGATAACCCACACGCCTAGGTACGAAAAATCTTAACAACACGCATTTAGGCCCATGACCATGGGTGCCAATCGTTCCAGAACCCGTCTCATTGGATTCAGGGTCCAACATTTAGTGGAAAATGATACCCCACACGCCTAGATCACCGAATCCATTCTTTAAAGTACACATTTTGACCCCTATCCCACCCAAATTTGGTCCTACTAGGCTAAAAAGTTTCAAGAATCAAAGAGAGCCGAAACCAAAGTTTCAGATTTTTAGATTATTTTCTATTACCAAAAACGGCGTAAACTGCAGACGGACATTTTTGTTTTTGATTGGTTACTTTTTGAATGATCAACTTACGTTTTCTTGCAAAAAAGTAACCTCTCCGATTTGCCCCAAATTTTTTTTTTGAAGATAAGCATATGCCCGTCTGCCGTACGCCGTCTGCGCCGTTTTTGGTATTCGAAAATTTTCCAAAAATCTGAAATTTGGGTCAGGGACCCGTTTTTAGCTTTAGTTGGTCCTCGAAACTTTCCAGCCCGATCGGCGAAATTGGAGAAGGGGTGGGTAGGGAAAAATGTATTTTTAGAAAAATTGATTTTGGGATTTTTGGCAACCTAGGCGTGTGGGGTATCATTTTCCACTAAATTTTGGACACTGAATCCAGTAAAATGGGTCCCGGGATGATTGGCGCCTACCAGAAGAGGTTATGGGTCAAAATGGGTGTCTATTTATCTATTTCAGTTGTGGATTTTGTAGATTTTTCGTACCTAGTCGTGTGGGGTGTCATTTTTCACTAAATTTGGGACGCTGAATTCATTGAAATGAGTCTCCATGCTTCTGGTCCGAGAAAATACCAACCCTTGGGAATGAATTTGCTGCGTTTTTAAGTAAAATTTGTTGATAGCTCAAGGAAGTTGTTTGTTGAGGCTATCTCTTGCCAGAAGAATTCATTCAAGTTGTGGAGCGGGTACAAATTATTTATCGTCCTGTCTTCGTCTTCAGATTGCTCGACGATACGCGGAATTCAGCGGTGCGATGGTGAGCATAAGTGAAACCTACCCGAGTGAAATGGTGACGAGACTACTCGCTCAACTATTGGAAGAAGTCGAACTATTTCTCCTTCGCGCTGCCGGTGTGTTCAGTCTCAGATCTCAACAACTCATTTTCCGCATCAATAATTACGACTTGATTCTCAGCGTTCTTACGGTGAGTTAAACTAGATTCCTCGCTTAGAAAATACCACGTGTTTCAATGCTAAGCTTTCCAAGTTGAAGTTCTACATTGCTGGCGGCTCTTACCAGCTGCACTTCTTCAGACTATTTTTCAGTGAGACTTCTCTCATTTCTGTCATAGATAGAAATAAATGTAGGGTGGGGGCACAAATGTGTCTTTGATCCATAAAATGGCAACTCATGAAAGTTCGTTGATCAAATGAAAACTTAACATACCTCGGATTTTTTAATCTTAATGGCTTTCTCGCCCATCAGCCCCACTACTCATGAATACCAATACTCTGGGAAATGTAAGGTATTAATACAATGACCCCCTTTACCCAAGGAAATGCGTACTACCGGCGACATGAAAGAAAAGTTGTTATTAAAGAATAATGAATTGAAGGTGTCACTGGAAAATGAGGGATAGGGGTCGAAATGTGTATTTCGAAAAAAACATTTTTTGAGATAATTGGCGGTCTAGGCGTGTGGAGTATCATTATCGACTAAATTTTGGACGCTAAATCCTTTGAAACGAGTTCCGGAACAATTGGCACCCATCGGAAAAGATTATGAGTCAAAATGAATATCTACCCATTTCAAATGTGTTTCGAGATTTCTGGTACCCAGGCGTTTGGGGTATCATTTTCCACTAAATTTTGGACACTGAATCGATTGTAATGAGTCTACATGCTCCTGATTCGAGGAATAACCAATTCCTGTGAAAGAATTTGCAGCGTTTTTATATTAGTATTAAGTGATATTTTCTTAGAAATTTTGGGATCAGAATCGATTGAAGAGGAGCTATCACTGCAACTTAGCAGTTTCTCCATGTATTCTCCTCAACACTACTTCCCCCTGTAAGCAAGATCCGATTGAGAATATCAATTATAAGCCATTGTTATCGAATCTACGGCGTTTCCCACTTGGAGATCATAAATGTAGGCAAAATAATGATTTTTTAATAAAAATAAATTGTTTCCTAATAATAGTTTCCATATTTCAGGAGAAGACTGGTGAAAATTGTAAGGAAGTGGGCATTCTGAGAAAACTATTACAAAATAACAGTTCGGAGTACGTCGAGGAAGTTCTGTCGCCCCATTTTGGCGGGATCATCCAGTTCGTCGAAGAAGTTGAATCATCCGAAGACAAGGATAATTATATAAAGGAACAGGAAGGTGCGGCTTGTACTTGTATTTTCAATTATTACTACGCTTTATTTGAGGATTGTATAGGATGTCGGACAAGTTGATCCCGCATGGGCAATCGAAACCAACTTTTCAAACACGTTTTCACCCCTACCCTCCCCGAATTTGTGAATGTGATCTTGGCTGTAGTATTGAGGACCAACTACAGTCAAAAACGGGTACCTGACCAAAAATTCAGATTTTTTTTGAAATTTTCGGGTGAACAAAAAGGGGTTTCATTTTTCCCCATCATTGGGGAAACTGAAGGGAACTCAATTTTTGTTCTTCGAAAACAATGCAATTTGATTATTTAAGCTGAATTTTTATTTTAAAATCTTCTAATCGTTAAATTCACTCTGAAATTCGTAAATTTTTCTTTATTCTTCAGATTGACTCTTCTTTTTCTTCAGGGAATTCGTTTGTAGAGCCTTAATGCCATGTAAATTGTATTTTTTTACAGTTACCGTTTGATTCATTATGATATTTCCACGTCATACTTTATTTCTTAAATGGCGTTACCTCATATTAAGCTCCTACAATGAAACATTCAAGTCCGACTAAGCTTTAAAGAAGAACTTGGGAGTCATTTACTACTTTTCCTGTGATTTTTGCTATAAAAATAATTCTTCAAGTGCCTTTTCTGAAAAGTTCCCATTGATATCAATTTCAGGAATACGACAGAAACTTTATTTTGCCCCAAGACGAGATTACAACGGCAAAACAACGTGTAAAAAAGAGTGGAATAAAGTCCACGTAGCTCCATTAACCATATATTATTTTAAAAACAGTTATAACCAAAAATAAAATATTTTGACGGCAGTTTCTCAAAGCTTAGAAGTATTACGATTGATTTTTGATAACAACTTAGTGCCAAAATTTGTTATAATAAAATTTACAGCAACATTACGTTCTAACTTGAAAAAAAGTCAGGTAATTTTACGGTACGCCTCATGAGGTCTAGATCAAACTTCGGACCTGGAGCCTGAGAAAATGGAGGGAAACAATAAGTGTGGAGTGTCCAGGACTCATTTCAATCGATTCAGCGTCCAAAATTCAGGGAAACTCGGCCCTCTGGGCCTCGCCAGGGGGCAAGCCCCTTGGACCCCCGTCTGCTTTCCGCTTAGAGCCTACGGCTAAAATCCGATAAACATGGACCCATGTTTTAGCCGTCTGCAATTGGAATGTCTATTACGAATGTCTATACGAGGTGACTGATGACTCACTACTACCTTACAAGGAAGTAGGTACGGTATTTTCTTCTTGTCTTATAAAACCCCCTGTGACAGGAGCGTCTGGGGGGAGTACCGAGCCGAGCGGCTTCGGCCATTTCCGGCCCTCCTCGGCTCAATATCACACACCATCGCAATTCTTCCCCTTTGGCGCTCGTTTCAAAAAAGCGTGCTCCCTCGTTCAACGTCAACAATTCTCTCTTTATCGGGGATTTTGGTAGAATAGGAACTTACTACCTACTAGCCTAAAAAAATTATTAGGAAAATGTGTTTCAGCAAACAAGCTAAAATTGGCTCACACAAATTTTGAACATATCTGTAACTCACCCAAAACACGTTTCCAGCAGTTCACATTAGTTTAAAAAAGATATGT
Organism: Cyrtorhinus lividipennis; assembly: GCA_019603395.1. Classification (NCBI taxonomy): domain Eukaryota; kingdom Metazoa; phylum Arthropoda; class Insecta; order Hemiptera; family Miridae; genus Cyrtorhinus; species Cyrtorhinus lividipennis. The sequence continues at coordinate 6,233,721 of CM034009.1, read as the reverse complement.
AAGATATGTAACCCCATTTTTTTCCAGTTTTCAAACTGAAAAAATCAGCGTGGTTGTCAAAATGCAATTCCTTGTTGGATAAACGTACGCCATGAGCGCCAGATATGTGCTCAATGAGATCACCACGACAGGTCACTACGGAACTACACATATTACAATTCAATGAAACAGAAGTGTGCTGTTTCTGGCATCCTCGACTGCTTTGCTGGTGACGATCCAGATTAAACTGTTTGTCGGTGACATGGTTGCAGTTCTTGCACTTAGGCATCACAGGAACGGAATAATAACGAATAACTAAATTAAATGGAATAGTAAACACGGAATAGTTAACGAATAAACTAAAACACTATAAGCGAAACCGTAGATGACGTAATAACTAACATCTAAATAATTACGAATAAACTAAACACGGAACTAGTAATGGAATAGTAAACCACGGGAATAGTAAACAAATAAACTAAAACACTCGAAGCGAACGTAATGTTGACAATTGTGAAGAAACTATAAGTTCGTTCATCTATTTGTGAATTATTCAGATAAGGGAGAGTTGTACAGAGAGGTTGGGCCGAAAGGCCGAAATGGCCGAGGTCGCTCGGCTCGTACTCCCCCCAGACGCTACTCTGTGTGACACTCCCTCGTCACCCTCCGTCGTACCCTTCCCGCGTCACCCTCTCGGGAACGGTTTTTGTATTAGTCATGCTCAAAACATGAGTCCATGTTAAAATGATACCCCACACGCCTAGGTATCAGAAATCTCGAAAATCCACTCTTGAAATGGGTGTAGAGATACCCATTTTGACCCGAAACCTCTTCCGATGGGCGTCAACCGTTCTGGGACCCGTCTCATTGGATTCAGCATCCAAAATTTAGTCGAAAATGATACCCCACTTGCCTAAATCGCCAAAATCCCGAAGAGCCATTTTTTGAAAAACACATTTTGATCCCTAATCCCTCACTACTCTTCAAATTTGGTCCGATCGGGCTGAAACGTTTTGTGGACCAACTAGGTAGAGCCAAAAACGGATCCCTGACCTAAATTTCTGATTTTTAGACAATTTTTTACTACCAAAATGTGTTTTTTGAAAAATGAATTTTCGAGATTTTAGGCGGTCAAGACGTGTGGGGTATTATTTTCGACTAAATTTTGGACGCTGAATCTTATGAGACGGGTCCCGGGACGATTGGCGCCCGCCGGATGAGGTTATGGGTCAAAATGGGTGACTATCCTGATGATTTTCAGATTATTAACGATATAGGCGTGTGGGGAATCATTTTCTGTTATTTTTCTTTATACGAATCCGATATATATTATTTCTATGTGAATAATTAGTTAAATAATTTGTATACGCGGTATTGTTATCATGAACTCCTCATAAAAACTGAGAATGTTTTTTTATTATCCTAAATTATTATGGAAAGGAGGTGAGTGGTTAGATGGCTTTCTAATAACGGAATGTGTTTTTCTTTTCAGAAAAAAGTCTTTATTTGGCCGAAATGTTCTCCGCCCGTTGGAAAGAACACATTTCAGCCCTCAACAATGAAATGCTCTCTTCCTTTCCAAACCTCGTCACAGGCTCTTCGCTTCTTCAAATGGCACTTGGCCGGCTCCTCCAAGTCTACGAAAGGTTCCTCAAATTGGTCACTCCAACAGTTCGAGCCAAACTCGTCAACATTCATCTCGTCAAAGTGGAAATTAAAAAGTATAAGACCAATTTTTGAAATCATCTCGAATCTACAATTCGAATGAGTAACTGAATCACTGTAAGGTTTAATTGGACACCATTTAAGAAAGGGAGAAGTAGTCGTTTTTACATGTGAGCACCCCAAAATACATACAACTCTTATTTTTTTATAATAAATAGATTTTTAGCACACACTTATTTCATAGGCAGATAAAACTACTGGTGTTGAACCACAGCAGAACCGAACGCTCTAAAAGTAGGTACCTGCCTAATAGGGCTGCTATAAGAAACACTGCTATAACAGTGAGAATGGGTAGCTATGACAGACGGAATACGACTGCCCTGATGCCTATCGAGACTTGGCGAACTAATAGTGCAGTTGTTCCCTGACATTTGTGAAGGAATCCCCTTCTAGAATGTGCAATATGAGCTGGTCAGAACTTATTTTCATCCTCTGTAAAATTACAAGGCAGATTTTAGAGGTATAGATGTTTTTAACACATGATTGGGCTTTAAGTGGGGTTCTCCAGGGGCAGCCACGATCTGTCATGCCCCTTGAGTGGGGGGTAGAAATTGAACCAGCCGTGGGTCGTGAACCGTTCACATGACCATGATTCAGTTTATCCCTTGAAGTCGAAAAGTTCCTTTGGAATAAAGAGATCATCTGTTTCAGTTCCTGATTTTTCACTCTCTGCTATCTTCCTCAACTCCTGGCAATTCTTGAATTTCGCAATGACTTCTTTCTGTCCAAATGCATCGATCCCCATTGCTTCACTGATTCTCCTGGCTGCTGCCAATTTCAGGTTTTGGGGCAGGGGTGACTTAGTTCTAATGGTTGGCGGCACTGACTCCCCATGAAACTGAGCATTGCTGAATCTACAGGTATTTTCTAGGTGTACCGTTGCCACCTTCCACCCTGACCTTTTCCTTACTCATGGGGACATGGCATGCCACCCTCAGAAGGGAGGGAAACCGTACTGCTAACGAGGGAAGGGGGAAACTCCTGGTATTCCAAAAACCAGTAGTGACAGGTACAAGGCCACTGTTGAGGGTTTACTGGTCAGTTATTCCTTATAAGAAGTCATGAAAGGGCATTGGTCACTTCTTTATCCTTCCTGACTGGTACCGCGAGAGCTCGTGGTAACAGGCCCACTTTGCCCCCCCCCGGTATGAGGTTGGTCCTGCTTGTGGTCCCCAATATGGGACTGTTTTGGGGGGTCGTGGTTGTGGCGCACCCTGGCCAGAGATCTACACTCTATGATCTTGCCAATGAGGGGAAGGTCTGTGCTGCATACACCTGTGTTAGATGTACCAATACAGGCAGGCTCTTAGAGTTGAGATAGAACACTCATGCACTTCTCTCCTTAATGTGGCAATTCAAGTTAGAAGGCACAAACTACTGGAAAGCGATACATGGGAGGAACAGTCTAACTATCCCCTTTACAAGTCCTGCCAGACGAAGGGACTCTCATTCCAGTCAGTGCGGCATTAGGGTGAGATCTATGAGGTCTATTGAACACCTCTTCTTCACTCATTGATTCTAGGCGCCAGTCATCAGGCCAGTTGACCTGATATACCTGCACAAGACTGTGCCTGAGGCCGCAAGGCCCATTACAGTCTATCCTCGTCATAATTGTGCGCTAGATCATCTGAGAGCCCTGCACTATGTCTCCATGGCTTCCCGTATATCACGCACCCCACCCAGGTTGACCAGTTGACCGACTGAAGCCAAACTAATGTGCTGACAAGTCCCAGGCTGAACCTCAGAGTAACAAGGGTGAGGTTTCAATGCGGTTTGAGTAACACATAACTCGCAGCGCACCCTCCAAGAGTATCTGGGCACGAAATCAAACAACACCTAACAATCTTGTGGTTACTGAATCATTAGCTCATCTAATCACAACAAATCATGAGTTTTCTGACTTAAATAAACAGGTCGCATTACCAAACAAAATTATGTCAATTTCAAACATCTACATTGAAAATGAAAGTTCAATAATCAGTTACCTGAACTCTTGTGGTAAGGTTTTTTGCCATAAAATAGGAAAATAGTAGGAAATCGTCAAGTTTTCTGTACGATAATAGTATTTGAGAAATTTACCAGCTTCTAGCATCTTTTCTGAACTTTTCGTTACTGAGCGGGTATTTTCAAAAACTTAATTCTCGTTTAATTATAAAAATGTTTAAGCTGCAGTTGTCTTCCTTAGGGGATAGTTTCTGGTACAGTGGTGCAATAAGTTCTTGACGAATTTGACGCAATTAGCCGAAAATACCATCAAAATTGAGTCATTTTCATGTAGTGCAATATGGGTTTAAGGCAAAAAAAGTTTTTTCTTTAAAAAATACAAATAAATAATAATAATGAACTGGTAAATAAAAACAAGAAGAAATTTTGAAGAAAAAAAATTAACGGTTGATAGGTGCAATAACCACTTTTTTCTATTAGTACATGGGAAATGGGTTGTGCTGAAATGGAAACAACTGGCTGAAATGAAAATTTTCCTAGAATTTCTTCAGAATCCTAATCTGCAATAAAAAAAAATTATGCATTAACTTGTAAAAAAAAAAAAAAAAAATTCAGGCCAATTAGGTGTTGCGTCGTTGTTGTTTTTCTTAAAAAATTCCTGACATGTTCACCATGTATTTTATGTATAATTGGACTCGTGCACGTATAATATGTATATATTATGTAAATAAAAAACATAATTTTAAATTATTAAACAATATATATTTATGCAGATGCCTTTGATTTCGTTCAAATGAAAAACAATGATAAACATGTCGATCTTGTTTGTTTGTGGCTCTCCTTTAAATAACTTCGGGTCGTTCAATTTCAGGGTTTTTCAGAAATGACCAACTTATTATTACGAAGATTTATTCAACGATTTCGTCAATTCATCGGTGAAATATGGACAGTTCAGGTCTCTTCGTCGGTATGGAGTTATATTGAACGCGCGTATTATGGCTCGGCTCCGCATTTTTTTTCGAGTCAAAATTCAAACTCGATTGAACTATGAGAAATGAAATTTTCTCCGGTTCAAAACAAAATCACCTTTAAATGGCCAAAGGACCCGAGGAGGGTATCAGTTCAGTAAGATCACATCTTCGGTGAGTGATTTAAAGCCATGCTTCGAATCAAGTTTTATTTCTTCCGTAGATAAGTCCGTAGATGAGCGATGGCTGTCAATGTTGACCGGGTTTGGTGACGGGGGCGATTCTCGTCATGGCTGGGGTTGTTTCGATCACTCGGCAGGCGCAACACGAGGGGAATAGAAAATCCGAAACGCCCACGGTTTTATTCCTGTCTTTGGAGTGAGGGTCCAAAATTACCATTTTACGTAGGGCGAATTTCTGCACGCACTCTGTCCGGTGGAATAGAGGGAATAACCCGCTGAAGGCGCAGGATTCGATGACGTCAGGATTTTTCCTCCTGAAAGACAGAAAAAGACGTCCAGTTCACAAGAAAGGTTAACAAAACAACAATTAGCCTCGATTTATTACAATTTGGACTCACCTACACCTTTCAGTTTGGACGCCTTGAAAATACCTATCGTAATTCAATATAACTTTCCACTCCTTGTCTGTGGACTGAGCAAGATCTGGATGATGGGTGCTTGTCTGCAACGAAAAACGTTCATCACTTTAGTTAGTTTTCAATGTATTCACCAAAATAACTTACTTTTCTGAAATGATTTCTCAGAACAATATGTACTACCGTTGGAGTACAATTACTGACCAACTTGTGTTAAGTTGATGGGACTAAGCAGGGCGTTTTGATGAAGGGGAGTGTGGGAAGAAGCCATGGGTGGCCTGCTGGAGGGGATAAGCGAGTGGCCAGGATTGGACAATACAGGAGAGTGGGGTGGGTGGTTGGGGTGGAAGCTTAGGTGGATGAGTGGTAATGTTTTTAGGGCTTGAGTGTAAGGAAAAATAATATAATGTACCAGTATGTAATATAATTGGCTTGGCAATGGCGTCCATATGTTGAAAATGCTTGCTTTCTAACAATGTTGCAAACCCATTGGAACAAATTTTGAAGAACATCCAATGATTTTGGACTATGTTGCATTCTTGTCTGTTTATGTTACCTATTCATTTTTGGTGTTATATGACCCAAAAGTAGGATCCTCTAGGATAGGCTATACCCCCTCACATGGGAAGGGAGTTAAAAATCTTCACCTACCCAGAGCACCCTTCACCTTCCGTTTTGCCCAATATCTGATACATTTTGTTCTTACCTACCTCAAATAAAAGAAAAACTGTCGCCAATTTCACAAACAAATTTGATTCCAAATGACTCACCTCAGATTCACACATGTTGTGGACGATTTCTGAGTCTCCATCAATTCGCGTGTGAATCGCGTTCTCTTCAATTGGCGCGTACTTGTCATCGCCGAAAAACGATTCAAACCGTTCCAAAAGCGTTGAATCCAGATTCTTCAAATGCCGGCTGCACCAAAAAGTAATTAGAAGTTAGTTAAATAGGGGAGTATTTTTAGTAAATAAAACAGGTATTTTTCTTGATCCGAAGAATAATCGACCACTGTGGAATAATTTGCAGCATTTTTGGTTGATTATTCATTGAATTATCAAGCTATGTAATTCTGTCAGAGGTTAACCTCTCCAATTGGCCTCAAAATTTGGCAGTACATGTTTCATGATGTCCAGATCACAAACCGAAAAATACAACGCCGCTTTCGGTGGTGGAAAATTTTCTAGATTTTTTTAGTTGGTCCACGAAACTTTTCAGCCACACCGGTCAAAATTTGAAGAGAGTAAAATTGAGAAAGTGTTCTTGAAACATGGATTTTCGGCTATCTAGTTGCGAGGGGTATCATTTTTCACTAAATTTTGGACCAAATTTCCACGGGTCCCTGACCGATTGGTGTCTACCAGGGGTGGACTGGATCAAAATGGGCGCTTATTTTGGATGTGGGTTTTTGAGATTTTAGGGTACCTATGCATGTGGGGTATTATTTTCCACTATTTTTGGAACTAGGTATGTGTTTTATGATATGGAATGTTGCTATTATAACCAAACCCACGTTCTTATTCTCTTCAATCTATCCGTCTGGGCCTTCTAATAGGACTCATTACCTACGAGTTAAAACCAAGTATCATCAATTTTCCATATTATGTTTGAATCAGAGATTAATGACAGTGTGAACTGAATCAATACTACACTGACCCATAAAGGTTAGTATCAGGGAGTTGTTGCCGGGACTCTTATCTCTGTTTGGGGAACAGCAACTTGCTTTGCAATAACTACTTCATCCTGCTATCAAGCCCAACATTGAAAGGTAACTCTGTGAGGTTCTTATGTTAAATTTTACGTAAATATCTTTTTGTTGTGTGAAAGTACTTTGTTTGCTGCTTTCCCCATCAAAAATGGATAGCTGTTGCATGAATTGTTCCTTACTTCAACATATGCCCCTCTTCCAAACTAAACCATGAGTACAGTCTAATATCTATTGAGAAATTTTCGGAATTTTTTACTTTATTTATTCTTGCCAAATGAAAGTGGTAGATGTCCTCCCATTTTCCCGGTTGGGAATAGCGTGAATAGCCGATCTTGTGTTCATAATTATACTACCCAGTATATCGTGAATATTGAGTTGACACTAGGAGTTTATTACTAGCCCTCGCTACCCATCAGGAAGGCAGTGGTTTCAGCTGATTCGACTTCTACTCAAATGCAAGCCATCTTGGGACGCCGCTTCTCAATCTTGTCTTCTCGGCTCTCCTCTGAAATACTAGGCTTTGCTAATAACTCATCTTCTGAATTCATCCTGTTTCAATTACTTGGTTTCCTAGCCTCTACTGAAGAAATACATCCCATGTTGAGAACTAAGTAGTTTAGACACCAGATTATTGGGTGTGTTACTTCAGTATTCTTGATTTCGTACATACCCAGGTTACCTAGGGGCACTAGGTGGTAGGAATTAGATTTATCAATTTATCAAGAAATACTCGCGAGTAAAATATGATTCTACACCGCTTTACGGCGACAATTCTCAATTTTATTTTTTTTATTTATTTATTTTTTTTTTTTTACCAACTTAATGTTGCCCTTTTGGCAAGTCCTAAAGAGAATTTTCGGTTATTAACTTAAGTTCGATGACTAATAACCGCTTTCATTTCTGTCTCGTTTGAAGTGAATAATGGGCGTAGGTAAATTCACTATGAGATTCAGGATATGATTGGGGGTGAGGGGTTGCGGTACCCTCGATTCCAGAGCCACACTACTCTTTTAGAGTTGGTAGACAAATTGTCATTCAGTTGTCACTCACCTGAGAATCTCCTTCGCCTTTTGGTCTTCGCAAAATTTCTGTCCACCAGGGCATTTTAACGATGACGATTCTTTCGGGCCGTCATTTTCTTTGCTGTCTGGAAACACTATGGCTCCTCCGCTATCTGGAAAAACAAAATTCGATCCTGTTCTTGGTCAGGCACATCTTTTCAAGTAGGGAACGCCATTAACATCCAGAATCCACAGCCAATAAACCGACTTTGTTCGCTCTTAGTTACGAAGAAATCTTAATTAAGTTTTGATTGCTGGTCTAACTCACCATGTGGGCTCGTCCCTTTCCAGCTACCGCCTGGGGTCCTAGAAAAATTTGAAAAGAGCATAGTAGATAATACATACTCATAAGTTCGACTGGAAAATAAATAACACAGTACAAGACTTAACTTAGAAGCTCACAACCGTACATGTTAAGATTGATGAAAGTATTTCTTATATATTTATTTATCTAATTAAAACGAAAAAATGAGGTTTTAGTGGAAATTTTTCAAAAGAATTATTTTAAATTTGAACTGAATATTGGAGAATATACACCACGAGCCCCGGGATGCATTGTCATCAATTTAAATTAATTTACAAATTTCCTTCCAACAAGGAAGGGCATCAGCAAACGACAGGCACCATTTACCTATTGTATCAATCTCTTGAATTATTGTGCGAATAAAGCTCATTACAACAGCAGGTATTCTCAGATTTTAGGTAGTTATAGCTTTTCCAAGTCAAATTGAGAATTTCCCAAACCAATTTGAGGGTTTTCCATAAAAATGTGAGAATTTTTCAATCAAAGAAACTTTCAAATTGGTTTGAAAAAATAACAATTTGACTCGGGAAAGCTATAAGTTGGGATGATGGAAAAGTTATGGCAATTTTAAGATGATAAGGCCAAAGAAATCTTGATAACTTGGAACAGAGGCTTTTAGAGAAGTTCAAAAGGAACCTTCTATCTATCAAAAACAACCCCTAATGTTACGACAGTATAACCAAATCGAAATTTGCAATGTTTCAAGGAAGGCGGAGGAAATACGTTTAGAACCAAATTCCAACGAGAATTATCACAATCGGAATTGTACGGTCGTGTTTAAATTTGAGAATGTAATGGGGTGAGAATTACGTTATCCTATTGGTTACCACACTGAGGATGTAACTGTCGACCTGATCGTTGATGATCCCGCCTTGTCCCCAGGTGCACTGAATACGAGATCCTGAAATAGAAGAAGAAGAATTAATCATAGTGAAAGAAAAGTAGACTTATATTAGGAGGGTGGGTGCCAGATGAAGGTTCAACATTCGAAATAAAAACAGAAAATTTTGGTTTATTAGTGTAGAGGTCGAAAAAACAAAATTTTTGAAAGATATGGAATTATGGTCAGAGACCCGTTTCCGGCTATAGTTGGTTCTCGAAACATTTCAGCCCAATCGGACCAAATTAGGGAGGGAGGGGGTCACAATGTGTATTTCGAAAAGTGGATTTTCAAGATTTTCGGCAATCTAGGCGTGTTGGGTATCATTTTCGACTAAATTTTGGACGCTGAATCCAATGAGACGGGTCCCGGAACGATTGACGCCCACCGGGATAGGTTATGGGTCAAAATTGGTATCTATCTACGTATTTCGAATGTGTTTTCGAGATCTTTCCTACCTAGGCGTGTGAGGTATCATTTTCCACTAAATTTTGGACGCTGAATCGTTTGGAATGAATCTTCAACCCCTCTGATGGAATTTGTAGCGTTTTTAGTTTCACGTTGCTATTGCAAAAAGAATTCCCCTGGTAAGGAGTGCCACAACCCATTGCAGGGCAATTCATACCTGTATCGTGTTTCTATCATATAAGAGGAACTCGTGGTGAAGTAACACGATTGCAAATTACAGTTGAAATAACGTTGCTGTCACAAAATGGACTCCTTTCGCTCCCCATGGTCCTTCTTACTGAAATCAATTTTGGCTCTGAGTTCCGGAAGCTTTATCGGAATTTTTCTATTTGTCCCTTCATTTTTATGAGACTAAAACTATACCAATTCCAGTAGAGTTGTTTATGTAGGTACGTAGGATAACCGCTCTTTTAACATGGATGCTAGTGGCGGCTCCTACACTCCAGAATCCTAGGCGTGTGGGGTATCATTTTCCCATTCAATTTCAGGCGCCGAATCGATTAAAATGGTTCCGAACCAATGACATGAAGTTGGGGGAGAGGATAGTTCATGGAAACGGTTACATTAAAAACGGATTTCGCATTTTCCACTTAATTTTTGACACTGAATTCACTTGTACCCCTGCTCAAAATGTATTATTGGCCCATACAAGAATCACTTGAAAAAACCTCACAGGACAGCTTTCCTACGAGGTCAATATCCATCTTGAATAATAAATCCAGTATTTAATTATTATCTGCATTTTCAACTCACAAAACGCTTTTTGAGGGCCTTCCATACAAATTTGGTTTTGTGTCCTAACATGGTTGTCGGCGATCGTCGTCAACAAACTGTCATGTTACAGTCTTGCAGCATTGAACGAGAAGGAATCTCATTTTCAGGGATATTGCAGGCTCAAGGTGGTTTCCTAACAGTTTCATTAATCCGCAATACGAACCCTCAAGGGCTACGTTGTCTGTAAGCCATAGAACAGGGCTCTCAAATGACCGAGGGGACAAATGTCCAGAAAATGCTGCCCAAGGCAGCAGGAACAGGATTGCCCAGGTAGCAACAGGTCACAATGGTAACCGAGGGTCAATAAATGAAATTTGCCACCCCAATAATAAATTAATTCTCTGCTGTAGAAACCGGTTCGTTCTACTTCTCTGTAGGTCCAAATTTGGCATATTTTGAAAGCTCGCGCGTTATGAGGCTTACCTTGACAGTTTTGGTTGGTTTTCATGCAAAAATTCAATCTCTCCTATTCGCCCCAAAAATTCGTTTTCTGGACGTTTCAAGGTGTCTAGATCAAAATCAGCAAATGTCTGTCCACCCCGACTTTGGTAGTAAAAAAATTTCTAATAATCTGAAATTAGGATCAGGGGGTCCATTCCCGGCTTTAGTTGGTCCTCGAAACATTTCAGCCCGATCGGACCAAATTCGGGTGAGGTAGGGGTCAATATGTGTACTTCAAAAAATGGATTTTTGAGATTTTTTGCAATCTAGGTGTTGTGGGGTATCATTTTCCACTAAATATTGGACGTTGAATCCAATTAAATGAATCCCGAAACGATTGGCGCCCTTTGGATGAAGTTGTGAGTACGTATCTACCCATTTCGAATGTCTGTTTTCGAAATCTCTGGTACCTAGGCGTGTGGGGTACCATTTTCCACTAAATTTTTGGACCCTGAATCGATTGGAATGGGTCCGGGACCCGCCACACCTACTGTTTCCTCCATTTTTCCCATGAATGAATCTCCACGCGCCTGGTCCGAGGTTTTTTTATTTGTTTAAATTTATTTTCAATAATAATCTCATGCCTATTACTCTTCGTCTACGATAGAAATAGCTGAAATCCTCTACTGGAAGGTAATTACGTGACAGTAATTAGGCAGTTTACGTTCTCCTCGAGAGAAACTGTGTCATTTCATCATACTTTTAGAACCCGTTGGATTTCTATTGGTAGAACCATAACTAGAAAACAATCAAATACGTTATACGAGGGATGTTAATATTCCAGCATGCTAAACGAATTAGCAAACACACCTGAACCAAGTGTGGGATTGTTAATGAAACTCACGAAAAGCAAACAACTCAACAGTCCACGTCATAGGAATGAGATTGGGCTGGAAACACGTTGGAAGAAATTCATGAGCAAGGAGGTCAATTTAAGTACACGGTTGACAATTTAAAATTGTTTAAATGCGTATTTTCTTAAAGTGAAGAGACGGTATAGGCCATGGTGGACCAGAAGGGCAGGAGGCTTCTCCTTGGTGGTCTTCAAGCTCCTAACAACCTGACGCAACGGATTTCATCCCCTAGTCCAACAATGACTCATCATTCCCCATCTCTTAAGCCGCCGTGATTTTCGAATGAGCCTGATAAGATAGTAACATACGCAAAACAAAAGAATCGCTTCGAGCGCGGGAAACGCGATGACGTCAGGAATTGGTCAGACTCGTAGTACTCGAGGGGAGTCCCCAAGGTGAGTCTCGCCGGAAGAAAATAGAAGAGATGGAAGAACTAAGCCACAGTATGCCATTCATCAAGGCTCAAGTAGCGTCAGAGCGAACTAATAGGCTCAAAATACGGTGAATATTGTTACAAGTCAACTCCGATCCGACGTTGGTCGTATACGCTCAAGGACGGGACCAGGATCTACGGGCAGATCCGTCCAAAATTTGGTCAGACTCCAATGTGTTCCTCACCCCAATGCAAGGAAATGAGCCACAATTATAAGGAGAGCTCACCCAACGGGTTATGCTCCCCCCCCCCCCCCCCCCACTACAAGCAGTGAGGATACAGTCTTAAAATACTGAAATGATTGTCCCTTCATTCAGCAGGGCTTGGATAGTTCGGTAGTTCGTGCGTTCTAGCTCGCACTACCACTTAAGCATAGTGGTTCCCGAGTGATGCATCTCAACTCCCAGAGCCGGCCTGGCTACATCCTACACGGATGTATGCAGCACAGGCCTCCCCAATATAGGCACCTTCATTGAGTGAAGCCCTCTGGCTAGGGTATGCCTCAACCACAACCACCGCGAACGGTCCATTATGTCGAACCGTAGTTTCCTACCTCAATTGGGGAGGCTGACCGGTGAGGATTTGCCGAAGCATTGCCTCTGTGGCCAGGGGCTCCCCCCACCCGCGGTACCAGTTTGGAAGGATACGGGTTTGTCAGCACCCTCACTACCGTTACCTCCTATAAGGGCTAACTGGCTAATACCCCCGTGACAGAGGCTTTCCGAAATTTGGTCTACTATTGGTCTGGGACTCAACTCAATGGAATCTTCAATGGAGCGTCCAAAACTTACTGGAAAATTATACCACACAGGCATAGATCGCCAAAATTCCAAAAAATCGAGTTACAAAAAACACATTTCCACCCATGCCCTCCCATGATTTGGGTTATTTTGACTGGGGAGTTTTGAAACTTTTCAGCCCAGTTAGACCAAATTTGGCTTGAGAAGTGGTTAGGAGTCAAAATGTGTTTTTCAAAAAATGGATTTTGGTTGGTTATTCATTGAATAATCAACTCTAATTTTCTAAAAATCTGAAATTTGGGTCAGGGGTCTGTTCCCAGCCTAGGACGGTCCTCCAAACTTTTCAGCCCGATCGGACCAAATTTGGGCAGGGTAGGGGTCAAAATGTGAATTTTAAAAAATGGATTTTTGCGATTTTTTGCAATCTAGGAGTGTGGGGTACCATTTTCCACTAAATTTTGGACGCTGAATCCAATGAAATGGGTCCCAGAACGATTGGCACCCACTGGAAGAAGTTATGGGTCAAATTGGGTATATATTACCCATTTTGAATTTGTGTTTTCGGGATTTCTGGTACCTAGGCGTGTGGGGTATCATTTTCCACTGAATTTTGGACTCTGAATCGATTGGAATGGGTCCGGGACCCGCCACACCCACTGTTTCCCCCATTCGAGTTTTGATCTAGACACCATGAAACAACGCCCAGCTAAAAATTTTTGGCCGAATAGGAGAGATTGACCTTTTGCATGAAAACCAACCAAAACTGTCAAGGTAAGCTTCAAAACGCGCAAGCTTTCAAAATATGCCACATTTTTACCCACAATCCAACCTGATTTGGTCCGACAGGGCTGAAGAGTTTCAAAGACCAAAAAACCAACGTTTCAAATGTTTAGAAATTTCGTTACCACTAAAACTGGCATGGACAGCAGACGACGGAGGGATGCTCGAATATTCGATACTACGCGAGTATCGGATAAAAAATATCGATATTTTAAAGTACTCACATGAATAAAAAATTTGAGATAATCCGGTTAGGTTATTGTGGGACTAGAATTTTGGATGTATAAAAAGGGAGGTATTATAAAACGGCTGATTTTTCTCACTTCAAAAATGCTATGTATTTAAATAAGTACTTTAAAATGGCAAAATATCTACAGTCCCCATTCTTCCATTTCCATACCACGTGGGTACACCAAGCTTTTCAAATGTGGTGGTGACATTCTGTTTCCTTGTGTTGTATTCAGTTTGTTGGAGGCCGTCCCGGCTATGATGGACAACATGGATTGGGTTTGAATTTTGTGAAGAACAGATTTTTTTGGTGATTTGAAGGGATCGAGGGATTGTTGAACATTTTTTTCTGTGGTATAGATACAATAGTACATGGTATCGAAAGACTTAATCGATACATTACTGCTATCGATCAGTATCGTATATCGATTGGTCCACAGCCCGATCGGACCAACTTTGGTTCGAGTATAGGGAACAATGTGTTTTTTGAAACTCGATTTTCGGACCTTTTTGCGGACAAGGTACTTCAGGTATCATTTTTCTTCAAATTTTTAGACGCTTTATCGAATTTAATGATTCCTGGTCACTCCTATACCCACTGTTTTCCCTTCCACACTCTTGACCCAAGGAATAATAAACCATTGTGGAATAATTTCCAGCGTTTCAAATCGATATTAGTTGACTTAGTTGATTTCTTGATTAGTTTGGTCAACGTTTTAGCCCCGTCGGACCAAATTTGGTTGGACTGTGGGTAAAAATGTGTTCTTTGAAACTCGATTTTTGGATCTTTTTGCGAACAAGGTACTTCAGGTATAATTTTTCTTCAAATTTTTAGACGCTTTATCGAATGTAATGATTCGTGGATACTCCTATACCCACTGTTTTCCCTTCCACACTCTTGACCCAAGGAATAGTAAACCATTGTGGAATAATTTGCAGCGTTTCCAATCGATATTAGTTAACTTTACTCATTTCTTGATTAGTTTGGTCATTTTTTTTTTCGTTACGTAAAAATGTATCGGCTTTCAAAAGCGATATCGAAAGTGATCATTAATCGATAGTACGACTAATGACAATAATAGCCGTTAACATTAATTCTCTAATTTTATGTCTTGAATAAACCAGACGGGGCTGTGTATGAGATGCTCTTCTCCACTGACAACTGAGAAGATCAAACTGAAGAAAAGAGTCAATTGTACTTGTAATTCGCACGTTTACTCTAATGGGTATGTACGTCATGCTTCCTAGATAAGATTTTCGTTTTAAGTGCTACTTTTAGCTAACTCATTATAGAGTGAGTCACGTTTTTTCTAGCGCGAATAAATTGATTATCCACGCAACAACGAAAACCTGATGCGGACTGAAAACGAGGATATTGCCAAGCTTAGTTGTACTTCCAGGACAGTTTTATGTGTGAACTTTTATGAATTCCAATATGATCATTAGGCTGGGGATCAAGATATCGATTACTATTAAAGATACTGTACTATGTCCGAAGCAGGATCTAACGCTGGAAGGATATGCGAGAGCCGACGTCCCATTTTCCTACTTTTATAGCGTTTTGTTGGAAGAAGGAGAAACCTGTTGATTTTCCTGTTGGTTGGATATTCCTTGAATAATCAACCAATGTTTTCATGCAAAAGGTCAAACTCTCCGATTCGGCCCAACATTTTTTTCTGGACGTTTCAACGTGTCTAGATCAAAAAAGTCAAATTTCCGTCCGCCGTCCGCGTCGTTTAGGTAGTAGCAAATTTTTTTAAAAATCTGAAATTTGGGTCAGGGGTCTGTTCCTGGCTCTAGTTGGTCCTCGAAACTTTTCAGCCGATTGGACCAAATTTGGGGGGGGGGTCAAATTGTGTTTTTGAAAAATGGG
>CM034009.1:6095644-6217938 GCA_019603395.1 Cyrtorhinus lividipennis | reverse complement strand
TTATCCAAAGTTGTTGCTGAGACCTGTCCAGATCTTTTGCTAGGAATGTATAACACCTGCCTCACAGCAGGAGTTTTTTAGCGTTGGAAGCGAGCCCGACTTGCCCTCCTGGACAAAGGTAAAGGCGACCCCCAAAGCCCCAGTCCCAGGACCAGACGGCATGCCATAGGAAGTTCTCAAAGTTGTTGCTGAGACCTGTCCAGATCTTTTGCTAGGAATGTTAACACCTGCCCCACAGCAGGAGTTTTGCAGCGTTGGAAGCGAGCCCGACTTGCCCTTCTGGACAAAGGTAAAGGCGACCCCCAAAGCCCCAGTCCCAGGACCAGACGGCGTGCCAGCGGAAATTCTCAAAGTTGTTGCTGAGACCTGTCCGGATCTTTTGCTGGATTATAAACACCTGCCTCACAGCAGGAGTTTTTTAGCGTTGGAAGCGAGCCGACTGCCCTCCTGGACAAAGGTAAAGGCGATCCCCAAAGCCCATCCTCATGGAGGCCATTGTGCATGCTAGACACAGCAGGAAGGTATGCAAGAAGTTACTCCAACAGCGACTGCAGCCAGCATTGGAGGAAACAGGGGACCTCCCCCCTATGCAACACAGTTTCAGGAAAGGGCACTCAACCATCAGAGGCACATTCGAAAGGTAGGTCTCCTAGTGACACTGGATGTCCAGATGCAGGCGTCACTTCAGACGAGCAAAAAGTGAAATGGGAGAAGTAGAGTAGAAAAAGAAGAAGAGGAAGACCAAGGAATAACCAACCGAAATGTAAAGACCCGAAATCGAACCTGTTCTCTTCGACCTTGACACCGGTGTCCCGGAGGCTTCATTTTTCTGACGTAATAGGGGCCAACGGATCATCGCCTGGTTCACCTCTAAAATCGACCAAAACCCCGTCATTTTCTCATCGGAACAATTATGATCAAATTGTTCAACTTCTGATAGGTTTCGAAATTTATGGAACGCGCCCGCTGAATGACGTTGGTTGAGTGTTGGAGAAATTGACGTTCTAAAAGCGAATCCAAAAAATATGCCAGATCCAGTCCAAATACTCAGTCCCAAATGAGGGCGGTAAATGTTCCAATAATTTAGAACCCACAGGAGAATCTAACAGTATGACATTACCGGTACACATTATAGAATGAGCGCATAAGTATACTAAGAACTTGAGGGCCAGAAAGGAGAATTGCATCAAGAAGACATGAGTCAAAGACTTCTCTATGTAGGAATAACTTATTAATAAGGATCAGTACAATCAGCCAAACTGAAATAGTATACCAGTCAATTGCTACGGATTAAGCAATAAAATGAAAGGAACAAATAACAATATTTTGAGGCTAAAATATGAGCTTTGTCATTAAGTAGTTTTAAAAGTTGCCCACATTCATGACGTCACCTCGCCCGCTGTTACCACGAGAGACGTCTTCCTTCTCAAAATTTAAAACGATCAATTATAGAAAATTTTCTTCCTACATTTTATAATATTCTACATTTGAGAAAACATTTCAAAATAGAATGGAAAAACCCGGCGCACGTCAATAATATTCGAAGCTGCTCAAAACAGATTTAACAGGACAGGAAATTTTGGTTCTATCAGTGATTTCCGATGCTTCAGGTCACAAATAGTTGAAAAAATTGAGAAAACAGTGGGTGTGGCGTGTTTCGGACCCATTCCAATCGATTTAGGGTCCAAAATTTAGTGGAAATGATACCCCCCACGCCTAGGTACCGGAAATCTCGAAAACCCACCATCGAAATGGGTTGATAGATACCCATTTTAACCATAATCTCTTCCAGCAGGCTACAATCGCGCCGGGACCCGTCTCATTGGATTCAGCGTCCAAAATTTAGTTGAAAATGATACCCCACACGCCTAGATTGCCTAAAATATCTAATATCCATTTTTCAAAAAACACATTTTAACCCCTACCCCGCCTTAATTTTGACCCCTAATCTCTTCCAGCGGGCTCCAATCGTTCCGGGACTCGTCTCATTGGATTCGGCGTCCAAAATTTAGTCAAAAACGATACCCCACACGCCTGGAAATTCATAGATTTTGGTTGGTTATTCCTTGAATAATTAACCTATGTTTTCATGCAAAAAGTCAATCTCACTGATTCGGCCCAAAAATTTTTTCTGGACGTTTCAAGGTGTCTAGATCAAAATCTAGGTCAAAATGTGTATTTCGAAAAATTGCTTTTCGAGATATTCGGCGATCTAGGCGTGTGGGGTATTGTTTTCCACTAAATTTGAAAGTTGAATCGATTCAAATGAGTCTCCATGCTCCTGGTGCAGCGTTGTTTTTTTTTTTTTTTTTTTTTTTTTTTTTTTCAATTCAGCAATAAATATGTAAGTCACGATATTGGAGCAAGGCGGGTAAATTGACCTCTTCTGTGACGTCACAGCAGTGTTGCTTAACACCATAGAACGCACTGATTGATTGTTTCAAGGCGTCTTAACTGATTAGGCTAGTACATTTTAGATGAATTATTCTGAAGCGGAAAATAATCCTATTTGTTTGAAAAATAGGCAAAGAAAGAATTTTGTCTCTTTCGCATTTTAAAAACTGCTCACATCCATACGTCAGTCCGTACACTTTGTTAGGAACAACCTGAGGCTCTTTCCTCTCTTAATTAATCACTGGACTTTGGAAATTTCTATAAAATTATTTTAATAGCGTTTTGAGTGTTATAAATGTGCCTATTTTCAATACAAAAATTAATAATTAAATGATTTACTGTTCCTCTCAACCACATCAGTGTAACCAACTTATCAATGTGTGTATCAAGGCCATTGAGGTTATGAACTGCACATTGATCAGTGATTCAATTTCTATTGTCTATCGATTGAGTCATCGACAATGAAAAATTCCGACAATGAGATTTAGGACGCTGGTGTTGATAAGATTGGAAGGTGATCGACGTATGTTGTCACTGTCGCATTGTCGTCATTACACACGCCTTGAAGTAAATTAAAAATGCGTACGGTTCGTCAAGGATCTCGATCCGTTTAATCGTTTCACATGAGGGATATCAGAAAAAGGAATTTCCAACCGGAGTCAGTTGGTTAGAACCGACCGGACGTCGGATGTTACCGCAGTCTTTCGAAACTGGCGATCACGAAACAGTCGGTTATTTACTATAGTCAAGTGTTGTACCGCCATCAATGGAGTCTTCCCTTTGAGCTGGGAATTTTTCCGGTTTCCGTCGTTGCCTGGTCTGAAGCAAGATTGATGGGATCTTCGACCTGGTGCAACGCCCTTGGCTCAAAGTCGGATAAGCGTCATCACGGAAAGTGTTCGATGTTTAACATAAAGTTGATGTCAGAGGCGATATTTCACAACACTAGACTACATCTTCGGGTGAAATATCCTCATTTCGTTCTTTTTCTGATATCACGATAACTACGTTCAACATCGACAGAACTAAGTATATTCAGAAGTTGAAGTTGCTCATCACCTGATGAAATAGCGTGCAATCGACAACTGAATCTTATTGTAAGCCCTGGTTGACTATCTCCGTTCTTTGTTGTGTCCGTTGTCCTCCAATACCATGGAAATCCTCAGACCAGGAGCATGGCGACTTACTTCAATCGATTCAGCATCCACAATTTAGTGGAAAATGATACCCCACACGCCTAGGTACCGGAAATCTCTAAAACCCACATGGAAATAGGTAGATAGATACCCATTTGATCCATAACCTCTTCCAGTGGGCACCAATCGTTCCGGGACCTGTCTTTTTGGATTCTGCGTTCAAAATTTAGTCGAAAAGGATACCCCACAGGTACCAGAAATCTTGAAAACACATTCAAAATGGGTGGGTAGATACCGATTTGGACCCATAACCTCTTCCGATGGGCGCCAATCGTTCCAAGACCCGTTCATTGGATTCAACGTCCAAAATTTAGTGGAATAGATAACCACACGCCTAGGTACGAGAAATCTCGAAAACCCGCTTTTGAAATGTGTGGATGGATACCCATTTGGACCCATAACCTCTTCTGGTGGCGCCAATTGTTCCGGGACCCGCTCATTGGTTCAGCGTCCAAAATTTTTGTGAAATATACCCTACACGCCTAGATCACCACAAATCCCGAAAATCAATTATTTGAAAAACACATTTTGACCCCTACCCCCCCAAAATGGCCAATCAGGTTGAAAAGTTTCGAGGACCAACTAGAGCTGGGATTGGTCCCTGACCAAAATTTTAGACTTTCAGAAACGTGTCTACTACATAAATCGGTGTGGACCGTGACATTTGCCTATTTGATCTAAACACCTTGAAAAAGCCCAGAAAATAATTGTGGGCCAAATTTGAGAGCCATTTAATTGGCCCAAGACATCTTTCAATGTCTTAATCTTACTTCTTCAGTAAAATAGTATTTAGTATAAAAAATTGCATTTGTTTACTAAAAGGAATCTTATTTTGGGATAACGATAGTATGATTATTGTGAACCTAACCTATAAGCTGACCCAAGATGGACGACGCCTGTAATAAAGCTGTTACAAACAGCAAAAGCCGCATGGTTTTATTTCATTCAACTTTTGGCTGAGATTTATCTTCTCTGAATCTGAAACAAAACAAAACAAAACGATTAGGAAAAATCAACACAAATATGAGAAAGTGAGTTATGACGTAATTGTGTACATAAGTACTCGCTGATTACAACTGAGACGACTTCTAGCACCCCGTATGACTACACGTTGTCCTTGACTTCTATTTAGAGACTGAGCTTGTTCTCTGGGTGTTTCGTAAGCCCAAAGGGTTGTTTACCTTCAGTAAACGAGGGTTTGTCTCGAATTCGAAAGGCTGAATGCTCATTTCTGTAAGTTCTGAACACTTCCGATTTTCACTTTGTCCCGAATCGTCTCGAAGCCTTCGTAACAGCGTTCAACAGAGTCGATTTACGAGCCGAATGAGTGGATTGACGGACGTACAAGGGATCAGACATATAATTATTATTATTATTTATCAATTTATCATACATATAGAATTTGTAGAGTAACTTATTATGACTACCGAAATGCAATAATTATTCTTAAAACTCAAAATCCGATATTCCTATACAATTTTAGCGCATTCACTTCCTATGCATGTTCATGTGGTTGTTCTTCTGTTAGCATGATCAATGTGCAAGAAGCTCTACATAATATGTCTTGGTTATCAAGTATGCTCAACAACTTCTTTATCAACATGACTTTAGTCTAGCCCAGGCAGCTCACTATTTGATTACTTCAACTATACTGTCCACCTTGGGTTCACAAGTTCTGAAAATGCTGAATTATCTGTAAATTGATTGAAGCTAAGCAGCCCCAGAACTCCAAGTCGGCTTCACAATACATGATTGTGCAAGATGTACAAGTTTGTTCTTCGTCGTCTTCTTCTTCATATTCACATGTTCCTGCCACTAAAGCACAGCATCTAGCATCATGTATTTGGCCAAATTGATAGGGAATCACCAAATTGTTGAAAACAGTCAGAAGAAGCAGTTTTTTTCCGGTTAGTGGAGTCTACATGGTCATAATTCATCTAACATGATCCTCCATTTTCCAAGAAGACATTTATTCCAAACCTTCTGTATGAAAAACAGTGTTGTCGTTGAAGTTATAAACAATCAAATTTCAATTACCTACGTTCTTAGCTCGGAATGAGTGTTGATTATTTATTTCAAATTCTACAGTTTCAGCATCCATTTCCCAGAAAAACATGTTTTCAAACCTTCTGTATGAAAAACAGTGTTGTTCTTCAAGGGACAAACGACCAAATCCTAACTGTGTTTTCTAATTTGAAAGATTATGTATCATTTACATCGAATTCTCTAGCTTCAGCATCCATTTCCCAGGAAAACATGTTTCTAAACCTTCTATATGAAAAGCGGTGTTGTGGTTGAGGGGACAATCAAATTTTAATTACCTACGTTCTTTACTCTGAAATATTACATATTATTTAGTTTCAGCATCCATTTTTAGTTCAAAATTTGTGGAAAATGAAACCCACACGATGGAACTAGAATTGTTGAAAACCCACATTCGAAATAAGTAGATAGCCACCCATTTGACCCATAACCTCATCCAGACGGCGCCAACCGTTCAGGGACCCATTCCAATAGATTCAGGGCCCAAAATTTAGTGGAAAATGATACCCCACACGCCTAGGTACCAGAAATCTCGAAAACCCACTTTCAAAATGGGTAGATAGGCACCCATTTTGACTCATAACCTCTTCCAGTGGGTGCCAATCGTTCTGGGGCCCTTTTCATTGGATTCAGCGTCCAGAATTTATTGGAAAATAGTACCCCACACTCCTAGATTGCAAAAAAATTCAAAAATCCATTTTTTGAAGTACACATTTTGACCCCTACCCCATCCAAATTTGGTCCAATCGGGTTGAAATGTTTCGAGGACCAACTAGAGTCGGGAACAGACCCCTGACCCAAATTTCAGATTTTTAGAAAATTTTCTACAACCATAAACGGCGTGGACGGCGGACGGACATTTGACTTTTTGATGTAGACACTTTGAAACGTCCAGAAAAAATTGTTGGGCCGAATCGGAGAGGTTGAACTTTTGCATGAAAACAGGTTGATTATTCAAGGAATAACCAAACAAAAATGTATTTTCAAGGTTTTTGGCGATCTAGGCATGTGGGGTATCATTTTCCACTAAATTTTGGACGCTGAATCGCCTTGAATGAGTCTCCTTGCTCCTGTTCCGAGGAAAATCCAATCCCTCAAAACTATTTGACAAACCTAATTCATAAAGAAGACATTCTACTCACCCTTGCCGGCTTCGTGGGTCCTGTTGATCGTCAAAACGTTCGGAATGTTCGAACAAACGCGACGTACCGCACTCGTTCTGTCACAAGACTCAACTGGTGGGTCCTCGTGAGTCAGGTGGAGTTCTGGAGAAGAGTAGGAGCGAGATCTTTCGAGGCCTTCGAGTGAAAGTCTGCAAAGTGACCGAAGACCGTGCGTCGCTTCTGTTGAGTCAACAGGGTCGTCCTATCATGGGAGGAAACATCACCTGAATCAGTGTTAAAAACGCTGCAAATTCATACACAGGGGTTGGTTATTCCTCGGACCAGGCGCATGGAGACTCATTTCTTCAACATGGGGAAAAACAGTGGGTGTGGCGAGTCCCGGACCAATTCCAATCGATTCAGGGTCCAAAATTTAGTGGAAAATGATACCCCACACGCCTAGGTACCAGAAACCTCGATACCCCACTTCTGAAATGTGTGGGTAGATACCCATTTTGACCCATAATCTCTTCCGGTAGGTGTCAATCGTTCTGGGACCATCTCATTGGATTCAGCGTCCAGAATTTAGAGAAAATGATACCCCTCATGCCTAGCTACCAAAAATCTCGAAAACCCACCATCAAACTGGTTATATAGATAACCCATTTGGCTCATAACCTCATCCAGACGGCGCCAATCGTTCAGGGATCCATTCCAATAGATTCAGGGCCCAAAATTTAGTGGAAAATGATACCCCACACGCCTAGGTACCAGAAATTTCGAAAAGCCAATTTTGAAATGTGTAGATTGATACCCATTTTGACCCATAACCTCTTCCGATGGGCGCCAATCGTCGCCAGATCGCCGAAAATCTTGAAACTTCATCTTTCAAGAAACACATTTTTAGGTCGTTCTCTTGATCATTTCAATACTCACCTCATTATCTGCATCACTCATACAAGTGTGCAGCAAAACTCGTTCATTACACGGTTTTGTTGCAAAACTCGCTTGTTCCCAACTTCAATCTTTATTTTCTCTGTCTTACGTGAATGAATTTAATTCAATTTAATTATTCGAGGTGCAGGAACGTAAAAAGGCTAAACAAATCATCTTGATCTGTTTCAAGGATGTACAATGTAGTTTCTTAATTTCTTGAAACGAGCCAGTTTTGCAGCACAGCTCCTCACATGGACTCCGGGGTTTACTTATAAAAGGTAATTTAGGTACAAAAACGTCTTTTTTTCAGGAACTGAACAGCACAATGTGCAACAACATTTCATTTAACGTACAATTTTCACGACTCACTTAAAATTAACCGTCTACAGGCCACATTAACACGTAAAATTGAACATGATCATTTACAAATTGAAAAATACAATGCACCGCAGCAAAAAGAAGCAGCAATCACGCATTCTCAGTCGCTGTCTGACTCGTAGACAATCTTCGCCTTCTTTTTGGGTGTTGAATTTAGGCCGTCGAAGGGATTTTTGGAGTCGTCGTCGTCTGGAGCCTTGCGAGTTTTGAAATATTGCTGGAAAAAAATATAATAAAATAAAGAATTAATAAGTGAGTGAAATTGGAAGTAAGTTGTTGCGCTGTGTTCTAGGTGCACAAGGAAAACCTGAGCGAGCGTTGCGGGCTCATTGAAATGACATAAATTAGCTGAGGTGGCCAAAATGTGTATTTCGAAAATGGATTTTCGAGATTTCTGGCGATATAGGCGTATGGGGTATCATTTTTCACCAAGTTTTGAGCGTGAATCGATTCGAATGAGCCCGAGACCCGCCACACACACTGTTTTCCCCATTTTCGGGACATGGTTCTTTATTTATTTTTTATTTATTTATTCACATTACGGGCGAACCCAATTACAAAGAAATAGATTAGGCAGACAGAACAGAAAGCAGATAGCAGTACAAACGACAGGGCTGAAACAATCAGTGACGGTGCAGGGTACAGGAGACGATGAAGCTAAGGTCTGGAGACGGTGAGGAAGTCAACATCCTTGATGAGATGAGGAGGTTACCAAGGCGGGGGAGGCGGCTAGGGGGAGCAGGTAATTCGTCGAGCTGAAGGGCACAGCAAACAATTCACTGGCACGTGCACCAATGCGGGGGGCTCGCAAACCAATGAGGGATAACAGAGAGGGGCAATCGACTCGGCCAGAAAAGAGAGCGTGGAGAAAAATGATATCACGCCACGGCGACGGTCCACTGGTCGAGAGAGAGATAATGAGCTCCAATATTATCGACGTCGTCACGGGCAAATCCAGTACGGAACGCCAAATAGCGCGCGAAGGAGCGATAGACTCGGTCGAGTTGGTCGATGTGGCTAGAGTAGAAGGGAGACCAGACGACAGAAGCATACTCGATATGCGGCTGGACAAGGGTCTGATAAAGGGTGATTAGGGCAGAAGCTGAAGTGAACTCCCGAGTAGTCCGCTTCAAAAACCCAAGGGCACGCATTGCTCGACTAGAAGCCTGGGCGATATGGCTAGAAAAGGTCAGCCGATGATCTAGGAGGACACCGAGGTCCTTGACAAGGGGCGGGCGGCGAAGGACAACAGCGCCAATGGTGTAAGTGTGCAGTCTGGGTGCAGATGACCGATGGAACGCGGAGATTGAGCACTTCTCTGGATTGAGAAGAAGTCCAACCGAAGAGCACCAAGCGTAGAAGGCGTTGACAGAGGACTGCAAGGTATAACAATCAGGAAGCTCACGAATCCTGCAGAAGATTTTTACGTCATCAGCAAAAATCAGGAACTGAACCCCAACAAGGACAGAACTGAGCCCACCGAACACAAGGATAAAGAGAAGAGGGCCAAGATGCGAGCCCTGGGGGACCCCAGAAGAAGCAACAAATGGAGCTGAGACAGCTCCCCGGATTCTGACTGAAGAAAAGCGGTCAGAAAGGTAGCTTCGGATCCAGGAGAGAAGTGGGCCATAAAGACCAAGGGATCCAAGGACTTCAGAAATAACAGAGTGGGGCAGCTTGTCAAAGGCCTTTTAGTAACACCAATTTAGTGTTTTCCTAGAGAGCGCATTACGTCAGCGCAGAGCGTGTTGCGCTGACGCGGTTGGCCCGACTGCTCCAAGAGGAGTCAACAGCGCAGTACGCTGGCACGATTTCCGTGGTTATTCTGTTTTTCTACTCATGTTTTGGATTTAATTGCAAATAGCAGCAGAAATAAAAAAAAACCTTTCAAAATGTTCAATTCTTTCTGACTGCAAGTTTTTCAGCGGGTGTTATAGGCTCCTTCACTCTGTTGCAGGAAGGCGTAGTCAAGTCGTCTTTAATGATGTTCAATACAAAGAAAACCGTTTCTCTGGTCAATCTGAAGCACCTCTGGAATTTCTCTTCATCGTCAAGAAGATGGTTCTTGATTAAGCTGCTGAACATTCCTTCACTTTTGCGTTTTGAGAATACATCACTCTCACGTTTCCTTACTCCGGCAAATGTCGTTAATATGAATTCTTCTTCTTCTTATCAAAGCAGCTATTACATTTCTCTTTATCATCATGTTCTCCATTTCAGCAATTATTCCACTCACACACAAACACGTGCAACCTTCAACACAATTCAACGCCAACTGAAGAGAGAAAACACGGCGCTAGGAAAACAATTTTAACGCAGCGTAATATATTTCACGCTCCTGCCGACGTTTTTCAGGCTTATTCGGTTTCTGCTGCGCAAAAAACCTGTCGCTAGGCAAACAGGCCTTAATTACTGCGACGCCATAGAATCAATCACTTTATCACTTGTTCCTGAAAAGACCCAGCTTTTCAATTGGGTCTTGTGTATTACCAATAATTTCTCAACTTCTAATTCTCAATTCATTATGTTAGATCATTCTGTCTGAATTCTAACTTAGAAAAACGATACCCCACATGACTACCGTCAACCGTCCCGGGACCCGTCTTATTGGATTCAGCGTTCAAAATTTAGTCGAAAATGATACCCCACACGCCTAGGTACCAGAAATCTCGAAAACCCACTTTGAAATGTGTAGATAGATACCCATTTTGACCCATAACCCCTTCGGGTACGCGCCAATCGTCCCGAGACCCATCTCATTGGAATCAGCGTCCAAAATTTTGTCGAAAATGATACCCCACACGCCTAGATCGCCGAAAATATCGAAAATCCATTTTTCAAAAAACAAATTTGGTGCTAAGACTTTGGGTTTTGAAGGCGCTTAACGCATTTTGAACCCAATCCCCGTAAACAAATTAAATAGCGTATTTTGAAAAATGGGTAGTTTTTGAGCACTCGGGGAGGTCGACATTTTGTATTATAACATAGGTCGATTATTTAAGGAATAACCAACCAAAATCAACAATCATTATCTTTTGACGCCTGCAACGCACGCCCGCAAAACACGAGTGCACGTAGAGCAGCATTTGAACGAATAAATAGAAATTTGACGGAGAAATGTTGACCGCAAGCGGTTGTTACCAAAGTAAGTTTCGGCAGTTTTGACTGTTTTCTGTCAAAAATGTTTTCACTCTTGCAGAACTACGGTAACATAACGTAACATTTGCATTAACGCGGAGTTCAACCCCAACCTCAACTCAAAAATACTTTTTTTTAACGAAAAAAGGGGAAAATTGTCACCTGAATTGGGCCAGTGTCACCATTGGTGGCATTTAACGTCTTGTTGGCAGCTCCACGGCCTCTGCGGGACGTCGACGCTCGTGAAGTGTTTGACACGGATGACACGGTTGAGGCTCGTGAAGAGTTTGATCGGCTGGTAGCGCCGCGTCCCCTGATTGGTGAGTAGAAAAGTTAACTGTTGTTGTTTGGATCAATAAAAGTGAAATGAAGTGATAATTTCGGATAAAGTGATAAAGTACAAACCCAATAGTATAAGTATTGTAACTTGTACAAGTTTGTTTCATAATAGAACAAGTACAAAATTGTACGAACTACAAGTTGTTCTATTGACTACTACTACGCCTCCCATGCCAATTTTGGGTAGTAGAAAATTTTCTAAAAATCTGAAATTCGGGTCAGGGACCCGTTTTTGGCATTAGTTGGTCCTCGAAACTTTTCAGCCCCCAAATTTGGGTGGGGCAGGGGTCAAAATTTGTTTTTTGAGAAATATATTTTCGAGATTTCTGTCGTTTTAGGCGTGTGAGGAATCATTTTCCACTAAATTTTGGACGCTGAATCCAATGAAAAGGGTCCCAGAATGATTGGCACCCACTGGAAGAGGCTATGGGTCAAAATGGGTGCCCATTTACCCATTTCGAATTTGTGATTTCCAGATTTCTGGTACCTAGGCGTGTGGGGTATCATTTTCCTCTAAATTTTGGACGCTGAATCCAATTAAATGTATCCTGAAATGATTTGCGCCCTCTGGATGAGGATACGAGCCAAAATGGGTACCTATCTACTCATTTCGAATGACTGTTTTCGAGATCTCTGGTACCTAGGCGTGTGGGGTATCATTTTCCACTAAATTTTGGACCCTGAATCAATTGGAACGGGTCCGGGACCAGCCACACCCACTGCTTCTCCCATTTTGGCCATGTTGAAGAAATGAATCTCCATGCGCCTGGTTTGAGGAATAACCAACCCGTGTTTTTGACACTTCGAAACGCCCAGAAGAAAATTGTGGGCCGAATCGGAGACCTTTTGCATGAAAACATAGGTTGATTATTCAAGGAATAACCAACCTATACCATTGGTTTGTACTTCATTAAGAAACAGGGCGTAGAATGTACATTACCTTCCTCGGCCACGTTTAGCTGGCGTTTCAACCTCGCGAAGGAAAAGATCGTCGTCTTCCAACACCGGAACGTCGTCGTCGTCGTCCGACATATCGTGCTCCCTTTGTGATTGTTGTTGACCCGCGATTTTCAGAGCGGTCTCTTTCAACGCTTTCTTATTAATCGGTTCTTTCTTCCAACGGGCGTCACTGTCGAGAAACGAGCGAGCCTGGAGAGTCAAATTCACAAAAAATAAATTATATTCTAATTACAAATTACTATTAATTTAAATTTCGACTCGAGTAATATGCGCTCACATTTTCAGCTTCTTGTTTCTCCTCTTCGTTGCTCCTCATCTCCCTGAATCTTCCTATTAGATTGTTGATGACCGTTTTGTCGGACGAAATTTCATCTTGTTCGTTGAGAAATTTTATAGTTTTATCAACCTGGTGCCTGAAAACAACACAGAAAATCCACATTCTAAAGAGGGTAGGGGTCAAAATGTGTATTTCGAAAAATGGATTTACGATATTTTTGGCGATTTAGGCGTGTGGGGTATCATTTTCCATTAAATTTTGGACGCTGAATCGATTGAAATGAGTCTCCATGCGCCTGGTCCATGGATTTTCGCATTCGAACGCCATTTTCTCCCTCTAAACAATTATTCATAAAATAATTTATAAAATTCAGCACTTTCACATACCCGACGATAGCCCAAATGGCTCCTTTGTCGTCTTTTTCGACGAAGGCCGTCACAGCTTCGCATAATCCAGCAATACCGAGGACTTGAAGTTTTTCGTTTTCATTTTTCTCGTGTTCGAAGTATTGAGGAGCCAATGCTTCGGCTTTGATGTCGGTCGTGTCCTGTCAACAAGGACGAATACGTTAGAATTACGTATAAAATTTATTAAAAAACGCTTAATCGTCTCACATATCAAAGAGTAACGTCCCAATTGTGAGATCAAAACTTCATTGTGGTGAAAAACTCGATGTTCGACACGCCAAAACTACCCACTTTCGACTAAAAATACCAAGTTTTCGAGAAAATTCACCAAATTGTCCTCTAAGGCCTCTCAATTTACAGAATAAAATCTCATAATAATTGAATTTGACGTTCATAATCATCAAAATTGACATGAAAATCCTTCGAATCGTACATTATAACAGAGATGGGCGTTAATTGGTTAACGAATACTTCAGCGAATACAATAATGATTGGAAAATTAGTTGTACAAGTAATCGAATAATGAACGTAATCGATTATATTTGTAATTTCCCGAGGCGATTACTTATAGAGATTTCATTTTTATCGCCAAAATTAACTGAATACAATTGTTATCGATTAATTCCGTTGGCAATTTTCAGATTTTCTTTCTCTATTGATACAATACGTTTGCAATCTTATAACATGTAGGAGGACAGCTATTATATTCTTCTTCATGAAGTGATACGTAAGTACGTGGGTATGCGGAGAAAGACAAAATAAAGACTGATTTATTTTCAAATTTCAAAATCCAAGTTCAATTTTTGTTTGTCATTCCTTGAATCAACCTGTGTTCTCATGCAAAAAGTCAACCTCTATGGTAGTAGAAAATTTTCTAAAAATTTGAAATTTTGGTCAGGGACCCGTTTTTGGTTTTAGTTGGTCCTTGAAGCTTTTCAGCCAGATCGGACCAAATTTGGGCGGGGTAGGGGTCAAAATGTGTACTTCGAAAAATGGATTTTCGAGATTTCTGGTACCTAGGCGTGTGGGGTATCATTTTCCACTGAATTTTGGACGCTGAATCCAATGAAATGGGTTCCGGTGCGATTCGGCGCCCACTGGATGAAGTTGTGGGTCCAAATGGGTATTTATCTACCCATTTTTTATATGTGTTTTCAAGATTTCTGGCACATAGGCGTGTGGGGTATCATTTTCCCCTAAATTTTGGACGCTGAATCCAATGAGACGGGTCCTGGGACGATTGGCACCCACCGGAAGAGGTTATGGGTCAAAAGGATATCTATCTACCCATTTCGAATGTGGATTTTCGACATTATTGGTAGCCTAGGCGTGTGGGGTATCATTTCCGACTAAATTTTGGACACTGAATCGATTGAAATGAGTCCCCATGCGCCTGGTACGGGGAATAACCCCTTGTGAATGAATTTGCAGCATTTTTTTCATTTAACCACATATGTTAATTTACGAATATTGCTTATAAGTATTAAACTTAGTGCGAACAAATAAATTTAAAAATAATAATAATTAAAATTTAGAGCTTCCTTGTCGTGAAAGCGGTACAGAACTTACGAGCAAATCTTCCAAATCTGCAGCATCAATAAAAGCGTTGTTCTTTCGAGACGGACGGTTCGTGAAAGGCATTTTGAACATGATCATATCAGTCGCGTTAGCGACAAGATCGGTGAAATGTTGCTGGCCGAATCGCATTTCGTTAAATTTCGTTTGACTGGGGTCAATTTCGAGGCGAAGGCGAATTAGCGGCAAAGTAGGTTGTTGCGGATGACCTGAAAAGAAAATGGAGAAATGAGTTGTTTTTGTTGGTGTTGAGTTGTTTTCGGCTTATGGAGCTACCATCAGGAATGCTAAGTGATAACCCTAAAGGAGCCCACGGCGTCCTGGAATCCTTGAACGAGCACGTGGATTTATCAAAGATTGATTTATCACATTGATTTATTAATCGAGCACCTCCTGTGGTCACTCAACACCAGCCAGCCCTTACTAGCGCCCCACAAGCACACATTTGGCTCAAAAACATACTGTTCCAGGGTATCCTACAGGAAAGGATTTGCTATTATTGCTATGATTATTGATCTGGCAAAGACCATCAACATCATTTTGCATTCAAAGCTGTTGGAAAACCTCGGACTAGCAGCATGGAGACACATTTTAATTAATTCAGCGTTCAAAATTTAGTGGAAAACGATACCCCACACGCCTAAATCGTCGAAAAAATGGGGAAAACAGTGGATGTGGCGTGTCTCGGACCCATTCCAATCAATTCAGGGACCAACTAACGACAGGAAAATCATACCCTACACGCCTAGGAACCAGAAATCTTGAAAACACATACGAAATGGGCAAATTGGCAACCATTTTGACCCATAACCCCATTCAGTGGGCGCCAATCGTCCCAGGACCCATCTCATTGGATACAGCGTTCAAAATTTAGTCGAAAATGATACCCCACACGCCACTGTGCTTGTCTCATTTCTCCAGCATCAGCCCTTGGAAATGAATACATTTCGGCAGCCGCCTCTAC
This sequence comes from Cyrtorhinus lividipennis, assembly GCA_019603395.1. Lineage (NCBI taxonomy): Eukaryota > Metazoa > Arthropoda > Insecta > Hemiptera > Miridae > Cyrtorhinus > Cyrtorhinus lividipennis. The sequence goes on along the minus strand of CM034009.1, from coordinate 6,202,228 downwards.
CATCCCCTTCTTTTTTTTAAAGATGAGGAAATCTTTTGAGTCCAGGTGTAATGCCTCGTGGTTAGATACAAGGGGCGGCCTCCTCCAGTTATGTGGAAGTCCAATCCACTAAAACCTCACCCTCCCAACGGCCCAACCAGGTACTATTTACCACAAGTCTTCGGGTTGGACCTGGGGCCAGTCTCAGTTGTCTGCCCGTGTGGCTTGTTGCCTGGCTCTTTCTTCTGAGGAGAGACTCTATATAATCTGCCGTCCTTTTCCCATGCTTGTTTGCTTGATAGCATTCGTTGCACTAGCTCTTCCGGAGATGGTGAATTCAGACCTAGATCAGACCACAGCTGTTCTTGTTTTAGACGCCATCGCTCAGTCGAAAAAGGTATGCTTCACGCTGTCCTCCATGTCTGGGCAGTGCAAGCACCCTGGACTCTGTGCGATTCCCATCCGGTGTAGGTATTGATAGGAAAGCCCGTGTCCTGCAAGGAATTGCGTGAGGTAGTAGCTTACCACGTGGCCTCTCCAGCCAGCCTCTCACTTCTGGTACTATTCTCGCTGTCCATCGACCCCTCGATTCATTGTCCCAGATGGTCTGCCAGTCGTTCAGTGTCCTTTCCCGTTCTTCCTTGATCACTATTGCCTTCCTGGGTTCCATTCTTCTATCATAAGCCGCTTTCTTTCTGCAGCCAGTAGATGTATTGGGATGACCCCAGCCAGTACAAGGACAGCTGGCTCCGATACCGTTCTGTATGCACTAACTATCCGTTGTACCGCCATTAGTCGCTTCTGGTAGTGTGCGACAGACAGTGAGCCTGCCCATGTCTCTGCTCCATACAACATGGCTGAACTCTGGCCTCACTTCAATACGCATAAATCCTTCGCCATTTACTTTAATGCAGTTTGAGAGAAACTCACCACTCAACATTTTCTCTGCCAAAGGGAGAAGTTCGGTTTTGATGAACCTTTTGGTGTTGTCAATCAACTGAAAAAATAAATTAATAAATAATTAAAACAGTGGCCGTTCACGCCTTACAATTCTCAACAGACAACATCTCACCCCTTTCTCGGTACGGTTACCAGTTCCACTCCAACCTTTGGTGGATTCGGTATGAAAAACAAACGGTCGAACGGTTTTGAGTTTGATTTCGTCAACTTTGAACTCGTTTCTGTGAATACTCAAAACGCCGATTTTCTTTTCGACGGCCTCGGCTTCGCAGAGAGAGGTTGCAACGGGGCTTCCTGGAAAAACAGGGGGAAAATTATATTTGCCTGCGAGGGGTTGATACAGGGTGGGGCCAAGGAAAATAGGAAAAACTAGTCTATTGTAATGTAATGTAAAAATGTACCTTAATTTGTTTTCTGATCAAAATTAGCAGATGTCCGTCCGCAGTCCGCGCCGACCTTGGTGGTAGAAAATTTTCTAAAAATCTGAAATTTGGGTCAGGAACCCGTTCTCAGCTCTAGTTGGTCCTCGAAACGTTTCAGCCCGATCGGACCAAATTTGGGCTGGGTAGGGGTCAAAATGTGTATTTCGAAAAATGGATTTTCGAGATTTTTGGCAATCTTGGCGTGTGGGGTATCATTTTCCACTAAATTTTGGACCCTGAATCGATTGAAATGGGTCCGGAAACGATTGGGGTTGCAAACGATGAGGTTTTGGTTCAAATAAGTGGCTAACTACCCATTTCGAATGAGTGTCTTCGAGATTTCTGGTACCTAGGCACGTGGGGTATCATTTTTCACTAAAATTATAAATTTTGGACCCTTAATCGAAATGGTAGGCACTCATTTTGACCCATATCCACCTCCGGTGGGCACCAGTTGGTCCGGGGCCCCTCTCAATGGATTCAGCGTCCAAAATTTAGTCAAAAATGACACCCCACACACTTAGATCGCCAAATCCATTTTCAATAAACACATTTTGACCCCTACCCCAAAATTTGGTCTTATTAGTAGATTTGGCGTATTTTGGACCCATTCCAATCGATTCAAGGTCCAAAATTTAGTGGAAAATAATACCCCACACGTCTAAATCGCCAAAAATCCATTTTTCGAAATATGCATTTTGACTCCTACCCCCCACATTTACTCCGATCGGGCTGAAAAGTTTCTAGGACTAAAAAGAGCCGAAACTGGGTCCCTGGCCGAAATTTCAGATATCTAGAAAATTTTCTACTACCAAAAACGGCGGACGACCGTCGGACATCGTAACTTTCTTGTTTGTCCAGAAACTAATTTCAACTTTACCAAGATGAGTAGTTTTTATTGTATACTTTGCCCTTCAAAAACGATTCATAGTTTTGGCCACACACTTTACAAGAGTGTCCATTGTACGTTGTAGAAACACGCCTCTGCTAGTGTGTCCTGTGCGCAAGAAATACAATGAATCTGAGAGTACCTGGTTGTATACTGTAGAAGTGTTTATTCGGGTCCATGGACTTTTCAGGAGTGATGAGACAATTGTGTTCATGGCCCCAAATGACCAAATCGAAAAAGTCTGGAATCCATTGATCTTCTATGTGTTTGGTACCGGCGCGAGCCACACGATTTTGATGAAGGACTAAGATTTTAAACCATTCGTCCGGTTTTGAAGGAGGTAGCTCGTATTTCACCTAAAATGATACATAAAACGAGAGAAGATTGATTGAATTTGTTTATTTACTGACCAGGGGCGGGTTAGGGGATGGTGGCCCTCTCTTGCACCCTCCCTGGATAATGATAATAACAAAAAAACGCTGGAAATTCATTCACATCGGTTGGTTATTCCTGTATGGAGAAAATGGGGGAAACAGAGGGTGTGGTGGCTCCCAAACCCGTTCCAAATGATTCAGCGTCCAAAATTTAGTGGAAAATGATACCCCACACGCCTAGGTATCGGAAATCTCGAATGCACACATTCGAAATGAGTAGATAGGTACCCATTTTGACCCATAACCTCATCCAAAAGGCGCCAATCGTCCCAGGACCCATTCCAATCGATTCAGCGTCCAAAACTTGGTGAAAATGATACCCCACAACGCCTAGGTACCAGAAACATATACAAAATGGGTAGATAGATACCCATTTTGACCCATAACATCTTCCGGTGGTAGCCAATCGAAACTTTTCAGCCCGATCGGACCAAATTTGGGTGGGGTAGGGGTCAAAATGAGTACTTTGAAAAATGAATTTTCGAGATTTTTGGCGATCTAGGCGTGTGGGGTATCATTTTCCACTAAATTTTAGAGCCTGAATCAATCGGAATGGGTCCAGGACCCGCCACACCCACTGTTTTCCCCATTTTCCCCATGTTGAAGAAATGAGTCTCCATGCTCCTGGTCCGAGGAATAACCAACCCGTGTGAAAGAATTTGGAGCGTTTTTGGCTTCTGCAGCATACTGCAGCCCCTATGGGTGAGCGGAGTTGGTCCACATCCACCTTCAAGGTCCTGGCGCACCCCACCACCATCGTCTTTTGGGTCTTAATCCTCATCCCATAGGAGTGACACCACCAGCCAAGCTTCTTCAGCTCGGCATCAAGGCATGCGATCGAGGACTCAATATCCTCAGCGTTGCAAGCTCTGTACAGCTGGAAGTCATCCACAATACGCAGATTACAACTTCAATTGAAGAAACCTACCGAATTCGAAGCCATGAGTCTGGAAAGCCGCTCGTCTCTGATATGACTGATGCCGTACAACGCCAATTTGCTGCGACCCTGCTGCAGCATTATCGGTTTGATAACGATTTTAGTCAAATCCTTGCAGACGCCAAAATAATTCAACTGCCCTGTGGCGCTCAGCACGTCCAAAGCGCTAGTTCGTTGGAAACCTTACAAAACCACGTACAAATTACACGAGTTTGGTGAAATATTTGGTTGGCTTGTCTCGTAATAGTTTGTGTCGGTGAAAACTATTTACCGCTCGGGTCATCGTGATTCCCGTGGATGGAAAATATGGGGTACGAGACGTTTTGATTCGGGTCCTGGTAATTGACGTCACCGATGACGCTATTTTGAAAAGCGTCTTTTGAATCGCCTCTAAAACACATGGTGATTGCTCTGCAAAATAAAATGCAAATTGAATGATAATTGAAATCTCTTATAAAAAGTTACGGCCATGTATGGATTCTACAACAAATTTGCAACATTTATGTCTCTCAACAGTCTTTTACTTGTCCCCAAAAGTGTGTTTCCTGATGAGGGAAATGGCTTTGACGTAGCAGGCTTGCGATGGTTTGCTTTCGTGAAATAGATCACCAGCGAGGAGAATAAAGTCCACTTTTCTCTCATCAGCCGTCATCAGAATCTCTTCAAACGTTGTGAAACTGTCTTCACCTGAAATCCAATCTACTTTAATTTGGCGATCAATTTAATGGTAATTTTGCACCATGACAGCCGACCTATTCATCAGATTGTGACCAAAGTAGAGGCATTTGATCAGTAAGAATAATGTCAAAGCATACCTCTCACAGGATCTTTCTCGTGAACTCCCAGATGGATGTCAGACGCGATCAGGATTTTGAAAGTGTCTTCAGGCCTTGCTTCGCGGCTGATGGTCCTTGGAGAGCTGTTTTGCCTCTGACGGGAATGTGGTAAGTCGTCCATGTCCACGTCCATCCTTGCCAACAGTGGGCTGAGCTCTCAGGAGTTGATTTCAGCTGGAATACGTGCATCAAGTTTAATATGCGTCTATGGACAAGAATCGAAGAAACAGGCTATGGTGAGGATCACGTGGTAGTTGATCAATGATTGATCTCCCAGAGATGATTTGACGTTCAGCACAAGCGCTGAGCAGTTGAAGAGGGTCATTGCCCTACAATCCCCATTCTGTGGGTGTTTCTGGAAGCTTCCCTGGCTTCCGTCAGCAGCCACGAATAAAATATGGTACAAGAGTGACTTAGTTCAGCCATTCTGCTCAGATGTTACCGGCAGCAGATGGTTCACCAGTCTGCCTGATTCTCCCCTCCCGGGATGCATCACCTTTTTGTGTTGGAGGGGCTTAAGCTGCTCCACCAGCGCATCTATTACACAATACTGGGATATTGAGAGTCATTGCAGCAGCCACTAAGGCAAGATCAACCCTCAAGACAAGGGTGTGCTTGATACACCTGGGCTAGACTGTTCCTGAGGCCATGTGGCCCATTAGAGTCTATCCTCGTCATGGTTCTGCACTAGATCATCTGGGAGCCCTGCTCTATGGCTTCCCCGTATATCAGGCACCCCATCCTCTTCCGGCAGTCCAGGATGTACCACGTGGAGGTGCCGGTTTTTGCAAGGGGTGTTTTAGTTCTCCCTTTTGCTCTGCTAAGCCTCCGTACTGGGTGGGAGTGGCATTAAGCCGCGGCCATGGCCTACATGGTGAACAAGGAAATATGCACCACAAACGGCCACCCCAGGGTACAGGCCGCCCCCCTGGGTGTACAGGCTTACCTGTTTACGTGGGGTTCTGAACGGGCGGACCCACATCTCCCTGGCTTTTTGTGGGACCTCTACGGACACAACACTTCGGACAGTGAGGCTAAAAGCCAAAATAAGCCCTCTGCCCTGCTAGCCACCAAAGCAATGACGAACATTGGGGCCAACCAAACCCTGGTGTCCATGGATTGTAAAACTGCAGGTGGAAGCCCCATGGAGCAAACCACCAGCACCCGTCAATCTGACCGGTGGCCATCCGGCGCTCAGGTGAGGAAGGCTGCCAGATTGAAAGCTCAAGAGCAGGCAACATCTACCATCTACAGGTTAAATTCCAGTCAACAGACTACGCGGATCCGCTCCCAAAAGCTCCTTTTCCACCTCAATACTCAGGAATCCTCCACACTACTCCAGGCGTTCAGCATTTCCAGGCTGTGGGCCGCCATAACCCTTTTCTCCAAGGACGACGAGCAGACTCTTCCACATCTGACCGACTTATGGCTGATACAACTTAAGTTCAACGCTTAGAACAGTCACAAATTTGAATAAGAACTACAATTTTGTAAAATACTTACTGACAACCTTCAAGAAGCATGCGTTTGCTCTACCTCAAGGGAGCCTTAACAGGGAAATACAACAATAGCAGGCGACTACAGAAATCACCAATGGCGAACAATACTATTTTATAGTAGAAAAACGCTCTCCACAATACAAAACATCAACAGAACGTCACCTACAGCACAAGATTACTGCTACACGAAATTCCTGATAACACCAAGCTGATTAACAACAACCATAAGTTGAACAATGCCGCGTAAGGCGCCAAGTAGTGCTGTTGCTGTTGTTGTATACTTCGTTCATTTCAGGCTACCTTTCACATTCAAATTAACGCTTTCAACGGTAATTCGCCTTCTTTTACATCCAACAAATTCTTGCATCAAAATATTGATTGATTTGCTCATTAGTATATGAAAGAAGGATCTAGAATTGAGAAACAGATGGATGGCGAAACGTATCGATTCTTAAAGGAATCGATTTGATGAAGGAACATCGATACATTCAGACTTTTTCACCAGATGTATCGGAGAATTAATTCAAAAATTGCGAGAATCGCCTTGATTTTTTCATTTAGAATGGAAAAATTTTGAAAATAAAGACAACTAATAACCACTGCAACCATAATGAAGAAGATTAATGTGAAATTTTTCACAATTTTCAGTTTAATTATCCCTTTTAAGGACAACTGACAAACCCAGCTCACAATTTTTTTTTTCTGTGAAAATTAATAACCTAATAACTTTTACACAACCCACCAAGCCAATTTGGGGATCATCAAAATAAAATAAATTTAAAAAAGTAAGGACACCAACAAAAATTGCCATTTTCAACACATTACAGCCATCAGTCGGCAATACCTTCTCCATGTCACGTCTACTGATAACGATTTGTGATAACTCATTTTGCTGCAGTTTCGTCTAGATTGTTTTTTTAATCGATCTTCTTATCTTCAACGTTAATAATAATCATTCACCAGAAAACGAACTATTTTGTTAAATTGCATAGTCTTTTCAGCGCCGCTGATGAGCGTCACACTGTCAACACGCCGTTCTAAGAAGATACCGTTCAATTATCGTAAGTTGAAATTTTATTAATTGTTTTATTTAAGTTCATTTTGTTTTTATTGAGCCAGCCCTCTCGTAAAACTGGTCTAAACGCTGTTTATGGACGTATTCGCTTTGAAAAGGCGGAATTTTTAAACATTGTGACGATGTAGTGATTCAGGAAATGGAAAATGAAAGGATTTTAGCGATAAAATGAGCTCTCAATCGAAGAAGGAAGTTGTTGGCAATCGTTATCGCTTTAAAAACGATTTGATATTCTTCGTCCTGTTTGTGTACGTTGTTTTTCAACTGAAAACGCTGCAAATTCTTTCACAAAAATTGGTTACTCCTCGGACCAGGCGCATGGAGACTCATCCGAATCAATTCAGCATCAATAACCTCTTCCAGTGGGCGCCAATCGTTTTGGGACCCATTTCATTGAATTCAGCGTCCAAAATTTAGTGGAAAATGATACCCCACACGCCTAGGTACCGGAATTCTCGAAAACACATGTTTGTAATGTGTAGATACATACCCATTTTGACCCATAACCTCTTCTAGTGGGCGCCAATCGTTGTGGGACCCATCTCATTGGATTCAGCGTCCAAAATTTAGTGGAGAATGATACCCCACTCGCCTAAATGGCCAGAAATCTCGAATATCAATTTGTCAGAGCACACATTTTGATCCCTACCCCGCCCAAATTTAGTCCGAACGGGCTGAAAAGTTTCGAGCAACAACTAGAGTTGGGAACGGACCCCTGACCAAAATTTCAGATTTTTAGAAAATTTTCTACTACCAAAGTCCATAACCAATAACCAATCAAAACGCCAAATTGGATTGACCCCGGTCATGTCTCTTGTCAATTTGACCAACAAAGGCGATTCTAAATCTTCTAAATCTTTTTTGAATGCATCGAATTTCAATTGAAACTCAAAAACTTGCTGCAGAAGAAATAAAGAAGATAATAATGATAAAATAATCAATTGCTACTTAGGAAATTTGGGTAGAAAATGTCTGATTGTCAGGACTTATCATGTTGCAAAAAGTTTTTTTTTTTTCCAAAACTTATTTTACGTTTTTTACAGAAAACGTCATTTTTTATTGTTTTAAAAATAATTGAATTTTCCATTTTTTGGCATTTGGAGAACCCAAATTGGTCGCCAGCCACTTCTTCCTGGCCATCTTGAGGGTTGTCAATTTTCGCGCATTTTTCTTCCAAGTCAAATCAAGTTTGTAGCTTTTCGAGAACAGAGGGGGGGGGGGGGGGGGGCTCATCAAGTGAGCCGAGGACCCGTGACGTCAGAGCTTAGTGATGACCGATGACATCATTGCCGTGAGGCCAGTTCAAGGATTTTCACTTCTCGGCTCCAGGGACTTGGAAATCGTCCAAGGTTCAACTAATCATTGCGAACTAAGAAATTACATGATCGAGCACGTTTTTCTTCAGAGTTGAATTACGTTTACAACTGGTGCTGTTCGAATCACCACATATTTTCAGGTTCTGAATTGATGGGAAATACAATCAATCAATCAATCACTATTTGCTGTGAAGGATACAATATCCAAAAGTAATATAAGAGTGAGTTACTGTCGAGATACAACACGAACAGTAAAATAAAATCATTACAGTAGGTACCTAGGAAAAATAAGAAAATTAAGGGTAGTTCATAGAAGTTGAATTAGGTGAATAATAGGGATGAGAGGGGGAATAAAATCAAAAGCTTACAAATAATTCAAAATTAAATCTTAACCGGGGACCAGTTATTACTAGCAAAGAGACTCATTCCAGTCTATTCAGCGTCCAAAATTTAGTGAAAAATGACTAGAAATCTTGAAAATACACATTTGAAATAGGCAGAAGATACACATTTTGACCCATAATCTCCTCCAGTGGGCGCAAATCGTTACAGAAGACGTCTCATTGGATTCAGCGTCCAGAAATTAGTGGAAAATGATACCCCACACGCCTAGGTACCAGAAGTCTAGAAAACACACTTTTTAAATAGGTAGATAGGTACCCATTTAGACCCATAACTTCTTCCAGTGGGCGCCAACCGTTCTGAGACCCATTCCAATCGATTCAGCGTCCAAAATTTAGTGGAAAATGATACCCCACACGCCTAGGTACCAGAAGTCTAGAAACCCCACTTTTTAAATGGGTAGATAGGTATCCATTTTGACCCATAACCTCTTCCAGAGGGCGCCAATCGTCCCAGGACTCGTCTCATTGGATTCAGCGTCCAAAATTTAGTCGAGAATGATACCCCACGCATCTAGATCGCCAGAAATATCGATAACCTATTTTTCGTAATACACATTCTGGTCCCAAATTGATTGGCATCCAGTGGAAGAGGTTATGAGTCAAAATGGGTACCTATCTACCTATTTTGAGATTTCCGGTACCTAGGCGTGTGGGGCATCATTTTCCACTAAATTTTGGATTCTGAATCCAATGAGGCGGGTCCCGGGACGATTGGCGCCCTCTGGATGAGGTTATGGGTCAAAATGGGTACCTATCTACCTATCTCGAATGCGAGTTTTGGAGATTTCTAGTACCTAGGCGTGTGGGGTATCATTTTCCACTAAATTTTGGATTCTGAATCCAATGAGGCGGGTCCCGGGACGATTGGCGCCCTCTGGATGAGGTTATGGGTCAAAATGGGTACCTATCTACCTATCTCGAATGCGAGTTTTGGAGATTTCTAGTACCTAGGCGTGTGGGGTATCATTTTCCACTAAATTTTGGACGGTGAATCGATTGGAATGAGCCTCCATGCTCCTGGTCCAAGGAATAACCAACCCCTGTGAATGAATTCGTAGCATTTTCACGCTTGATGTCGATCACTACCCAAAAATATCAAATCTTTTCTTTTGAGATGTGTATATTTCAGTACCAACACATCCGAAAGTAGGATTTTTGAACAAATCAAAAACATTGAATATCGGCAACGATTTACCCCGTGATTACGTGGTATCATATTCACTTAACGGCCACTCAACTTTAGTTAACTGATCGATTTATTTTCACCGCGATAAATTATCCCGATCGCGGGTTATCGCCCGAGTGTCTCGTTGTTGACTGTTGAAAAGGCCTTCAGTCCCCTTTGGATTTCATTATTTATGTTTATCTTTCAGTTTTGTGTTTCCATTGACCTAATTGTCTCTCGAAACAAACGCCTTTTGTCAAGTAAACGTCAGACGAGTCAAATTCCCCATCGGTTTATATCGCAATTGTCCGTGATTTTCATTAATTTCAAGTATGTCGTTGCAAATACATGCTTAGTTTGGTGATTATGTGAGTGGTGTGCACGTAGAAGATTTTCAATTATGCAGCAATTGGCCATTTTTGAGTTTCGTCGTTCTCGTTTTTGTTGAATATGTCGCGAGCTCATCGGTAAATCATATCAAATCATTCCACCGGTCCTTTATCAACCCTATTGGCACATCTTCTACAGTTTCCCTTATTCATTTCACTTTTAATAGAATCAATATTTTGATAAAATACGCGATAAGTCTCACAGCCAACGACAGATGGCGAGAATATTCATCTCCTCTTTTAAGCTTTTTAAAGGAATTTCTTTATACATAGTGTAATTCGCCTCTACTGTATGGTCATACGAGGTCTAATGAATAAATTATTCTGCTTCTAATCCACATTTTGTAACCGTGAGCTTCATTTAGGCGAATCCGGAAATAAATGCAAATTAAATGCAGGGTATCGTATGAGTTGTTTATTTCTCGTCCGTTTCGTTCCTTTCTTTTGGTTGGTTATTCCTTGAATCAAGAAAATTTTCTAAAAATCTGGAATTTGTGTCAGGGGTCCATTGCCGGCTCTAGTTGGTCTTCGAAAATTTTCAGCCCGATCGGACCAAATTTGGGCGGGGTAGGGGTCAAAATGTGTTTTTTGAAAAATGGATTTTCGAAATTTTTGGCGATCTAGGCGTGTGGGGTATCATTTTTCACTAAATTTTGGACGCTGAATCCAATGAAATGGGAAATAAAAACGCTGCGAATTCATACACAGGGGTTGGTTATTACTCGGACCAGGCGCATAGAGACTTCTTCAACATGGGGAAAATGGGGGAAACTGTGGGTGTGGTGGGTCCTGGACCCATTCCAATCGATTCAGGGTCCAAAATTTGTGGAAAATGATACCCCACACGCCTAGGTTCCACAAATCTTGAAAACACACATTCGAAATGGGTAAATAGATACCCATTTTGACCCATAACTTCTTCCGGTGGGTGTCAATCGTTCTGGGACTCATTTAATTGAATTCGGCGTCCTAAATTTAGTAGAAAATGTTTCATGTTGCTGCCATATAATAGAGTTTATAGGTAGAAACACGACTTACAATTAATTATTCATGGAGTTTTCGGTTTCGTGTTGCTGTCAAAAAACTCCTGTAAAGAGCGCCACAACCCTTTTGGTTGGTTATTCCTCGAATAATCAACCTATGTTTTCATGATAATGGTCAACTTCTCCGATTTGGCTCAAAATTTTTTTCTGGACGTTTCATGATGTCCTGATCAAAAAAGGTCAATGTCCGTCCGCCGTACGCCGTACGCCGTACGTTGTACGCCGTTCGCCGTCCATGTTCCGCGCCGTTTTTGGTAGTAGAAAATTTTCTAAAAATCTGAAATTTGGGTCAGGGGTCTGTTCCCAGCCGAGATGGGTCCTCGAAACTTTTCAGCCCGATCGGACCAAATTTGGAGGGGGTAGGGGTCAAAATGTGTTTTTTGAAAAATGGATTTTCGAGATTTTGGGTGATTTAGGCGAGTGGGGTGTCATTTTCCACTATATTTTGGACGCTGAATCCAATAAAATGGGTCCCATAACAATTGGCACCCACTGGAAGAAGTAATGGGTCAAATTGGGTATTTATTACCCATTTTGAATATGTGTTTTCGGGATTTCCGCTACCTAGGCGAGTAGGGTGTCATTTTCCACTAAATTTTGGACGCTGAATCCAATTAAATGGGTCCCAGAACAATTGGCACCCACTGGAAGAAGTTACGGGTCAAATTGGGTATTTATTACCCAATTTGATTATGTGTTTCTGGGATTTCTGCTACCTAGGCGTGTGGAGTATCATTTTCCACTAAATTTTGGACCCTGAATCGATTGGAATGGGTCTGAGACCCGCCACACCCACTGTTTCCCCCATTCGAGGAATAACCAACCCGTGTGTAAGAATTTGCAGATTTTTTAGGTTGCATGAAACTGCCGTCGGTCGTTTTGTTGTAGATAATTATTTTAAATAATTAACTCACGTTGTCATACCCATCTTAAGGACCCGTCTAAATCGATTTAGCGTCCAAAATTAAGTGGAAAATGATACCCCACACGCCTAGGTACCCAAAAAATGCCCGATAATTGAGTTTCAAACACATTTTTTCCCATACTCTCCACAAATTTGGGCCTTCCGCTGTTTAAATCGTTTTTGGACATATGCAATTCCATGCAATAGAAACGTTTCAAGCCGTTCGGCCCAAATTTGTGAAGAGTAAGGGTGAAAACGTATTTTTTGAAACTCAATTTTTGGGACTTAGCCGTTTGGGGTATCATTTTCCTTTGAATTTTGAACGCTTGTAGGCATCGTGATGGGACGAAGCGGCCACATATTCATTTAAATTTGTCTAAAATGTGTCTAAATTTGGTTTTATTGTTTAGGAACGGGCTGGTGTGGGAAAAATGCGCTCAACTGAAGGAGGTTGAACGACGCTCCAATTCGTTCACAAAGAGGCCAACTCTAATACATCAAGCATTTCTGAGGATGACTTCAATTCAAATTGAACAAAAGGTATTTTTTTCTTAAGTCAAAATGACAAATTATTGATAATTAAGAAATATTGGTGGTAAAATAACTTTGTATTGGTATGAATAACCGTTCCAGGAGCCGTTACTTGACGAAAATGACTCCCCAACGCCCAATGGACCTCAAGCAGCTCCGCTCGCCGTTAAAATTTGGTCGGCATTTTTCTACGCCATGGCTTCTTTTCTTATCACTGTCGTCAATAAATCGGTTCTCACTTCATACGCCTTTCCGTCATTTCAAGCACTCGCTTTGGGACAAATGATAACGACGATTGGTGAGTAACGACGGCGCCAAAATTGATCAAAATCGCCTCACACTGCAAACAATTATAGGTGGGATTCTCAAATTTATGGCAAATTTAAAAACTTTTTGAATTTTCAGTGGTTTTGTACATTGGAAAACACTTGAACGTCGTCAGTTTCCCAGATCTCGACCGAGGAACGTTTCGACGTTTGGGTCCACTGCCGTTCATTTATGTCGCCAACGTTATTTTTGGTTTGGGTGGAACCAAAGAGCTTTCTCTACCTATGTTCACTATGCTCCGCAGGTAACTAGATTTAATTGAATGATGATTTTATTTAGTTATCAGGAGAAGTTGAAGCGGTATGGCCCTCTATTCCAACTCTCCTGAAAACGCTATACAACATGAAGGAATGGATATCATCATATTTTTGATAATAAGAGGACAACGGATATTTATATGTGCTTAATTGTGTTACAAGTTGTGTATAATTAGAAAAATAACGAAAATTACTACTGCAAAGGGGAGTGCGAAAGACAACTGGATTACAAAATGAGAAAACGATGGACATTTTTTCACAAGAGTTGGTTATTCCTTGGACAAGGAGCATGGAGACTCATTCCAATCGATTCAGCGTCCATAATTTAGTGGAAAATGATACCCCACAAGCCTAGGTAACAGAAATCTCGAAAATCCATTTTCAAAATAGGTAGATAAAGACCCATTTTGACTCAAAACCTCTTCAGATGGGTGCCAATCGTTCCAGGACCCGTCTCATTGGATTCAGCGTCCTTAATTTAGTGGAAAATGATACCCCACACGCCTAGGAACTAGAATTGTTGAAAACCCACATTCTAAATAAGTAGATAGCCACCCATTTGACCCATAACCTCACCCAGAGGGCGCCAATCGTTCTGGGACCCATTTCATTGGATTCACCATCCAAAATTTAGTGGAAAATGTTACCCCACACGCCTAGATCGCCAAAAATCTCAAAAATCCATTTTTCAAAATACCCATTTGACCCCTACCCCACCCAAATTTGGTCCAATCGGGCTGAAATGTTTCAAGGACCAACTAGACCCAAAAACGGGTCCCTGACCGAAATTTCATATTTTTAGAAAATTTCCCACTACCAAAAACGGCGTGGACGGCTGACGGACAGTTGCTCATTTTGATCTAGACACCTTAAAACGCCCAGGCAAATCGGATAGGTTGACTTTCTGCATGAAAACATAGCTTGTTTATTCAAGAAAATAATTAATAATCCTAATAAATAATTCCTTGAATATCAAGGAAAATTATTCAAGGTCAAATTCAATAGTCAACCAAAAGCCCAATTGTGTTGTTATTAAGGTGTAAATGGCATATTCTGTCCCTCAACTCAAAATCTACCTTTATCAGCCTGTATCATCTCAATTTCATTTTGTATCTCTCTTATTTTACAGATTTTCCATACTTCTTACAATGATTGCCGAATTTTGGGTACTTGGCGTTCGTCCAAAATTGCCCGTAAAGGTGTCTGTCGGTCTTATGATTCTGGGTAAGTTTGATTAAATCAGTCATTTTAACTTCAATTGTTTTCTAGTTCTAATATCTTTTTATTTTCTTATCCGCAGGAGCTATAATAGCGGCTTCAACCGATTTAGGATTTAACCTTCACGGTTACGTTTTCGTCCTTCTGTCCGACGTATTGACCGCCTCAAATGGAGTATTTACGAAAAAAATTCTCTCTTCTTCACAAATCGCTGGAGCTCATTCAGTTCGTAAGTGTTGTCAACGGAGCGATTTGATTTTTGTTGATTTTTACCGAAAATAATTGATTAGCTCATAATTTGCAGAACCTATGGGAAAGTACGGATTGATGTTTTACTGCGCTCTATTTATGACGCCAGTCGCTGTGGTGGCCTTATTCGTGACTGGGGATGTACAAAGAGTAACGGAGTTTAGTCTGTGGTGAGTGATCTACGAGAAATGCTACTTTTTAAACTGCATGTTATTCTCTAGAGCAAGATTATGGGGAAAACAGTGAGTGTGGAGTGTCCCGCACTCATTCTAATCGTTGCAAGGTTCAAAATTTTGTGGAAAATGATACCCTACACGCCTAGGTACCCAAATCTCTTAGGACCACATTCAAAATAGGTAGATGGATACCCATTTTGACCCAAATTCCCCTCCAGAGAAAGTTAATCGGTCCGGGAGCCATCTAGAAGGATTCAGAGTCCAAAACTTACTGAAAAAATGATACCCAACACGCCTACACGCGTTCGAAAACCTCATCCAGAGGGCCCAATCGTTCCGGGGCCCATTTCATTGGATTCAGCGTCAAAAATCTAGTAGAAAATGATACCCCACACGCCTAGGTACTAGAAATCTCGAAACACATATTCAAAATGGGTTGATAAATACACATTTTGACCCATTACTTCTTCCGGTTGGTGCCAATCGTTCTGAGACCCATTTCATTGGATTCAGCGTCCAAAATTTAGTGGAAAATGATACCCCAGACGCCTAGATCGCCAAAAATCTCGAAAATCCATTTTTCGAAAAACACATTTTGACCCCTACCCCGCCTTTATGTGGTCCGATCGGGCTGAAAAGTTTCGTTGACCAACCAGAGCCAGGATCGGGTCCCTATGGCCCTAATGACCATAAAGAAGAGATGCGGCGTTGACGAAACATGAAGAAGAGATTACTTTATCACCAATGTATCGTTAACCACTGAATTCCAGACGATGAATTTATTGTGATTGGTCTCAGACCAATTGGTGCACTCTGGAGATGGGTATGGGTCAAAATGGGTATCTATGTGTATATCGTATCTCCTATTTCAAGAGTATGTTTTCGAGATTTCGGGTACTTAGGCGTGTGGGGTATCATTTTCCATTAAATTTTGGACGCTGAATCGATTGAGATGAGTCTCCAGGCTCCTGATCCGAGAAATAACTTGGTCTGTGACCAATCACAATGGATTCAGCGTCTGAAATTCAGTAGTTAACGATACATTGGTGGAAAACTAATCCCTTCTTCATGTTTCGTGAACGCCGCATCTCTTCTTTATGGTCCGTTTATCTCGTGTCGTCTTCATTTCATCATTTTCCACTAAATGTTGGACGCCGAATCGATTGAAATGAGTCCGTAATACTCTACATTCACTCTATTTTCACGATCTTTCTCCAAGTAACATTCAACCTATGTGTCATCAATTGCAGCGTTTTGATCTATAACATCATGAAACGCAAACTGTCAAATTGTGGAGCCTATTGGTTAACCTCTGGCACGATTACATTGGTTGATTATCCATGAAATAATCATAAGGTGACAATTCATAATTGAAATTGTCACTCTTCCTTTATCAGTTGATAAGTTTTGACTAGCATGTAATATAACTCATGTATCACGTCTCATGAAGTAAATAACGCCACTCACCAGCCACACCGCCGTTGCTTACTGATTTTCAGGTCAAATCCCTTCTTCATGATACAATTTTTCGGATCGTGTTGTATGGGTTTCATCCTCAACTACTCAGTCGTACTTTGTACGCAGCACAATTCCGCCTTAACAACGACGATTATGGGGTGTTTGAAGAACATACTTGTTACGTATCTTGGTGAGTTTTTTTTAAATGTTTTATTTCAATGAATTTTAAAAATTAAAGACGAAACGTCTTGTGGGTTGGGTTGACATTGATGATCGATGTTTACCAATCATCATTTGTAGAGGGAGGAGGGGGCAATTGTTGCCGTTTTTACAATCGATGTTAACGTTCGATATTTCCTCACTATCGATGGTTGAAAGCAATGTTGGCAATGATGTAGGGGAAACTTTATATTTGCACTACTTGAATCATTTTCGAGCTGATATTAATTCTAACAAAATCTACAGAAAATATAAATTCCTTTAGATTCTAATCTGTATACCTGATCTGCAAGGTTCCATGGATCCATTTATATAGGGAAATTGAAGAAGGCCTGTGGCCTCACTGAATTGCAACCCTGTTTTAGAGCCTTATCTTATCAATTATCTTATCCGCCATATCCTATCATCATTTTTCCTTGATAATTTACCATTTTGTTCCTTTTTTGCGGAGAATACCTACACTATCACTAAATTGAGAAACAAACTAGAAGGGAAATTTGCCTCCAAACTGTTATTTATGAGCTCAATGCCTAGTTGACCAATTTATTTATTATGATTATTGAATGATTTCATATTCTGATTATTAAATGCTAACTCATTTTTTTTAACCTAACTATCATGATTTATGCTGTTTCTGTTTGCTTCAATCTTTTCACTCCTCGCTGTGAAAAAAGTTTTCATTGACATAAAAAAACATCGAACATTGAATGTTGCAAGCCAATGTTTTGAAGACTATCGATATTTTGTTTCGATAGTAGGAACGATAGTGAACATTGATGATTTCTTTTTGATATCCAACCCTACTTGTGGAATGAATGATGTCATGACATTGCATTATGAAGGGATGTTAAAGCGCTGTGCGCCACAGAGAAGAGATTCCTAGGGTCGCTACTTGCTTAAGCGACCAGTTAAACAACAAACTACCCAGATAGCCCACTTTTTTGCCAAAATGGCATGAACTAAACTACAATAACACATAATAAATTTAATTTTGGTTGTTTCTCGTTTTCAGGTATGTTTGTCGGCGGTGATTACATTTTCTCTCCAGCCAACTTTGTCGGTATTAACCTATCAGTGGTAGGAAGCCTTCTCTACACCTACGTCACGTTCAAACCGTCTAAAGGGCCTCCTATCGTAAAAGCTCTTCGTAAAATCTGAATTTATTCGGTTTAGCTGTGATCCGTTCTAAACGGAAAATTTCCTGAAGACGCGCCTGCATGCTCGTTGTGGTGCTGACCTGGACAAGGTCCAATAAAAGACTCAATATGCATAGCTGTAGGAAATATGTGCATTTTGCGTCAAAATTGGTCTCGTTCTTGTCCATGTAACATGTGCCGTTTTATTGGTCTCACGGTACTAAGTGAGCTTCACCTCTGTTTCAATAATGATCAAACGAGCGAGAGGTAAATTTCCAGTTTCATTAAGTGAATGTGGTTCACTATTCGAAATTTGTGAGGCGTACAGCACATTTAATGGTACTTGTCAATTAGACGCCCTACCTGAGGCAAACCTGTCTGCCTCTATTGTAACCTCCTCTCTTTTCATGTAGGATATATCGAACCCTAACAATAGGGTAGTAATGGAAATTTAATAACAAATTATCAACAGAAAAACTTGTATTTATTTACAAAATTGACAATATAGGCACTATAAATCAATTTATAGAAAATACTTCTTCCTGAAAATTCTTTATGTCATTCATTATTGATAAGAAGAGATCTCTATCCCCCAAATGACGCCTTCACATGAATTCTGCCAAATATGAGTCAAGGAAGGTCTTCAAATTCCACATATTTAAAAACAAACGAAAAAAGTATAAAAATATCACAACACAAAGCGCACGTAAAGGTGGTAGAAAGGGGTATAACGGTGAAAACAATCGATATATCCGTTCGATATATTGAAAAGAGAGGAGGTTACAACAGAGGCAGACAGGTTTGCCTCAGGGGGGACGTCTAATTGACAAATACGCATTTAATGAGATGTTAATGGCAAAATTTAACAGGACGGGGCCAATTTGAGACAAGACACTGATATCAGTGATAAGAACCTTTGTGGTCTCATTAGATGATTTATGTTACTAAGGAGTGTACCCGTGGGTCAACATTTACAGCTTTTGCCAAAGTGCAAGGACACTGTGAAGGTCATCATTGGAGTAAGTAATTAGTTTTTAATGTTGTTAATATTTTGAAAACCGGTACAGGTTAAAGCAGTTGTCGCAGAAGTAAACTGAAGTTACCACCTGTCAAGTTAGTACAACCAGTGTTGTCTTCAACATCGTTTGAGCGACCCTAACAGAGAGGTTTGTTGTAGGCGTTGTTTTGAAGTTGACAAATTGACCACAGGACTATAATTTTTTATTTTAATTTGGTTTAAGTTTATTGCAATAGTAATATACCTTAATGATAAGTGTCTGCACTGGGTGGATACGGTACTGGTATCATTCGGAGTTGGAGTTCAGTCTGGAATGGTGGGGATGAATTGCTGGATGTGTCTTTGGCGGTGGAGTCGAGGCGTGGAGAATTTAGTCGCATACCGCAGCTCAAATTGTAGCATTTTCAGCTTACAAAACTCAATAAAATACTATCCTGACTCTCATGGTGCTCAAAGACCACTGAACAGCTGTTCGTTCATTAGGAACGCCCTCTACCGAATCCATTTGGTGCACGCACGCTCCAAAGTGCAGCCAAGATGGAAGGATATCAGTCCTAAAACTTCCCAGACAAACCCTGCAGATTAATTAGATAATTAAGTGATTAAAACCGCCACCTCTCTGCCTTCTTTGGACAAAAAATCCAGGGTACACTCCGTCGCAATATTTTATTTTATTAATAAATCTTGTAAATTGTAAATTTTTATTTTTAATTTTTAAAAAGGAAGATAGTTTCCTATTTGCCATATTATTTATGAATCTTCCTTATGGTGCGTATGATAGTTTAAGTTTATTCAATGTTTTAAGTCAGCAAGATCGTTGATGGCAACTGTGACTGAGCTTTGAGCTCAACCAATGGAAAAGTGGCTCATATTAGGAGTTATGTGGCCAGATGAGGTTTGGTGATAAGTGATCCACTATGGCATTTAGCACTCTGACGTCCTTTCTGGCACGAGACCTGTTGGATTTGACTTCATCTTGAAACGTCGAGAAAACAGTTTTCCTTCAGCAGCAGCTTTTGCTTCTGATGTCTACAGTTCTGCAATCGAGATAATCGAATGTTGAGAATCGAAATGTTGAATCGAGATTATGTCAGACCCTCTAACCATGGTAAAATGAATCTATAATGAGTGCCCCTCCCTACAGTCGCCTTTCTACAGTTTAGCCAACCTTTCTACTCCTTATTTCCAACCTGATTTGATGCATCTACCTAATTATCAATTAACCTACAACATCATTCAATTCATCAGTTTTTCCTTTGAATCCCAATTTGAAATATCGATGTTTGAAATTTTGATACAATATTTGTTACTATTATATAACATATAACGATACTTTATAAGGAACACCCATCCCTAGGGACGCCTTTCTGCAGCCAACCTTTCTATATCTTGTTTCTAACCTCATTTGATGCATCTACCTAATTAGCAAATACCCTACAACATCATTGTCGTTTCATCAGTTCCTTTTTAATGGAATCCAAATTTGAAATATCGATATTTACTATGTTTTTTACTAGTATCGATACTTCACAAGGACACCCATCCCTATAGTCGCCATTCTACAGTTTAGCCAACCTTTCTATCATTTGTTTCTAACCTCATTTGATGGATATACCTAATTATCAATCACCCTACAACATCATTGTCGTTTCATCAGTTTTTCTTTGAATCCAAATTTGAAATATCGATATTTACAATGTATGTTGCTAGTATCGATACTTCATAGGGACACCCATCCCTACAGTCACCATTCAACAGTTCAGCCAACCTTTGTATTTTTATTTCCAACCTCATTTGATGCATCTACCTGATTATCAATTAATCATTATCAATACCCTACAACATCATAGTCGTTTCATCAACTTGTCAAATCCAGCCAATAACTCGTTTTCTTGCCAGGAGCTGCTCTTTCCACCATTCTCAATCAAAGTGGAATCTAGATGGCTGTGGTTATAGTTTCCACTTTGTGGCTAAGTAATGGCCATTCATGTGGCCAACATTTACCCGCTCAAAACTCAACATTGAAATTTGTTTTTAAATTGTACCTTATAACTGGACTGTGTAATGTACATTCATGGATGACGTCATCCATTGTATGAACTTTGTGGAATATGTGTACCTAGTTGTTGATGAGAGAGTTACTGTGAGAGCTCAGTGTTTATGTAAATAACTTCTTTATTGCCGTTATTTTGCCTTTTCGAGGAATAAAATTTGAGCGGATTCCTGTTGATATTATTAAAAATACTCCGTGTCGCTGCTTTTGGTTGTCCCCGTATTATTTACCTTTAGGGGTCCACAAATTGGGGGAGAATGGATAGGGATGAAACGCTGGAATTACTGCACTGAATTTCCTTTCAGAAGAAAAGTGCACAATGTATGCGGAGTAAGCATATTAGCAGAGGGAACTCATTGGTGACATATTACATTACATCAGAGTAGATTTTGACCCCATCTCATCTCAAAGATTCTTTCTAATCCTCTCATTCTCTCATTATGTATTTGTACTCACTGACTTGCTCCCAATTCCAAATATGATCTTTAAAATGGTTATTCGAAGAATATATGATAAAAGGCAATTAACCTCAAAGTCTAACGAACAGTCAAAGTCAATATTTACGTCGGAAAATGATAAAATAAATGAAAAACTCATGATTTCCAAATTCTGTGAGTCAAAAGGTTTGTCCAGAGCTGTTCACTTGATAGACAGAAGAAGCCCACTGTTTGTAGTGCGGTGGATAGCCACCACTAGCAGCACTGGAGGGGTGAAACCCCATTTTGACCAATCAGCTGTCATATTTGATCATTCCTCATGTTTTTCAGACTGTTTTCATTGCCAATATACTTTTTTCCACTAAAATTTGGACGCTGAATCCAATAAGACGGGTCTCAGAACAGTTGGCGTCCACCGGAAGAGGTTATGGGTGGAAATGGGTATCTATCTACCCATTTTGAATGTGTTTTTGAGATTTCTGGTACCCAGGCGTGTGGGGTATCATTTTCCACTAAATTTTGAACGCTGAATCGATTGGAATGAGTCTTCCATGCTACTTGACTTCACAAGGCGGAACGGGAAGGCATGCCTTCCACAACTTTCTCCCATTTTTTTCGGTTTCACACAACAATACAAACATTTTGATAAGCAGCCAACTAATGTTACCACAGCATGAAACATTTGATCACCTCTGATTAAAATACTACCGCCTCTAGGGCCCATAAAATGGAAATATAAAAGAAAAAAAAAACGCATTCAACTTCCTCGTTTATTAGCCAAAATTCAACCATGGCAATTGTCCGACTTCAAAATTCTGGGATCACAAAAATATGCATTTCTATAAAACAGTCTTTCTCCAAACATGACCAAAATGAAAAAAAAAAAAAAAAAAAAATTTAGAACGATCAACCGTATTTTCCTCCAATTAAATAAACACGCTGAAATATTAATTGAAACTAATCGAAAAAGTCAGGAAACTTTTTTTTTTAACAAACAAACAAGCAATCACAGTCTTGGATATACAAGCGTACCTAAGTTATTTTACAATTTTTTTGTTTTATCGTACCGTCGTGTTATTAATTGGCTTGAGCAAAGCTTTCATGATGACTTTGGGTTAAGCGGATAGGTACCAACAAACCTGACGTTCCTTAGTAAGCTTTTGAAAAAAAATTGAGCCTTTTGAATTTTTTTACAATGATAAAGAATTTGAAATCTATTGAAAATAATATTGTTTTATAACCATAATATTATTGATTTAAAGGAAAAATCGTTTTATGGCTCAGATTTTAATTTTGTTTTTTTCCTTGCATCAACCACCGAAGAGATCTCAGCTTTAACAGAAATAACTGAAATATCAAACGATAGTTTAGTTTCAACGTTAAAATGACACTAACAGCAAAATCTATCGGTAATACTTAGCCCGGTTTCACTCAAATGAAAACTGTCATGGGATCGTGATTCACATTTATTAGAGAAATCGTTCAATTTATACACCTCCCTCTCTATCATAGGTAGCGTTCAATACCTATCAAAATGAAGGGTTCTCGAAAAAGAAAAAAATTAGGTACTTACATGAAAATAATATTACAAAAGGAAAATCTCTTCTTACGCCGCAGCAAAAAAAAAAAAAAAAAAAAAAAAAAAATCATTTTCAAAGTACCTTCGTTTCGACTCTACGCGTGACAATTACAAAAAGGCCAGCGCTATGATAATCAAACTATCAAATACATTCACAACCTATCATTATGAAATGTTGTCTCTTAAACAAGAAGAAACAAAAAATCCTAAAATAAAATACATTATTTGAAAAAAAAAATGAACAATAAATTTTCGGTCCTCATAAAAAAAGAAAAATTATTTGAAGATTTTTAGGAAACAAATTCTATTATTACACTTTTTTTTTTTTTTGTTACATGAATTACTATCAGCAATTTACTACATTTGTTCTCAATGATCAATTTTTCGTTTTTTATTTATTTATTTTTTTAAATTTCTAATAACGTTTTCTTTTTAAAAAAGCATTTTCCTAAAAAGAATGCATTATTTTTGAAAAAACCAACTATATAAAAAAAATTTAAAAAAAAAAAAAAAAAAAATCATTGTTCATTTTCAATTAAAAGGGGGGGGGGAAGGACTGATACATAATTTGTTATCTACCTGGCCTCAAACAAAAGCGACAGGTATTACCTGAAAACAGATATATATAAAGAATTGTTTTTGTTTAATCCATATCGATAACCCGAGTTAATCTTCAAGGAGACACCTAGCGAAGTGAGTCTCAATACGGCGGCGGTAATCTTTCGAAACCTGATGTGAAGACGGTAGTAACGGAATTCCACGGAAAGACTTTTCGCACGCCTCCATCTGTCAAAAAAGGGTAATTTATTTAAACACCGAGTTCAATTTGCCAGCGCTGAATGCACTAAAGAGACAAATCCACTCACGTTTAACTTTTCGGCAAAATAGAAAAGATGAGCCAGATCCATTACAGACCAGTGAGAACCTCTGGCAAGGGCGAGTAACGCGTGGCGTGCTTCGTCAGATTCGGGTATGTCGGTCCTCGTTCCGATCATTTCGTCCGGAAGATGCAACATCTGCGAAGAATATGCAAGACTGAGCGTGTTGTGTCAGGTAATTAGCTGGCCAACGTTTCGTACAGAAAGACAGGCGGTTAAGTTGAATGAGGAGGCAAGAAGGCGGAATAGTAGTGAAGATCAGTTTGCAAAACAGGATGGCAGGAGGTGAAAAGTTCAGAAGGAAGGCAGAATATGAAGACAGCTGGACAGCTTGAAAAACAAGATGGCAGAAGGCAAGCAAGCTCAGCAGGTAGACAAGTAGAGGTAGTAGTAGACAAGTACAGCTGGCTAGCTTGCCAAATGTGGCAGGAGATAAGCAAGCTCAACAGGAAGGCAAGAAGTCAAGAAAGCAGTACAGGAAGACTGCTGGCCAGCTTGCAAGACAGGATGGCAGGAGATGAACAAGCTCAACAGGAAGGCATGAAGGCAGAATATGAAGACACCTAGCCTGCTTCCAAATAGGATGGCAGGAGGTGAGCAAGATAAATAGGGAGACAATAGACAAGTGAGCAGCATAGAAAGACAGCTGGCCAGCTTGTAAAACAGGATGGCAGAAGGTGAGCAAGCTCAACAGGAAGACAACTAGATGAAATAGGAATTCAGCTGGCCAGCTTGCAAAGTAGGATGGTAGAAGGTTAGCAAGCTCAGCAGGAAGGCAAGAGACAAGTAGGTGGAATACGAAGACAGCTCGCCAGCTTGCCAAATACGATGGCAGAAGATGATGAGCTTAGCAGGAAGACAGGAGACCAGTAGGTAGATGGAATAGGAAGACAGCAGGCCAGCATGGAAAATAGGATGGCAGGAGGTGAGCAAGCTCAACAGGAAAGCAAGAAGGCAGAATATGAAGACACCTAGCCTGCTTGCAAAATAGGATGGCAGGAGGTGAGCAAGCTCAACAGGAAGGCAATAGACAAGTGAGCAGTATAGAAAGACAGCTGGCCAGCTTTCAAAATAGGATGGCAGGAGGTGAACAAGCTCAACAGGAAGACGAGAGGCAGGAAGGCAGTATAGGAAGACTGCTGGGGAGCTTGCAAGACAGGATGGCAGGAGGTGAACAAGCTCAGCAGGAAGACAAGAGACAAGTAGGTGGAATAAGAAGACAGCTGGCCAGCTTGAAGAACAAGATGACAGAAGGTGAGCAAGCTCAATAGGAAGACAATAGACAAGTGATCAGTATAGAATAACAGCTGGCCAGCTTGTAAAACAGGATGGCAGGAGGTGAGCAAGATCAATGGGAAGACAATAGACAAGTGATCAGTATAGAATGACAGCTGGTCAGTTAGTGAAACAGGATGGCAGGAGGTGAGCATGCACAACAGGAAGACGAGAGGCAAGAAGGCAGTGCAGGAAGACTGCTGGGCAGCTTGCAAGACAGGATGGCAGAAGGTGAGTGAGTAAAGAAATCAAGATGGAATGCAATCAAGGTAGAATGTAAGATTGGCTGATTAGCTGATAGTGACCACTGGTGGCAGAAAATACAACTATCGCTTATACAGCCACTCTGCCTGACTGCCTGGTCCATGCGCCTAAACGCTGCTTCCACTTACATGTCCGAGTATGCAATGCAGAATACCCTGCTCCCTCGAGAGTGATTCAACTTTATGACGAAGAGAAGCTCGCTCTTCTTCCGACTAAAATATAATTCCACATATTAGTTGGCATCACTTGGTCAAGTACCAATAACCAAGTAGATTCTCATTGGTTAAATCGAAGCACAGTATCAACTACTCACGTATTTCCAAGAGTCGAGTTGATCTCGGTGTTTGGAGTAGAGGACTATTCTGCTCTCTATGGAGAAATTTTGGCAGTCTATGCTTGGAGCATCAGACCTTGGATAGTTTGACATTGGAGAATCGTCATCGCCATCCTTCGAGCAAAATGAATTAAAAACAATGTGTACACATTACATATCATTAAGGCTGATATTCCTAAAAGATACCTACCTGCTCCATCTTGGATCAAAATGTATACTTTAGTTATTTAAAAACACAATAACCAACGTTTTTGTGATGTCACTGGTTGCTCTAGGTTAGCTGCTGCAAAATGTTCTAACCTCTACACGTCCCAACATTGACTTTATCAACTGAATGAAAGTCAACTCAATGCCGCTAGAGGGCAGCCATGACGATTTTTACCAAGGTTATCATGACCAAAAGTGATAGAATGATTTTGAAAATCGATATCTCGTATTTTAATGATCTCGATAATCGAATGACCATTCAATGTAAATTCATTCATATGACCCAGCATAGCTAGATGGACAATTTCTGCTGCTCTGCCATCTTGATCAGAATTACTTGCTGACTTTTTCTGGTTTTATGAATTTTATTACAGAATGCTTTGTCACATTTTAAATATAACTAGTAAAAAAACAGCCTAGCATAAATTTGTAAATACCCTAATATTATGATTCAGTCACATCTAACCGATAATTGAAGGTTCTAGGCTATTCAAGTATCGATTATCCCCACTAATTGATACTAGCGACCCTAGGTCATGAATGATTCACTAACCAGCAAATGCTGGGTTTTGGTTGGTTATTCATTGAATAATTAACCTATGTTTTCAAGCAAAATATCAATCTCTCCCGGAGTCAAAATGTGTTTTTGAAAAAATGAATTTTCGAAATTCTTGGCGATACAGGCGTGTGGGGTATCATTTTCCAGTAAATTTTGGACGCTGAATCCAATGAGACGGGTCCCGGACCGATTCCAATCGATTCAGCGTCCAAAATTTAGTGGAAAATTGTACCAGGACCCATTTCATTAATTTCAACGTCCAAAATTTAGTGAAAAATGATACTCCACACGCCTAGATACCAGAAATCTCGAAAACACATTTGAAATGGGCAGATAGATACCCATTTTGACCCATAACTTCTTCCAGTGGGAGCCAATCGTTCTTGGACCCATTTCATTGGAGTCAGCGTCCAAAATTTAGTGGGAAATGATACCCCACACGCCTAGATCGCCAAAAATCTCAAAAATCCATTTTTCGAAATACACATTTTGACCCCTACCCCGCTCAAATTTGCTCCGATCGGGGTTAAAAGTTTCGAGGACCAACTAAAGCTGGGAACAGACCTCTGACTCAAATTTCAGATTTTTAGAAAATTCTCTTCTACCAAAGTTGGCGCTGACGGCGGACGGACATTTGCTAATTTTGATCTAGACACCTTGAAACGTCCAGAAAAAAATTTTTGGACCAAATCAGAGAGTTTGACCTTGCATGAAAATATGATTATTCAAGGAATAACCAACCAAAATGGGTTTTCAAAATTTTTTGGTACGTGTGGGGTATCATTTTCCACTAAATGTTGGACGCTGAATCGATTTCAACGAACCCAGGGCACTCTAAAATCACTCTATTCCCCCATTTTCCCCATACTCTTATACCCATACTCAACCATTGTGAATGAATTTGCATTGTAGTTTACAATAATGCTCTTCTTTTAAAAACATTTTAAAACATGGTCAGATATTGACACGATTATCAATAGTCCAAATAAAACCAATAACACAATTAGATAACAAAAATTTTCCCCACCAAAGAAAGGTCATACATACATAATCATATAAGCATTCAGTAGACATTGACCTCCGCCGTGTGATTTTGATGATTTCAGTCAATAACGCAGCGTTAATATTTCATCGCTGACAGAACTCGCAGCAAATTTGAAGTCAAATGAGTTCTGGTATGATACATTTTCGTTTTATTTTAACTTGTTTATAAAATACAACTAACGATAACGATTTGTTGTTAGGAATGCGGTAGTTAGCACTTTGTAAAAGCAGTATCGTAGGTGATTTGTTGGAAGTTTCAAGTGGAGACTGCTTGGATAGACATATTAGTGCTTACAGAACAGTTTATTGTGTTTATTATGTTCCTTTTAAGGCGCTGACTTTGATAATACCGTTATCATGCCGACTGGGGATATCGGTGCCAACGGAGGAAATGCTTATCATTGGTGAACGCAACGTTGTCAAACGTTGATCTGAGGAACCGAAATGATTCAACTTTGATCACTTCCATGAATGATGGTGAATTGTGGTGTGTGGCACAGGAATTATCATTATTTTGGTTGGTTATTCCTTGAATCTCAAGTCAATCTCTCCGATTCGGCCCAAAATGTTTTTCTGTGCGTTTCAAGGTGTCTAGTTCAAAATTCCCAAATGTCGTTTGGTAGTTTCATGCAACCCAAAAAGTGATAGCAACACGAAATTGAAAACTTTACGAGTATTCGGAAGTCGTGTTACTACCTCAAATTTCTATTAAATGGCAGCAACACGAAACACGTATGGGTTTTCGGCTCCTGTATGCAGTTATTTTAGTAGTAGAAAATTTTCTAAAAATCTGAAATTTTGGTCGGAAGTTTGTTTTTGGCTCTAGTTGGTCCTTGAAACTTTTCAGTCCGATCGGACCAAATTTGGGCGAGGTAGGGGTCAAAATGTGTAGTTCGAAAAATGGATATTCGAGATTTTTGGCTATCTAGGCGTGTGGGGTATCATTTTCCACCAAATTTTGGACGCTGAATCGATTGGAATGAATCTCCATGCTCCTGATCCGAGGAATAACCAACTCCTGTGTATGAATTTGCAGCGTTTTTAACGGTAATTCGCGAAATGCTATCCATTTCTTGATTCGACTCAATTTTTTCCGAATAAAGGTCAAAAATGGGTCCATTTTGCGGAAAAAAATGTCGGTTTTCAACATAATTTGTTAATTTTAATATATTTTTTTTAAATAGAGATAAAGGAAATGGGGATTTATGAAAAAACCCTACAAACCTACGATATTTCATGTTTCAAACATGCGCTATAAGATAAACTTTTTTCACACAAAATAAACTAATTTCGATCATTATTCGGCAAAAATTGAGTCAAATCAAGAAACGGATAACATCTTGTGAATCAGCGTTAAAACACAATTAAAATTCATGTGCCACACATTACAATTTACCATCATCCACTATTTGACAATTTCGGGGTTGCGCAACTTTGCAATCAAAATAATTGGTTGAAAGATCGAATTTTCATAAAATTTCGGGTAAAATCCGAATCTGCAATAAAAAATTGGGGTTCCCATATAAAATAAGTCAGTGTCACTTGCGCATGGTTGTGCAGTTGCGCGGAGTGCGCATTATGATTTTGAAATTTCAAAAATTTAGTTCAAACTGAACTAAATTTACTTTCTACCACATTTAAGTAAAAACGAATTAAATAAAATATTTTTAAAAAAATATATTGATTCATTTTTCCATTATTTTTA
Source organism: Cyrtorhinus lividipennis (assembly GCA_019603395.1). NCBI lineage: Eukaryota > Metazoa > Arthropoda > Insecta > Hemiptera > Miridae > Cyrtorhinus > Cyrtorhinus lividipennis. Next base: position 6,173,052 of record CM034009.1, on the reverse strand, counting down.
CTTTTTATTTATTTTCTTTGCGGTTTATTGTACAAATTTCTTGTTGCAGCCGGGAATATTGCCATGTAAATGTTCAGATTACATAACAGGTACATGATATTTGACCACGTGGGATGAAATTCACTTACCGGTGGAGCTCCATGTACATCGCCCAGAGGTCGGTTCTCTTCTTTGGCAGCTGTGAACACAAAACGAAAGCGAATTAGATTTAAACGATTTTTATTTATTTATTTATGGTACATGGGAACGAGCCGAGTTTACTCTTATGTTGACAACACCGCTAATATCGAAGATATTTGACGAAATAATCCGATTAAGATGTGTACTTAGAGGAAATTCGACTGTTTTTTGAAAAACCGTTGAGAGAATGTGAAATACAACGATCGACTGACCCGAATTTTGTTTCGACCTGGACAAATGATAGAAAAATCTCCTTCGGGGCATTGGAACGACTAGAATATAAACGGTGAACAGAACGAGTCGTTTACAAAGAAAAACGTGTGATAAAGCGAAATCAGTGCAAAGTTCAGTAAACAACAATAAAGATTCCATTCTTTCTTATCAATAAGCTCAAGTTTTCACATGTATTTCCAATTGCCTGAAAGATAAGTGTGAAAGTGAGACGAAAGATGCTCGTTATCAAGCTATTATCAGCAAATCGATTTATTCTTGATCGGAAAAATTATCCTCATTTGTGAGATTTGCGCTAAATATGCCATTACAGCAATAACCTAAATTTAGAATATAATTTTTTTAAACAAATTATTGTTGTTGGAACTTTTTGAGGGAATTTTAGTACAACACGGATTTACGCTTGTCGTACATATTGATTCAATTTTTTTTTTTTTTTTGCATTTTATTGTAAGACAAAAATATAAAATACATACAATTTTCAGGTTATGCTACTCCCCCCTATAAGCTACGCTTGTGCTGGGGGGAAATTTGCCGTTAGAACTACATTTCGGTATCTCAATCGATTTCGTGTTAAAAATTTTGAGAAAGATGATACCTAAAAGTCATTTTTACTCGTACTCATGCCTCCGCTTAATCATACAGACACAATTGTGTCATTGAACGTTGAAAAAAAAAACACATAAAGGTTGGTTATTCCTCGGTCCAGGAGCATGAGGACTCATTCCAATCGATTCAGCGTGCAAAATTTAGTAGAAAAAGATACCCCACACGCCTAGGTACCAGAAATCTCGAAAACACATATTCAAAATGGGTAGATAGATACCCGTTTTGACCCATAACTTCATCCGATGGGTGCCAATCGTTCTGGGACCCATTTCATTGGATTCAGCGTCAAAAATTAAAAGAAATTTTCCAAAGAAAATTTTTAAAAGTAATTTCCGATTCCCTAGTGGTTGATTATTCCTTGGAACAAGAGTATGGGGAAAAAAGTGTGTGAGGAATATGCCAGACTCATAGAGAAGAGATTCGGCGTTCACGAAACACGGAGAAGGGATTAGTTTTCGACCAATGTATCGTTATCTACTGAATTTCCAATGCTGATTCCATTGTGATGGTTCCCAAGGATTTTTGGGTACATAGTCGTGTGGGGTATCATTTTCCACTAAATGTTAGATGTTGAATCAATCGAAATGAGTCAGGAACACTAACTCATTGTTTTACCCATACTCCGGGTCCATAGGTACCCGCAAATTCCGAAAACTTACTTTCGATGTAGGTAGGTACCCATTTTGACCCATTTAGACCCCCAATCGGTCCGGGATTCATCACAATGGGTTCAGCGTCAAAAATTCAGTGGTAAACGACACATTGGTGAAATACGAATTCCTTCTTTGTGTTTCGTGAACGCCGCATCTCTTCTCTATGCTCCGTTCTCGGCCAGGTTATGTCGCGTCGTCTTCGCTTCTCCAGTACTTATCGATTATTGTGTAGTCAGTAAAGTTCTAAATGTTTAATTCTCTATTAAAACTTAGTATTCCGTATTTTCCGGAAAATACGCATGTGGGGTATCGTTTTCCACTGAATTTTGAACGCACTTCGGAATGTCATACCAAAATGATCTCTTCTAACAAGTAAGAGACTTGTTTCACCCTTGAAGATCACTTATCTTATATATACGACTCACTCAAATTCCGACCAAACGACTGTGTTCGATTCGATCTACGGCAGCGTAGTTTTGAAGTCACATCTTGGTAGCCGAATTGTTTAGCTGAAAATCAAATAGAATTTAATGATAAAATTGTATTTTACAAGAAAGACGACATAGCGCCGGAAACCAAAGACTTTTGGGTACTTTTCCGTTTACCCCCCCCCCCCTCTTCACCACCACTCCATTCTGAATGCCCCTCGCCTGATGTAAAGTGCCCGGAAAAGTACCGACTTTTGCCATTCAGGCTTCCAAGCGCCTTCAATACAACGTTCTCTCAGATAATAACTATTAATCTTTGTTTTCTTACGTTCTACGTTCCTCCCAATGAGCATGGGATCCATGTCGCCGAGGTTTGCTGGTGGTTCATCGTCTAAAGATAATAATTATCACGAATTAGCTGATAGATACAAGATAACTGCACGATAGCAACGAGGCACAAAATGTCAACAAAGACGTGAAGTACAGAAAAGCATACCTGTTCTAATTGTGAACGATCGGTTTAAGGTTGGATTGTCGTCGTAGTCCATCTGGTCCGAGTGATCAGACATTCTGAGCTGGAAAACAATTGAATTTTACAAGTGGTTATGGTGATAGAAAGGGATTGAAGGGGAATTAAATATTGAATGGACAATCAAGCTCCAGAAGGGCCTGAAAGCCACCAAAGATGGCGTTTGTGGATTCTCAAGCTCAGGAATGTCAACCAGGATAGCATTCGTACACCTTCTAGTTTCAGGAGGGCCTGGAGGTCACCAAAGACGGCATTTATGGATTATCAAGCTTTGGAAAGTCAACCAGGAAACCGGGATAGCAGCATTTGTACACTATCCAGCTCTAGAAGGTCACCTGAGGCAGCGTTTGTGGATTTTCAAGCTCAGGAATGTCAACCAGGATAGCATAAGTACATCTTCCAGCTCCAGGAGGGCCTGGAGGTCACCAAAGACGGCATTTATGGATTATCAAGCTTTGGAAAGTCAACCAGGATAGCACTAGGACTCCTTCCAGCTACAAAAGGGACTAGAGGACACTCAAGACAGCGTTTATGGATTCTCAAGCTCAGGAGAGTCAACCAGGACAGCATTACTACACCTTCTAGCTCCAGAAGGACCTGGAGGTCAGCGTTTGTGGATTTTCAAGCTCAGGAGTCAACCAGGATAGCATTACTACACCTTCTAGCTCCAGAAGGACCTGGGGGTCAGCGTTTGTGGATTTGCAAGCTTCAAAAAGTCAACCAGGATAGTACTAGGACTCCTTCCAGCTCCAGAGGGTCACCTGAGGCAGCGAGCTTTGGAAAGTCAACCAGGAAACCGGGATAGCAGCATTTGTACACTATCCAGCTCTAGAAGGTCACCTGAGGCAGCGTTTGTGGATTTTCAAGCTCAGGAATGTCAACCAGTATAGCATAAGTACATCTTCCAGCTCCAGGAGGGCCTGGAGGTCACCAAAGACGGCATTCATGGATTATCAAGCTTTGGAAAGTCAACCAGGATAGCACTAGGACTCCTTCCAGCTACAAAAGGGACTAGAGGACACTCAAGACAGCGTTTATGGATTCTCAAGCTCAGGAGAGTCAACCAGGACAGCATTACTACACCTTCTAGCTCCAGAAGGACCTGGAGGTCAGCGTTTGTGGATTTTCAAGCTCAGGAGTCAACCAGGATAGCATTACTACACTCTTCTAGCTCCAGAAGGATTTGGGGGTCAGCGTTTGTGGATTTGCAAGCTTCAAAAAGTCAACCAGGATAGTACTAGGACTCCTTCCAGCTCCAGAGGGTCACCTGAGGCAGCGTTTGTGGATCCTCAAGCTCAGTAAAGTCAACCAGGATAGCATTCGTACACCTTCCAGCTCCAGAAGGGCCTGGAGGTCACTTCAGATTTACAGGTTGGACCTTCAGAACAAATCTCAGCGACTCATAAGATACCATTAGTGGATTCTCACAAGTCCACAAATGCTATATCTGTTATGAGGCCGTTCAATAAGCCCTAGAAGTCACTTATAAGTAATTGTTTATCCCTGGATTCTTCAAAGATGTCGTCAGAATAGCAATTGTGACGCTTCAAACTCTGTGAGGATATTCTGACAAACAGTAAATTGTGGTCGTTCACGCCCACAAAGATTCTTGTGGACGTTTAGCATGGCTTTTACAGAAATCTATTACCTTGCATAATAAAACTTTCTTGCCTAATAGGCCTGTTCACCTATTTGAAAAATCATGACTAAGTACAACTTATCGCACGGGTATGCCCGAAGTGGTTCGATGCAGCCACTCAGGTCAGCCGTTAGGAAACCTAAATCCCGCTTTGGATATAATTTTGATCTTCAGAAGAGCGGCCTCATTTTGACGTATTTCCTGTTACTGCGAATTATGAAGCGTCCATCATAAAACCGACTAAAATTCACCCTCAGCTGAGAGAGGTTGTTTATAAATAAACGCGGGGTCGTGAGACCACACGCGCCTGATAGTTGCCGCCACTCGTTCAACGTCGAAATTCAACTTTTCGCCCGTTTTAACGGACCCATTGACTCCGTCATATTGTTCGCTATTATTTTAAAACGCTCACCGGTGATTATTTGTCTTCGAAAAACGAGGAAGTGAACGAGAACGAACCACCTGTTGGACAAATCCGACGAAATTTCACGAACGAAGAATTCTTGTTAGGTTTCAGTCGCGGATCGGTCACTCCGACGGATCGTTGAACATGCTGAATGATTGAAAACTGTATTCGTGACGAAGTGAAAAATACAATAAAAAGATGCAATTTGCCGGCCGGCTAAAAATTTGTAGGAATCGAGAACACGCGTTCTTCTTAGGTGCAACATCTACTATCATCGCTCTAAGGTGGTTATCAAAACGAACAAAATTATATTTCTTTGTGATCTTTGCAAGTTCTTGTCTCGACCTATGAGTGACACAAAACAACCCTAACAGAACTTATGGGGCCATGATATCAGCGTTCGATATATCGATAGCGATAACAATCAAATAATGGTCAAAAATGGTAGTGATAGGGACATATGATGCATTCAAAGTATCAATACCAGTACTCATATGAGTACTTAATTCGGATATTCGATACCACTAAAGTATCGATACCATAGAGTACTCACAAGAAACACAAAAATGAAAAATTCAAGAAAATCAAGCTAAGGCAGTGTGAGGGTACAATATTGGAAGTATAATAAAGAGGTATTAAAATTTGCAAACTTTCCTCCACACTGAAAAAGCTGTTTATTCAAGAAAGTACTCCAAAATAGCAGAAACACTACAGTCCCATTTTTCCATCACCATACCAGAAACAGCAAGAGGTTAGGAAGAACATACCTGTTAGTAGTAGACGTTCCTTGTTTTGATCAGAATATTCCCAGTTTATGGAGGCCTGGACGGGCTATGATGAACAGCATGGATTTGAATTTGAAAATGATGAATCAGGTTTTGTTGGTGGTAGCGAAATTGAAGGAGTTGTTGAAGTATTTTTTTTTTCTTGAAACAACGTAAGAACAATATATTTGTAATTTGGCTCAATATTTGTAATTTTTTCGATACTGGCCAAAGTATCGATACCAGTACTTATACTGGGTACTTATACTCAAATCTGTATCGGTATCGATACCAAAATTACTTGGTAGCGAAAGAAATATTCTATACTTTACTCATATTGATCAATATTGTATGTCCCTAGTTAGGGATTGTTATTGGTATCGATGTATCAATTTATGTTATCGCAGCCCCAGATTTTGAATTTTTACCAAAAACTTGAGTCTTGAATCTAGTGCTGGAGGCCCACCCTGAATTTCAACGAAAAGTACTCATAACAACCAAAATGGCCTACGATGCTTAATAAACCCACAAAATCCAACTCCATTCAATACCAATAGGAACTTGAGTTTCCAGCTTACTTTCAAATGTGAACATCAATGTTGGCCTACTCAACCGCGATTTTCTACAAAAATTAGGTTCATCTTGTGTAAATTAATAAGAATATAAGATTCAGGGGTACCAATTTTCATAGTTTTTGGAAATGAGGCTCCCACGAGCCGCCATTTTGTGCAATCCTGCAAGAATGCTCTACACCACAGCCTTCATGATCACAATTTCCTCAGTTTTCTTGGAATAAGTTGATGATTGTAGGGGAAAAATTTTACATACTGGAATGCATGTCAACAAATGAAAATATAATTTATTAAAAACAAAACATAATGACCAAAAAAACTCCTATAAGGAGCATCAGGGGGAGTGTTGGATAGTTTGCTTATTAGTAATTTGCTTAGTTCAATTTTGGTACTCAGAAAAATTTATTCTTATAGCTAGATTTTTTTCTTTCTTTCTTGATCGCATTCCTGGAAGCGTCCTCTTTTCAGTCCTTATTTATTCTTTGAGTTTTTCAAATGATTGAGGGTTATCTGAGCATTTGTATGATTCTTGTGCTTACTAGACACATACCCTGCCTGAATGGGGAGTGTGGAATACCTTTGCATTTTGTATGTAGCTCACGTCTTAGAATGAGACGGGGGGGGGGGGGGGGTGTTTCAAGTATCATTTTGCTTTTTGAAGTTAAGAACACTCGTTTGTTAAATGCATTTAAAAATGTCATTTTTCAATTTAGAGAATATTCATAATTCTAGTGCATTCTCAGTGTGGGCAAAAGAGGCGGGTAAATCACACACAAAGAAGAATTATTGATCATTATTTAAAATCATATACATTGAGGCTATAACATTTATTAAATATTGAACACAATATCAGTCAACATTTCAGCATTTCTGCCGAACCGATTACAACAAGTGAAGGACAAAGTACAACTCGTACAAAGTATAAAATTTAAAAAATAATACTCGGGATGTACCTACAAAGGCACAAAAGTTAATTGAGCTAAAAACTATATTAATGAGACCCGACAAATTCAACAACCGCAAGTCTATTTGACGGAAAATCAGCGACGAGTCGACTATTCCGTCGTCAAAAATCATAACGCATGAAATTGGCCACTGAATTGTCTTGAGTGTACGAATTGGTGGCGTAACCAGATTCCATGTGACCACTGTGCGTTCCATCTTTCGGCATAACAGTCGAAGAAAAGATGCGGTGATGATCGCCGGTGGAGACGGCCATTTCTTCAGTTACGTCATGAGCTGCTAAACTCCCGATTGTGACCATTGACACTTCACCTTGAAATAAAAATGAAAAGTTGTATCATTTTGATTTATTATTTCTTAGATAGTCAACATGACAGAGGCGAACCAATCCGATTGGTTGCTAAAATTTGATTGCGTTTCATGATGTCTAGATCAAAACGCTGTAAATTCATTCTAGCAGCATGGAGACTCATTTCAATCGATACAGCGTCCAAAATTTGGTGGAAAATGATACCCCACACGCCTAGGAACCAGAAATCTCAAAAACCCATTCAAAATAGCTAAATAGATACCCATAAAATCCTATAACCTCTTCCGGTGGGCACCAACCAACCCGGGACCAGTCTCATAGGATTCAGCGTCCAAAATTCAATGGAAAATGATACCCCACACGCCTAGATACCAAAAAATCTCGAGAATCCACTTTTGAAAATACGTATAGATACCCATTTTGACCCATACCCCCTCCGGTTGGCGCTAATCGGTCAGGGACCCATCTTATTGGATTCAGCGTCCAAAATTTAAAGAAAAATGATACCCCACACGCCTAGGTACCAAAAAATCTCAAGAACTCAAATGTGGGCTAAAGTAAAGTATAGGGACCGTTGTCGCGTTATCAACTGATAGCAATGATATCGCGCATACGGTCGATAATCGAAAGTTTTTGTGGGAGTGAGAGGCTTAGTGAGCACGAGGTAAGTTTATTTCAATTTATTTATTATTTTTTATTTAATTATTTATTTATTTTAGTTTATTTCAATTTAGTATTTTTCCTCCTTTTTTATAAAAAAATATGGCCGACAGGGATAAATATTTCGTGTATAATATATCGATAGTGCATATCGACTGAGCGTACTATCGATATCAGCTGATAACGCGACAACGGTCCCTATTCTTTACTTTTACCCAAATGTGAAATAGGTATGTTGGTACCCATTTTGACCCATAACCTCTTCCGGTGGACGCCAATCGTTCTGGGACCCATTTCATTGGATTCAGGGTCCAAAATTTAGTGGAAAATGACACCCCACACGCCTATTTTCCCAAAAAATTCCGAAAATCGAGTTTCTAAAAACCAATTTTTACCCATACTTTCCCCGAATTCGGGCCAATCGGATTAAATAGCGTCGAGGACAAACCAAAAACGAGAAGAAGTTTCTGACCATAATTTTAAATTAATGAAGTTAGTATATTATATAAAGAGCACCTGTATGGGATATAGAAGACAAGTCTTGAGACCCAAGACTCATGTCAGACTTTATAGGTGAGAGATCCGGGCTGGAAGGTGCACTGTCATTTCTATAGGATTTCTCTCGCTTATCCGAACCCCATCCCTACAAGGAAAACAATATCGTTGAATAAAAACAGTATAAATAAATACTGAAAATAAAAACTCGGCCCTCTGGGCCTCGCCAGGGGGCAAGCCCCCTGGACCCCCGTCTGCTTTCCGCTTAGAGCCTACGGCTAAAATCCGATAAACATGGACCCATGTTTTAGCCGTCTGCAATCGGAATGTCTATTACGAATGTCTATACGAGGTGACTGATGACTCACTACTACCTTACAAGGAAGTAGGTACGGTATTTTCTGATGACTCACTACTACCTTACAAGGAAGTAGGTACGGTATTTTCTGATGACTCACTACTACCTTACAAGGAAGTAGGTACGGTATTTTCTGATGACTCACTACTACCTTACAAGGAAGTAGGTACGGTATTTTCTTCTTGTCTTATAAAACCCCGTGTGACACTCCCGCGTCACCCTTCCGGCGTTCCCTAAGAATTTTAACGTTTTTACTAATAATGATGGAATAATGGTCGAACTGTGATCATTTAGGAGCCCATGCTAATCGGTTCAGCTTCCAAGAAAATATGGAAAATGATAGGCTGGCCAGATGTTAGGACCAACTGGACCCCAAATGGAGCCTGTGTACGAAACAACGGATGTTTTCGATCAAGTTAAAGGGCAACAGTGGCCCGAACGGGCATAGCAGTTAGAGGGGGGGTTGTAAATAGTTTTTGATGCGATCATATAGGCTTATTTATATAATTAATAAGCCAAAAGTGAGGATTAACTGGTTTTTTTCTTCTAAAAAAATCTAAGCCAGTGGCCCTAGCATTACAAGTTCCTATTCTACCGGGAGAAGACAAAGCATTGATCAAAAGATATTGCTCGTAATAGTTTCATCAAAGCAAATCCCAGTAAAGAAGAAAGTGTTGACGTTGAACGAGGGAGCACGCGTTTTTGAAACGAGCGCCAAAGGGGAAGAATTGCGATGGTGTTGTGAGGTTGGGCCGAGGAGGGCCGGAAACTTGCCGAAGCGCTCGGCTCGGTACTCCCCCCAAGCGCATCCTACCGTGTGACCAAACTTCCCGCGTCACCCTTCCGGCGTTCTCCTCTCCCGGCGTCACCCTCTCGGCGAACGGTTTTTGGTAAGTTAGGTCATGGCTAAAACATGAGTTCCATGTTACAAACGAGTCTGAAGAAGGAAAATACTAACTACACGCGACGACCAGGTATCCCTGGCAGGTGGCGGGGTGAGCTGCCCCGCGTCAAATCTGAAATAAAATAACGTCTGTGTTATTGTCAATTCAATTCAATTCATTCATTGTCATTTCAGGTAACCTAGACTTGTACAACAGGAGTTCAGCCACTTTACAAATGTCTAGCAAGTACATACTATGCCTCAAAATCTTACACACGGCTTGGTTATTCCTCGGACCAGGCGCATGGAGACTCATATCTTCATCATGGGGAAAATGGGGGAAACCGTGGTGGGTCCCGGCCCATTTCGATCGATTCAGGGTCCAAAATTTAGTGGAAAATGATACCCCACACGCCTAGATTCCAAAAAATCTCAAAAACCCATTTCTCGAAATTCACATTTTGACCCCTACCCCACCCAAATTTGGTCCGATCGGGTTGAAAAGTCTCGAGGACCAACTAGAGCCATGAACGGGTCCCTGACCAAAATTTCAGATTTTTAGAAAATTTTCTACTAATGTCACTAAATTGGGTTGACAGTCCTGCGCCAATCAAAAACCCATTTGCAACGTTCAAAACATACTTGACTGGGCAGACGTTGCCCGCGTTGTTGAAGAATAATTTTCTCCTTAATGTTGAAGTATTCAGCAAGTTGGTTTCATCAGCGTCAAAGCTATTCTGATGCTCCAACGATGGAGCAGATGTCATAGACTGAAAAAATATATAGGAAATTAAAGATTCTGCGATTATTTTATATCAAAATACGGCAAAATAACGGATACTCACTTCAATGTTGCAGATATAAGGTTTCAAAATTTCTTCAATGTGCGGTGGGAGTACAGGTGGAAAAGAATACGTTGTTTGGGTTGAAACTGGAATAAGAATAGTATTGGATTATTGCAACGAAGACGTTCTGGGACCCTTTTCATTGGATTCAGCGTCCAGAATTTAGTGGAAAATGATACCCCACAAGCCTAATCGCCAAAAATCTCGAAAATCCCTATTTCAAATAACACATGATGACCCCTACCCCGCCCCAATTCGGTCCGATCGGGTTGAAAAGTTTCGAGGACCAACTAGAGCTGGAAACGGACCCCAGACCCAAATTTTAGATTTTTTGTAAATTTTTCTACTACCAAAGAAAACATTCTTGGGCCAAATCGGATCAAATTTGGGCGGGATGGGGTCAAAATCTGTGTATTTTGAAAAATAGATTTTCGAGATTTTTGGCGATCTAGGCGAGCGGGGTATCATTTCCCACTTCTACTACCAAAAACGGCGCGGACGGTTGACGGACATTTGTCTGCACTTGTGCAGAGGGCCACAGAGTGCTCCAGAGAAATTGGAAAATGGTGCGACAAGGCTAGATTGGGGCTAGCAGCGCAGAAGACGCAGGCTGTTGTGTTTAGAGGGGAGGGTGATGCCAGGCACCCCACCCGATTTGATGTATGTGGCACCCGAGTGCAGGCAGGCCCGCACGTGAGATACCTGGGTGCCTGTATCTCTGGTAACTTGAAGCCGACAGCCCACATTGCCCTCCTAAATGAAAAGATGACATCTATGGCGCGTGGCCTCAGGGCCACATCTGGGTCTGGCGGGGAAGTGACATATGGCAGGAGGCTACAATACTACAGGGCGATATTCCTGCCCGCCATCTTGTATGCGGCTCCTACATGGTGGCGGAATCCAAACCAGCGGGAGAGAGACCAGATCTTACAGCAGCAGCGAGCCGTTCTTCTGGCAATCACACGCGGTTATCGTACAGCTTCCACACTCGGGCTTCAGGTGATTGCGGGCTGCATGCCTGTTGATATTGTGCTTGATGCGAGGGTTGCCTTCAGCTCGATCAAGTGGCCCCTTGCAGAGGGATTTGAATGGTTTGTTGGAAGCAGCACAAACGACCGAAATGAAGATAGCCAGGATACGGGAATGGGCACTAACTGCGTGGCAGGAACGGTGGAATAGTGCAGCAAGCGGGCGGCTGACACACCAGTTCTTCCCCAATGTCTCACAGCGCCTGAACATGGATCATGTGGAACCCTCATATGAGACTACCCAACTCCTCACCGGCCATGGTAATTTCAGTGCCAAACTCCACTCCATGCGGCGGCGAGATACGTCTGCATGTCCATGCGGTCACCCTTCGAAGACGGCAGAGCACGTCCTGCGGAGCTGCCCGCTATACAGCAATGAGCGTCAAATTATGACAGGCACAATTGAGCACAACGGCCCACTATGCTCATTGGTGGAGTCCAGAAATGCATGGAAGAAGTTTGATGCATATGCACGAGCCAAAATTCGCCTAAGAGGCGAGGCAGCAGCATTGCCGTAATTAATTTCAATTATGAACCTTGCCCTCAAAACTCCCTGCAAAATCCAGCACATCAGTTAACAGACCGGACAGCGACACAACACATGCAAGTGAATGGATGCAAAGGGCCAGAAGACCAAACAGAAACAGAAAGAGAATCCTTGGACGGACATTTGACTTATTTGATCAAGACACCTTGAAACGCCCAGAAAACAATTTTGGGCCGAATTGGAGAGATTGTCTTTTTGCATTGACCACACTTACCATTTCAAACGTTTTCACAAACTCCAAAATAACGATTTTAGCAAGGGGGTGAACGTTTTCGTGGACACCCTGTTTAGTCCGCTCAACGTCCAAAAGCACCACCCCTGAAGCATAGGGCGGCTTAAATACCGAGAGTGGGTCTGTACCGCCAATTCTCACCTTCAAATTTCTGTAGAACACGTGACAGCGGTGTTGAATGGTTGGATCTTGCTGAACTGGCTGCTGAAGGAGTCGACGAAGCTGGTGACCGCCACGTGCCCATGTAGGCGCCTTCTGGAGTTGTAACGCTGTGTGTGAACGAGAAATAACTGCAAAAGATTGAAGAACTTTGTGAAATCATGATATTACCAGCCAAAAGTAAAGAAGAAGGTTTGATGACGTCCTTAGTAGGCCTGTACGTTTCCCTCATAGGCAATTTAAGCTGTGTAGCGGCATCAGTACCAAAGAGCCAGATAATTCTTAAAAATTCATTTCCAGAACTTGCAGGTCATTCCACTTCACCATTGGCCCATCAGCAACCTAACCGTGCTTCTGAGATTCATTCAGAGATCACATCTTAAATGCTGTCAGCAAGTTTTAGCTGTCACCAGCCAAAGATACTCAAAGCAGCCATGTCTGCTACTCGTTCCCTGACGCGTTCTTATCAAAAATAACGACTTAAGATGCATCTCGAGCAACAAACCATTAAATCAACTCACTTTTCAATAGCAGCTTGAGCGATGGACTCTTGTCTTCCATCGTAATCATCTTCCATCAACGGAGAGGAGCCAATGTTGGCGGGTTTTATGACGGATAATTCGTCAATAGACCATGAAAATTCTTCCGGCTAAAAAAAAAAAAAAAGAAAAACGCTACACATTTATTGGTTATTCCTCGGACCAGGAGCATGGAGACTCAATTCAATCGATTCAGCGTCCAAAATTTAGTGGAAATTGGTACCCCACACGCCTAGGTACCAGAAATGTCGAAAACCCACATTTGAAATGGGTAGATAGGCACCCATTTTAACCCATGACCTCTCAAAGTGGGCGCCAATCGTTCTGGGACCCATCTCATGGGATTCAGAGTCCAAAATTTAGTGGAAAATGATACCCCATACCCCTAGATCGCCGAAAATATCAAAAATCCATTTTTCGAAATACACATTTTGATCCCTACCCCGCCCAAATTTGGTCCGATAGGGCTGAAAAGTTTTGAGGACCAACTAGAGCCGGTAACGGACCTCTGACCAAAATTTCAGATTTTTAGAAAATTTTTGACTACCATAGTCGGCTGTGGCCACCATTTCACAGCATGATGCGCATCTGTTCAAGGGAAATTCATCCCTTACAGGAGTACCAACGCACCCTCGCCACATAATCAATATGTCGGAATACTCATTAGCGTTCTATTTAAATTGCTAATTAAGGTGATTAGAATCTAACCTCTTCACCAATTTGAAGGAGACCTGGAGAACACGTGACGCCTTCCAAAATTGTCGGATCCTCAGGAGCGAAGGGGTTTTTCACCTAAATAACAAACGAGACAATAAACCAATTATTAATTTTACATTTTATTATTAATTTCTTTTCCATCAGGAAAACACTCAACGGATAATTTAAGCACATTAAATAAGGAAAAAATCCAATTTTCGTTCACCTTTTTGACGTATTTGATTTTCTTTTCGTAACTGCGAGCCTGCGCAGAGAATAAAAGCGACGATTTGGGACTGTCTTGGAAATTACTCGACGATTTCCACTTCATAGGAGTCTCTTGCGATTTTCTATAAAGAGTTTCATGTGAAATGTTAGCGTCAGTCTGTTGGGGATTTACAGCTGTTGAGTATCGGAGGATACAAATAGTGAATAATAACCCCCCTGAGTGGCTGGGGGGAGAGTCACTAAGAAAAACTCACAAAAAATAACACAATTTTGCACAAATAATATCATAGTAACAATGGCAGTATCATGATAACATTATATCATCAATATCATTCCTCACATCATATCTTGCTTAGCATCATAAAACGATATGTTAGCATACAGAAGGTCACAGATATACACTCTGAAAATAGGAGACAAATGAATCGCCACCTTTATGAATAAGCCACGAATAGACTACTTTCTTTTGAACTTCATGGGACTCCGCAGATCATTGTCACAATAGCTGTAGAGAATATGAAGCAAGTAAAGAGGATTTCTCGTAGTCATGACTAGGCAAGGCTTAGGGTTCATTACATTACCCTGAACAACGAATCTTGTATGATAAGCAACAGGCCTGTCACTTTCGATATACGGGTTTTTATGATAATAAAACAGCAATGATATTGACGAGAGCACGGCTGTTATCTAAGTGTAACTCTCTTGAAAGGGAACTGAAATATAATTTTCATATGAAAAGCTTTTCAAGGTAACACAAGTCTTCAACATGGAGAAATGGGGAAAACAGTGGGTGTGGCGGGTCCCGGACCCATTCCAATCGATTCAGGGTCCAAAATTTAGTGGAAAATGATACCCCACACGCCTAGGTTCCACAAATCTCGAATGTCCATTTTTACCCCTATACCCCTATCCCGCCCAAATTTGGTCCGATCGGTCTGAAAAGTTTCGAGGACCAACTAGAGCTGGAAACGGACCCCAGACCCAAATTTTAGATTTTTGTAAATTTTTCTACTACCAAAGAAAACATTCTTGGGCCAAATCGGATCAAATTTGGGCGGGATGGGGTCAAAATGTGTATTATGGAAAATGGATTTTCGAGACTTTGGGCAATCTAGGCGAGTAGGGTATCATTTCCCACTAAATTTTGGACCCTGAATCGTTTCCCCCATTTTCCCCATGGTGAATGAATTTGCAGATTGCAAGAAAAACAAATTAACCTGTTTTTTGTGAAGACCAACCTCAGTTTCACATGGTTTTCCACAAAAATATAAAATCCCAAAATGATGAGTTGTATACTCGTGCTTATAAATTGATAGTTGAATTGAATTTTTCGATGTTAATGAATATAAATTTACGGCCTACACCCTTCAGGGCGTGTTCTTTCAATGTCTACTTATTTTCAAAACATCAGTGCGACTATTCTGTTGAATTTTCTTTCAGAAAAATGAGGTATTTCTGTCGCAGATGTGCTACGGCTGCTGAATGCTGCAGGTGATTTCGCTATTAAACGACGCAAGACGACGAGAGGATGACAGTCGATAGCGTTCTAGATGGACAAAATAATTTTAGACAGAAATAATGTTATGTTTTTAGATAATAAGGTAATTCGGAATGAATTCCGTCAAGAAAACGTAGGATTACTATTCAGATGATAAATAACCAAAACAAAACGCGCGCCTTTTCACTTGGTAAATACCAACGTAGGCAGACAAACTTCAGCTAAAAATGAGTTAAAGAACACTAAACACTTTCTAAATGCCAAGAAAAGAGAAAAATGTGCTTAATAATACCTAAAAGAACCAATAATAAATCATTTTTCCTCATTTTAACGTGATAAAACACTCGCCTGAACCGTTGTCGAACACCATCGGGGCTTTCCCTTTCCATCTGAGCTATGAAATGTGTGGAAATTTTGAAGAAAATTCAAATATAATTAATTTTAAAGCGCCTAAACGTTGATTATCACAACAAACTTGTACGCATTATACCCACAATTAATAATAACGATGATTATCACAGAACGTTGCAAATACAAGAGCAGAAAGGCGCCGAACTTCGTTGCCAGGGAAGTTAGCGTGGGGTAACAAGCAGCGTTATAACCTCACTGAACCTTCCTGCTCTCTGCACGAAGCAGCTATGTTCGCTTTCAATGAAATTTATATCGTTTATATACGAAATATATTGTGAAAAATAAGTACCCAGGTAGCCGTTTTAAGGCTTACCAACCTACTTTCTTCTGTTTATTTTAATTTTGACATTTTCATGTCTTGACCCTGGCACATAAACTCGAAAAGCGTTACTTTTTTAGCGTTACGAAAAAATGCGTTACGAAATCACATCACGAAATCGGGGGCGTGGGTTCGAATCCCACCGCTGCCAATAAAGTTTTGCATTTTTCGACTGGAATGAGAAAAA
The DNA here is from genome assembly GCA_019603395.1 of Cyrtorhinus lividipennis. NCBI lineage: Eukaryota > Metazoa > Arthropoda > Insecta > Hemiptera > Miridae > Cyrtorhinus > Cyrtorhinus lividipennis. The sequence goes on along the minus strand of CM034009.1, from coordinate 6,156,683 downwards.
TCTGGAAAATCCATTTTTCAAAACCTTCAGAAAAGTAATCAGTTATCTTTTCATTATATCGATTAGCATTCGTCATCTGCCAGCACCCGCTACGCCAGTGCATCAGCTTGCGTACAAGTCCGCAACTCAGTAGGACATTTTCATGTTTTAAACAAACTCCCAACTAGTGTGTACCGATAACAATGTGAATACATAAGACTATACGTATGTATTGGACAGACAAACAATTATCGCATGTTGTAAGAGAGAAAATAAAAGAAATCCGTATGCATGCACCAGGTTCACAGTTTAAATCCAGTTTTCTTTTCTGAAAGACGTTCCGTAAGTAGTGTACAGTTATGGAGCCTGGTTGTGTCACCTCCTCTTTTGGTCAATCTTTATCACATTCCCCTTTGTGCTAATCTTTATCAAATTCCTCTTTGTGCTCATCTTTATGAAATTCCTCTTTGTGCTCATTTCTTTCGATTGACGGTTCTCATGACGGTTCTCTCTTTTTTTCTTTTGTTTAAAACATGAAAATGTCCCACTGAGTTGCGGACTTGTACGCAAGCTGATTTTTTCTCGATACTTAACGGTTGAAATCAGCATTCAAATTAAATATTAGTCGGCAGTCAGGTCTAATTGGTTCTGCTAATTCATAATGAGGGCAGTTTCACTCACGCAGTCTATATGACGAGGAGAAACTTGGAGAAATTTTGTTAGGTAATATTACTCTTCTTTTTCGTTCATGGTCCAAAACAACATTGTATATGAAATTTTACAATTAGCGACCGTAGTTTTTATCGGTTTTGTGACCAAAAATAGTTAGTTTTGGTTGGTTATTCCTTGATTCTACCTATGTTATCATGCATAAAGTCAATCGGCAAGTCAAAAACAATCTCTCCGATTCGCTCCAAAAATTTTTTCTGGGCGTTTCAAGGTGTCCAGATCAAGATTAGCAAATATCCGTCTGCTGTCCGCCGAATGCCGTCCGCTGTCCACGCCGACTTTGGGAATAGAAAATTTTCTAAAAATCTGTAATTTTGGTCAGGGGTCTCGTTCATGGCTCTAGTTAGTCCTCGAAACTTTTCAGCCCGATCGGACCAAATTTGGGTGGGGTAGGGGTAAAATGTGTATTTCGAAAAATGGATTTTTGAGATTTTTTGTAATCTGTGTGTGGGGTATCATTTTCCACTAAATTTTGGACGCTGAATCCAATGAACTGGGTCCGGGAACTATTGGCGTCCTCTGGATGTGCCTATGGATCAAAATGGGTACCTATCTACCCATTTTGAATATTTGTCTTTGAGATCTCTGGTACCTATGCTTGTGGAGTATCATTTTCCGCCAAATTTTGGACGCTGAATCGATTGGAATGGGTCCGGGACCCACCTACACCCACTGTATCCCCTATTTTCCCCATGTTGATGAAATGAATCTCCATGTGCCTGGTCTGAGTTCAGGACTGTCGATATTGTTTAATGCTGACACAAGAACGATAGTAGCCAACTACAACACGTTGAATGCCCCCTCAAGGACTGGAAATCGGTCAATATTGTAATAATTTATATATAGCGGTTCTTCGAAGAGTCAAGGAGAAACTTTACAAATATTTCTTGTATTGTAGAGGATAAGGTTTGACTGCAACCAGTGATATTCACCGTCGTTACAACATATTTTTTTATGACAAATTTTTCAAACTACCAAAAATGGCGTCTCTTTCTAAGATATAAAGGCATCTTAAAATGCAAAAAACAAATACAGATTTATACTGTTTCGTGCACGAAAATTAGTTCGTGCGCTGGATGCCCTTCACTTGAAGGGAAATCCCCACAAACCAACACACAAGGGTTCCAGGTAATCCAGGAAAAACCCTGTCTCAGGAAAGTCCCATTCACCTCATTAACACCCAACTTCCCTCTCCCTAAGCTTGCTTGCTCTCCCTCTCGATACACCTAAAAATAGGCAAACATTGCACAAACAGGCGATTATTTTCTCTCTATCCGTCTTTACGTCTTAACTCAAGAAAGAGGCGCTCTGCTAAGGCGAAAATGAAATTAACTTGAGGAGAATCGCCCAGAACGTACACTATTTTGCACAATGTCACTGAATCATAAAAAGGCATACGCCGAGTTCAAGTCTCATTTACTTCCAATTCATTTCTTGAATTGACTTACTTCAGAAAATTCACTCATAAAGGGCGTGGAGAGGACACTGAATGGTCAAAATGGTCTTTATTACGTATTAAATGACAAGAAGATTTGACATTGACAATTATATAAATAAAGGTGAAAAAAAGGTAATAAAGGTAAAACTAGAAGCAAGCGCAGATTTTTCTTCACTTTTCTGAGCATGATATTTCTTAAACGTGCGATAAGTGAGAACATTGAGTCAAATCATTGGCTCAAAATGGGCAATTGGGCCAATTTGGAGCTCAAACGACGAGAGAGTCGTTGGCCCAACGAGCGTTCAATTTCTTCCCCTGTTTTGTGTTGAGCCTGCCAGGCGCTGATTGAACAACGTCCAGCGGGTAGGTGGCCAAATTCAAACGCGGCGGAGTATTTTCGACTCCAGTGCAAATTTTGATTCGCTCGTCTTGAGCGGTTCTCCAAGTTTTTTCGTCCAATTTGCCTTGAAGAGCAGCCGGCGTCCCGAGTTTGTTCAATTGACCGAAGTGAGGTTTATTCGATTGTTTGTTCGTGGTGACGTGGAGAGAATTTTTGGAGACGTCACCGAGTGGAGTTCGAGGGGCGGCGTTCTGAAACAGAAACGAAAAAGGGTCTTGATTTTTCCATTATGGTTCTGTTATTTCATGGAGCAAGAGTATGAGGACGGAAGTGAGGGTCCAGGACTCATTCCGATCGATTCAGGGTCCAAAATTTATTGAAAAATGATACCCCATATGCATAGGTACCCAAGAAATCGTTGAAAACCCACTTTTGAAATAGGTAGGCACCCATTTTGACCCATAACCTCATCCAGAGAGCACAAATCGTTTAGGGACCCGTCTCAATCGATTTAGCGTCCAAAATTTAGTGAAAAATACCATACCATACGCCTAGGTTCCAGAAATCTTAGAAAACCCACATTCAAAATGCACCTATTCTGACAAATACCCGACTCTAGTGGGCACCGATCGGTCTAGGACCAATTTTTATGAATTCAACGTCCAAAATTTAGTGGAAAATGATACCCCACACGCCTAGATACCAGAAATCTCGAAAACTCACGTTCAAAATGCACCCATTTTGACCCATATCTATCTCTAGTGGTCGCCTATCGGTCCAGGACCCATTTTTATGTATTCAACGTCAATAATTTAATGTAATGTTACATACCAAACGCCTAGATCCCAAAAAATCTCGAAAATCGAGTCGCATTTCGGTTTTTGATCTAAAAGAGATCATGAAAAGCAAACTGGCACCTTTTTGGGCATGTCGTGGGGGTGAAAGCGTGCATGAAAGCGTACATTGTTTATTCAAGGAATAATAAACCAAAATTGGATGTCAAAGCCTATTTTACCAACCCGTCATACCCATTTTGACCCAAAACCTCATCCAGAAGGCGCCAATCGTTAAGGGGCCCATTTTATTGGATTTAACGTCCAAAATTTAGTGAAAAATGAGACCCCATACGCCCAGGTTCTAGAAATCTTGGAAAACCCACATTCAAAATGCACCTATTAGGACCAATACCGGACTCTAGTGGGCACCAATCGGTCCAGGACCAATTTTAATGAATTCAACGTCCATAATTTAGTAGAAAATGATACCCCACACGCCTAGGTCCCGAAAATCTCGAAAACTCACGTTTAAAATGTACCCATTCAGACCCAAATCCATCTCTACGGGTCACCAATCGGTCCAGGACCCATTTTTATGTATTCAACGTCAATATTTTAGTGTATTGTTACATACCAAACGCCTAGATCCCAAAAAATCTCGAAAATAGAGTCGCATTTCGGTTTTTGATCTAAAAGAGATCATGAAAAGCAAACTGGCACCTTTTTTGGGCATGTCGTGGGGGTGAAAGCGTGTATGAAAGCGTACATTGTTTATTCAAGGAATAATGAACCAAGATTGGATGTCAAAGCCTATTTTACCTACCCGTCATACCCATTATGACCCATAACCTCATTCAGAGGGCGTAAATCGTTCCTTGGTCGTCTCAATCGATTCAGCGTCCGAAATTTAGTGAAAAATGACACCCCATACGACTAGGTACCAGAAATCTTGAAAATACATATACTAAGTGGGTAGATAGATACCAGTTTTGGCCCATAACTTCTTCCGGTGGGTGCCAATGGCTCTGGGACCCATTCCATTGAATTCAGCGTCCGAAATTTAGTGAAAAATGACACCCCATACGACTAGGTCCCGAAAATCTCGAATACCCACATTCAAAATGCACCCATTCTGATCCATATCCATCTCTAGTGGTCGCCTATCGGTCCAGGACCCATTTTTATGGTTTCAACGACCATAATTTAGCGTAAAACCATATAAAACGTGCCTAGTTTCCAAAAAAATCTCTAAAATTGAGTTGCATTTCGATTTTTGATCTAGAAGAGATTCAGCGTCCAAAATTTAGTGAACAATGATACCCACCACACGCTTAGGTACCAGAAAATCACGAAATCTCACATTCAAAATACACCCATTCCGACCTATACCCATCCCTAGTGGACGCCGATCAATCCAGGACATTTTTAATGGATTTAACGTCCATATTTGGCGTAAAACTATACCCCACGCGTTTAGGTCCCAAAAATCTCGGAAAACCCACATTCAAAATGCACCCATTCTGACCCATACCCATCTCTAATGGTCGTCTACCGGTCCAGGACCCATTTTAATGGATTCAACGTACACAATTTAGCGTAAAGTTATAAACAACGTGCCTTGATTCCGGAAAATCTCAAAAATTGAGTTGCATTTCGGTTTTTGATCTAGAAGAGATTCAGCGTCCAAAATTTAGTGAAAAATGATACCCCACACGCCTAGGTACCAGAAATCTCGAAAACAAATTTGAAATGGGGAGATAGGTACCCATTTTGACGCATAACCTCGTCCAGAGGGTGCCAATCGGTCCAGGACCCATTTTAATGGATTCAACGTCAAAAATTTAGTGTAAAATTATATCCCACGCGCCTACATCCCAAAAAATCCCGAAAATCGAGTCGCATTTCGGTGTTTAATCTAAAAGACATCATGAAAAGCTCTTTTTTTTTAAGCAAACTTTGAAGATGGACCTATGGCATGAAAGCGTAGATTCAATAGTGGCCAATTGAATGAATTATTCAATTCAATTCAAGCCTAGTTACCGTAAATCTATTTTCAAAATACCCATTTGTTCTATTTCTCCCATACCCTGCCTCTTCTTGCGGTAATAGGTTCAAAGCATTTATTCAACGTCCAAAATTACAGTAGATTTTTGATGAGCCATTTTAACGCTCAACGATTAGTTCAGATCCGCTTCTCAATTGATTTTTGACATTTTCATGTCTTTACTTTGGCACACAACCCGAAAAGCGTTACACGAAAGCGTTACTTTTTTACGCCCCGCTTCCCCCTCACGCCAAGATCAGTATCCTTGGTATCCTTCTTGGTTTCTTCGTATCCTTGGCTCCCGCCCTTTAACGCTCTCCTAAGATCAACCTCTCATTTTCCCATTCACTTTGTCTCTCTCTCTTTCATCAGTAAAAACCTGGTTTACTATGGATTCGGAAGAGTTTCGTCAGTTTATTATCGATACCCCTTTCTCGTCACGTACCACGGACGAAGAAAAGTTTCAACGATTTTTACAAACGCGATCGTTATTTAAAAGGAAACGGAAATCGAACGCTGAAAAACAATGTGATTATCGTGCAAGTAAAATAAAGCGTGTGCAGTACTGACGTCGGTGACATTTGCAAAGCGGAAATCACGATCGATGGAGAGCGAGTGTTACTCGTGACTATCTGTCGAACAGAACAACATTGTCCGAAAAAATTCAATTCTTTGAGCGATACCTTCAGCCTTACTCGATTAAACTTAGAGGTTTATTCTTGTTTTTGGAACCCTTACGATTATTCGAGAAACCGATCGTACTGTGCGGGGATTTTAACATCGACTTTCGTTCAGATGATGGCATACAGTTCCGTAAATTCATGAGTGAAACATTCGACCGTTCATGTGTCGGCGACGCGCAATATGACTTGTATCAATGGAATATTTACCAGAAATGTGAATAACGTACAAACTCTTGCTTACATTTCATACTTTAGTCATCATCGTCCACTGCTGAGTATCACTACTATTAACGACTATCCTGTAGGTAGCTAATGCACAGCAAAGACATGAAAATGCCTCCCTATCTTGCAGACTCGTATAGAAGGGGCCAAATCGGGGTTTGTTCCACAAACTTTGAGAATACAAGCGTATTTCAACGCCAAAATGTCAACATACCTTAGTCATTTTCGGAGTATTGGTGTCATTAGTCACTGGTGAGTCCCATTCTTCCATTTTGGCCGATACATCGTCAAAGCTGTCTTTGTGAACGATGAGACTTTCGGTTATGCTGATGTCTCTTTCGGGCGAGAAGGCGTATTGCTGCTCTGAAAATTCTTCGATTGGGCCCAAAGAGTGGTCAGGGCCGCCTATGCCGGACCAGTTGGAGGCCGTGCTGTTTTCAACCTGCGCGTAAGAAAGGAAATTAAAAACGCTGCAAATTCATTCAGAGTGATTGGTTATTCCTCGGACCAGGAGCAAGACGACTCATTTCTTCTACATGGGGAGAATGGGGGAAACAGTGGGTGTGGTGCGTCCCGAACTCGTTCCAATCGATTCAGGGTCCAAAATTTAGTGGACAATGATACCCCACACGCCTAGGTACCAGAAATCTCGAAAACACATATTCAAAATGGGTAATAGATATTTTTGACCCATAACCTCTTCCAGTAGATGCCAATCGTTCTGGGACCCTTTTCATTGGATTCAGAGTCCAGAATTTAGTGGAATATGATACCCCACACACCTAGATTGCAAAAAATCTCAAAAATCCATTTTTCGAAATTCACATTTTGACCCCTACCTCACCCAAATTTGGTCCGATCTGGCTGACATGTTTTGAGGACCAACTAGAACCGAAAACGAGTCTTCGACCAAGATTTCAGATTTTAAGATAATTTTTTACTATCAAAATAATGGCATACAGGAGCCGAAAACCCATACGTGTTTCGTGTTGCTGCCATTTAATAGAGATTTGAGGTAGTAACACGACTGCCGAATACTCGTAAAATCTTCGGTTTCGTGTTCTGTCATGCGGCGTATTTTTGGAACGTTGTGTTCACCAATGATAAGCATTTCCTTCGTTGGAACCGATATCCCCAGTCGGCATGATAACGGGATTTTCGAAGTCAGCGCCTTAAAGGAACATAATAAACACAATAAACTATTTGAGAATTTTCTACTATCAAAAACAGCGTGGACGGACATTTGCTTATTGTGAGCTATACACCTTGGAACACCTAAAAAATTATTTTGTGGCAAATCGGAGAGGTTATGTATCAGCATGAAAACATAAGTTGATTTTTTAAGGAATAACCAACTACAGTAACATGTCCGTCCGCCGACCACGTCGTCTTGGGTAGTAGAACATTTTCAAAAAACCCTGCAAATTCTTTCATAGGGGTTGGCTCCTCGGACCAGAGGCGTGGAAACTCATTTCAATCGATTCAGCGTCCGAAATATAGAGGAAAATGATACCCCACACGCCTAAATTGCCGAAAATCTCGAAAATCCATTTTTCGAAATACACATTTTGACCCCTAACCCCAAATTTAGTTCTCTCCAATTCGCCAATAAAAATTTTTCTGGGCATTACAAGGTGTCTAGATCAAAATAAGCTAATGTCCGTCCTGATATACCTGCGCTAGACTGTTCCTGAGGCCATGTGGCCCATTACAGTCTATCCCAGTCGTGTTTTCCCTTTTTCTTTTCTTTGCGCTAGATCATCTGGGAGCCCCGCTCTATGGCTCCATGGCTTCCCCGTATATCAGGCACCCCACCCTCTTCCGGCGTCCGCCTGCCTGTGGCAGCCCAGGGTGGATCTCGTGGAGGTGCCGGGTTTTCCAAGGGGTCTTTTAGTTCAATCTTTTGCTCTGCTAGGCCTCCGTACTAACGCGCCTCTTCTTGTGCTTGCGGTCTTCCATCATTGGCATGTAATGAGCTTTAGGGTGGGGGTGGCTGTGGAGCTGTTGGGACTTAGTGCTTAATGTGGTGGTGGCGGCACTTACTCGCCACATTAATGGGCTTCACTGAACGTACAGGCATTTTGTAGGGGTACCTAAATAGGAAAAAAACCCCACCTGTGTCCTCCACTCCAGTTTATTCTTCACCCTTTTCTTTGTGCTCCACAGTCCTGCGAAGGAGTCCTTTGCTAAAACGCTGTAGGTAGGGCGAGTACTAGGATATTCCTCCCCTGCCTGGATAAAAACCTAAATTTAACTATGCCTAGCCTAAAAGAAAAATTATCACAGGCGCATATCACATTTTATTTAAAAGACTAGGGGGGGGGGGGGGGGGAAAGAGAGTACTTGTTATTCCTCTTTCCCCAAAGGCTTAGGTCTAGACCAACCCTGAGCACACCCACCACCTGGCCGGTAGGGAGGGGGATAAATCCCCGCCAGCCAGCCGAGCCCACCCTTCCTAAAGTGGCCCTCCTGGTTCCCGTCTTGTAGGGTTTCCCGTACTGCAGGGTGTTACTAACCCAGAAGAGCCGACAGCCCAGGAAAAAAAAAAAAAAAATAAAAATAACAATAAATAAATAAATAAATAAAATTAAAATAAATAAATAAGGTCCCTGCGCCAGGCACAGAAATAACCAAACCTAACCAATATGCTGCCTCCCCAGAGACTGGCAGGGTCCCCCAACCAGCGACACAAACACTTACTAATACTAATATCACGTCGCTTAACCTATACGCATCCAGTCACATATATTCACATTCACACAGATGAATAAATATAGAGGCAAACATACTGGGGAGAGGAGAGTACTGGTATAATTTCCTCCCTCTCCCTTCTAAAAGAACCTATATGAATAAAACCTACGTAAAAACAAAACCCTTTATTGATGGCAATTCGTCGCTCTACCTCATGACGTGGACTCCTTCGCCTCTTAGTGCAGCCCAGGCCAACGCAAACTTTCTGAATGCCCCAAATTTCTGACACGTGTCAATCAGTTCAGAGAGTTCGCCTGTCGTGTCAGCCCAGGACTGCAATCCGGCTCTAGCGGCGTCATGCAGGGGGCTAATGTCCGTCCGCCATCCATGCCGTCATTGATAGTAAGAAATTTTCCAAAAATCTGAAATTTTGGTCGAAGACTCGTTTTTGGCTCTAGTTGGTCCTTGAAACTTTTCAGCCCGATCGGACTAAATTTCGACGGGGTAGGGGTCAAAATGTGTTTTTTGACAAATGAAATTTCACGTTTTCCGGCGATCTAGTCTTGTGGGGTATCATTTTCCATTAAATTTTGGACGCTGAATCCAGTAAAACGTGTCCCTGACCGATTGGAGCCCATTGGAGGTCGATATGGGTCAAAATGGGTACTTAGTCACCTGTTCCAAAAGTGGGTATCCGAGATTTCTGGTACCTAGGCCCGTGGGGTATCATTTTCAACTAAATGTCCGACGCTAAATCGATTTAAATGAGTCCAGGACACTTTAAACGCACTGTTTCCCACATACTTCGACACTAAAACTAATCAACCTCTGCAGAATAATTTGCAGCGTTTTCTCCTGACGGACCCAGTAATCAAAGTCAATCCTCCGCCAATACCAATTAACCCACTCCACACGTAATATTGGTTCCCTCACCAACTCGTCGTTGATGATAGAAACGTCTTCGACAGATTCATCTTGAATGACGATCTCATCGGTGTTCTCTGACGTCACCACCTCGCAGTGTCCTGTGTCGCTGAAGCGAAGCGACTCTTGAGAGGCCTGCAAATCGGTGGATGGAATTAGTTTATTCGTCAAATGAGACTTCTTACTACATGAATAGATAGATTTTTATTGTGTTAAACAGTGGTTGGTTGGCAATCAAGGCGTGTGGGGTACCATTTTCCACTAAATTTTGGACGCTAAATCCAATAAAATGGGCGCTGGGACGATTGGCGCTCTCTGGATGAGGTTATGGGTCAAAATGGGTGTCTTTACCCATTTCAAATGTGGGTTTTGGAGGTTTTTGGTACCTAGGCGTGTGGGGTATCATTTTCCACTAAATTTTGGACGCTAAATCCAATAAAATGGGTCCTGGGACGATTGGCGCCCTCTGGATGAGGTTATGGGTCAAAATGGGTGTCTATACCCATTTCGAATGTGTGTTTTCGAGATTTCTGGTACCTAGGCGTGTGGGGTATCATTTTCGACTAAATTTTGGACCCTGAATCGATTGGAATGGGTCTGGGACCCGCCACACCCACTGTTTCCCCCATTTTCCCCATCCCCTGTGTACGAATTTGCAGCGTTTTTCGTTTAAGTGCCATAGTAAAGACATGAAATGTCAAAATATGAATATTTGAATTTTTTTTTCTTTTTAATTCCCATGTGGACGACTCTAGGATGGTGAGTAGGAGTGAAACAACTCGAAGGACACACTTGTATAATTATTTAAAATCCTCACCTGTTCACTGATGGCCGTTATGTTATCAATAGGCGTCGCTCGCGCCACAGGGGTTGACGTCACGACTTCAGACATAGCCAACTTTTGTCTTGAAGATTCCAATCGTAAACGACAAACTCTTTCTGTCATAGGTTTGACGCCGAGGACGTTGTCCATGTCCGTTTCGAGGTATCGAGGACGAGGTGTGTCAGTTTCGGGTTTGTACGCTGAGCTCTGACGCGTGGCCTGATAACATTAATTCCAATCATGATAAGGAACCAAGGGAAATTTATATGGTATTATACTATTAGGCCCAATATACATGGTAGTTTGAAAGGCGATTGTATCGATTTTAAGGCGGTATTCATAGTCGTCTTCTGAGAGCGAGAAACCCTCAAGGGCCTCATTTGGGGCCCAATAAGATCAATTTGCACACCAAACAGGCTATCAGTCTAACAGGGACAAAGAAAGGGAAACTGAAAAAGAAAAGAATATTAAAAAATACTGAAATTAAGGCAACTGTTATTTCTACAAGGATAGGAACTGATGGTGACAATTGGCCCTCCTGAGCTCACAATAAACAAAAAGTGAGGAAAAATCGGAACAATTTGTTTTCGCGCTGAAAAATGTTTAAAAGAGACAATCCAAGGCAATTTTCACACGATCGGACCAAATTTGGGTGGGGTAGGGGTCAAAATGTGAATTTTGAAAAATGGAGTTTTGAGAATTTCTGCTATCTAGGTGTGTGGGGTATCGTTTTCCACTAAATTTTGGCCTCTGAATCCAATGAAAAGGGTCCCAGAACGATTGGTGTCCACTGGAATAGGTTATGGGTCACAATGGGTATCAATCAACCCATTTTGAATGTGTTTTCGAGATTCCTAGTACCTAGGCGTGTGGGGTATCATTTTCCACTTAATTTTCTACGTTGAATCCAATGAGACGGGTCTCGGAACGATTAGTGATTTCTGGATGAGGCTATGGGTCAAAATGGGTACCTATTTACCCATTTTGCATATTTGTTTTCGAGATCTCTGGTACCTAGGTGTGTGGGGTATCATTTTCCACAAAATTTTGGACCCTAAATCGATTGGAATAGGTTCGGGACCCGCCATACCCACTGTTTTCCCCCATATTGAAGAAATGAATCTCCATACGTCTGGTCCGAGGTTTAAATTATCAATCAAGACGAATAGAAACCGTTTTTAAATCGCAATACCTGATTTTACATTGATTTCCAAATTGACGTTCTTATCAAATAGGAACATGTCCTCTGAAGTAATAGGTAGAAAGTGTTTGTGATCGTCCAATTCTTAAGCCAACGACCAGAAAATATCAAATTATCACGTTTAGTACCATTTGGCTACAAGCAATCAGCCTTTCAAATTGCTCAAATACACTTTAAAATTGCCAGAGAGGAGAGAAACGGGTTCAAATTTGGTCAGAAAATAGAGGAATTTAGTAAAACTTGAATCTAAATACATGAAGACGCATGATAAGTCGTGTATATATACGTATCAATTGAATGGCCTCGTAAATAATGCTTTGTTTTTAAATTACTCACATAAATCGGTGTTCTGTCCACGTTTTCTGTTACCGATCTGGGGTCAGGAAGTAGATAATATTCGCGGGCAGGCGAAGAAAATTCTGTTTCCAACTTTTCTTTCGGCCTATCTTTGTCGGCGGCAGTGTCGATGTCGTTCATAAGTAACGAACTCACATTTGATAATAGTTGACCCATCCTGAAAAAAGAACCAGAGCGAATGGAATTTGAGAAACATTTTCAATTGGGTGACATGATTTGAACTCCAACTACAATAATAAGGAAATATTACTCGTTTCAGTCTTCAATAAATAGATAAGCAAGCGAATTTAGTAAATTAAAATGAAAACCGCGAAACGAAAATACGAAATGCGTCATTCGGCGGCGAGCAGTTGAAGTTGAACGGTGGCCAGCGGTAACGGCTCAAACGGCTGACGGCCATGTTTGAACAGTGTTGCCCAAAACTCAGTGATACCATAGCAAAAAACTTTCAATATTAAGTATAGAAGATTCAAATCAATATTAAATATTAATATAAAATATACAGAATGTTTTTTTTTGTGGATTTGTATCGATATTTTCTTTTATTCGAGAAAATGTACGCTTGGGACCTCCAAGCTCACAAATTTGAGTATCAGCTCACTAAAACCAATGTTATGAACGAAAAACACTCTTTAATATTTCACCAGTGGTCAGATTAAACTGGGATTAACCAAAAAGTTAAATAATCCTCTATCGGCAGAGCACTGCACTTGAATCTTCCATTAACGTAGAGGTCGCCAAGTGTCCCTCCAGTTTCGATTGTTGCTGCTAAATCGATTTTTGCGATAATTCGTCAGGCCTTGGACAGTTAATTTTCAGCTCAGCTAGCTTAAAAATTTCATATTTCTTTTGAAAATCCAACAAATTTGTATCGGTCCGAGTAGAAACATTGAGGATATCTATTGACTTTAGAAATTAGAAGTATCGATGTTCCTAGGAATCGATTTCTAGGGATGATTTACCTAGTATTCACTTGTCAGGAACTTCCTATTACTTTACAAGTATGAACCTAATTGAATATATAGTTTATTCCAAATTACTATTGTATTTCCTCAATAAATTTGCTTATAACAATCGATACTTTCTTACCATCTTCAGACTGGGTATACAACTTCAGGATACGTTTATCTACACCTATCAATGCTCATCGGCTTTAATAGTAATATAATAATACGTTCATGAATTTCGGACTGCAACCAGCAGTAAATTTATTTCTTTTGGATAAACCAAAATGTCAGCACTTGAATTTTCCATGAACGTAGAGGTCGCCCATCTACTTGATGCTGCAAACGAATCGATTCTATTACCTTTTCGATTTATGATATTTTCCGTCAGGCCTTGGAGAGAGAATTTTCATCTCAGCTGGCTTAAAAACATCATTAAAAAATATTCTAATGAAATTTTATCGATTCTAGTGGAATAAATTGAAGGAATCTATTGACATTGAAAATTACAAGTATCGATGTTCGTTGGAATCGATGTTTGGCATTACCAAGTATTTTCATGAAGAATCTTCTGATTACTCTACAAATATGAACCTGATTGTATGATATCGTTTTTTTTTATTATTGATGTCATAAATTTCTCTTAAAATTTATCAAAAATCGGGCCGCTTTTCGAAAGCTTTCTCCCTTTTTTGAAATCGATTTTTTGGAGAAACATTGGGCTGAACTCTTGTATATGGGGCAGATTAAACAAACTATCGATTTAACTCGAGCTATCGAATACAACTAGCTGATCGATTGTCCGTCTGACGTCACTCCTTCAGTTTACGACACTTACAATGATTTCATATTATTTTATATTTTATATAATAAGGTATTTTTTTATATTTTTGAAACAATGGCCGTGAAAACATGATGGCTCATATAACATCATTAATAACAATCGATTGTGTGCTCTCGATATCATTGCCGCTGTTATCACCGAACCCAGTACACAACAGATTTACCAAACATTGAATAATCGATTATGATTTCTTTTTGGTAGCACTAGGTACAATTTCAGTACTCTGTCTATTGTTTACATCTTGATATCAAGTTGATATGTAATCTTTCTCGGATTCACTGTTGTTCATGCGCTGATGTGACGTTCTTAGACGCATCAATTTACCGGTTTGCATAAAAGCTACTTTAGAGCCAAATTCTTGTTTATTCAAAGCTGTCCTGTAAACCGCAAGCCGCCTGTAAATACACACCGGCTTTGAATCCTTCAACAATATGTCGTTGTTGGCAGTTTTAAGAAAATCTGGTTAGTACTGAACGACAGACATGTTTCGAACCAGTTCATCTTTCTATCAACTTGATTTAAATGGTCGTTACAGGTGAGATTATAGCTTCTTACGACGTGCCCAATCACGCCAACAATCTTTCATCATTGAGAGAATCAGTTAGGATCCTCCAGCAAGAAATAAACCAGACGCTGACGTCTCTGGTTGAATCGGACGCCACCGATGGAAATGGTCAGTCCTTCAAGAAATGCGCTACAAATAACAAATTACAAACCGTACGCTCACCAATTACATCCCATATCCTAAAAATAACATAATATTCTACTGTGGCTGTCAATTTCTTTCGTTTAAAGCTTCCGGCGACGACGACGACGCTGTTGACGACGACAGCGAAGATGGTGACGCCGTGTCTGTCAACGGGAAGAGAAAATCAACGTCAGACTCCACAACCAATAAGAAAATCAAAAACATCTAATTGAGCCATTTTCTAAATTTCTGTAAATATTGATTCACGTGTTTATAAAAAGTTTTTATTTGAATAATTAAGTTTTGGTTGGTTATTCCTGGAATTATTATTTTTTCTGGACGTTTCAAGGTTTCTAGACCAAAATTAGCAAATGTTCGTCCGCCGTCCACGCCGACTTTGGAAGTAGAAAATTTTCTAAAAATCTGAAATTTTGGTCAGGGGTCTGTTCATGGCTGTAGTTGGTCCTCGGAACTTTTTAACCCGATCGGACCAAATTTGGGCGGGGTAGGGGTCAAAATGTGTATTTCGAAAAATGGATTTTTGAGATTTTTGGCAATCTAGGCGTGTGGGGTTCGTTTTCCACTAAATTTAGACGCTAAATCCAATGAAAAGAGTTTCAGAACGATTGGCACCCACTGGAGGAGGTTATAGGTCAAAATGGATATCTATTACCCATGTTGAATATGTGTTTTCGAGATTTCTGGTACCTAGGCGTGTGGGGTATCATTTTCCGCTAAATTTTGGACGCTGAATCCAATTAAATGAATCCCAAAACGATTGGCGCTCTCTGGATGAGTTAATGAGTCAAAGTGGGTACCTATCTACCCATTTCGAATGTCTGTCTTCAAAATCTCTCGTACCTAGGCGTGTTGGGTATCATTTTTCACCAAATTTTGGACCCTGAATCCATTGGGATGGATCCGGGACCCGCCACACCCTCTGTTTTCCCCATGTTGAAGAAATGAGTCTTCATGCGCCTGGTCCGAGGAATAACCAACCCGTATGTAAGAATTTGCAGCGTTTTCAGACGTCTTCCGTTGTGTAAATTAATAAAACTGTCAATTCGGATAAAGGTTCTTGAAGTTATAACGCTTTTATTCTATCGGCACTAATTTATTCTCTAGTAAGAACCAATCAAGGCTATAATTTGAGTGAAAAGCTCCTCATTTCTAAGCACAACACATTTTGAATGTCCTTGAAAAGCTGACGATAATTCATTTTATACTTTTAGACAATGAGATTAGGACGTTTATATGCGTTGAATATGGCGTGGTATGGTGAGTGGTATTCGTTATTCTCCGCTTATTCGTCAACTTTTCTCGGTCGCTAACGTCAAAGCCAAAGTGCATCTGAGTAAATCAAAAATCTTATCGACGTTTAGTCTTTCCGAGGACGTCGGGAAGCGAAACGTCCCATTTTTTCGACGTGTCGACGTAATCGCCATCTGGTGAGTCGTAGTTGGGAATCGGAGGAGTATCAACGGTTCCAATACACTTGAACGGCATCAAATCTGTATCAGGAGCGATGGCAGCGTTGTAAAGTGGTTCGGATTCGGCTTTTAATTGATCCAGTGCCCATTGTTGAGACGCCTGCAAAGAGAACGGGCATGAAAGAAGTTTGAATGAGCCAAAAAGGTGAATTATAGCCTAAGTAAGCCCTAAGATGACCGATTTGGCAACTGAAAGCGACTAGCGACCGAGTTATTTTGCAAAAGCCGACGATCAAACAGTCCTGAGTAAATAACGAATACGTTTTCCATATCCTGAGCCTTTGGGTATCATTAACGGAAGTAGAACATTCATTTTGGTTGGTTATTCCCTCAATAATCTGGGGTAAATAGGGCCAAAATGGGATTATTGAACAACGGATTTTTGAAATTATTGGCGATTTCCAATGAGATGGGTCCGCAGGTGGGTATGGATTTTCGACATTTTTGGGTACCTAGGCGTATTGGGTATCATGTTCCACTAAATTTTGGACGCTGAATCGAACGAAATGGGTCTCAAAACGATTGGTGCCCTCTGGATGAGGCTATGGGTCAAAATGGGTGCCTATTTACCCATTTCGATTGCGTGTTTGCCAGATTTCTGGTACCTAGGCGTGTGGGGTATCATTTTCTACTCTATTTTGGACACTGAATCGATTGGTATGAGTCTCCATGCTCCTGGTCCGAGGGATAACCAACCCTTGTTTGAATTTGCAGCGTTTCACAGAAGATTTTCAATATGTCCTCCATTTTCCTGACTCCTTCTTGATTCATGAGTAAATGAATTCCGGTCGAAATATAATTGAATTGTCAATTTCAATAACTGTTGAACGAATGAACTTGTTCCACAATGATTCATTATTCCTCAGAGCAAGAGTATGGAGAATATAGCGAGCGTCCAGGCCTCATCTGAATGGATTTTGTGAGACCAAGAACCTAAGGCCGGGTACACACGTGGAGGATTTCCGGAGAGGAATTCCTGTGAGGAAAACCTCAGAGGCGGCCGGAGCCGGACGGAGCATCCACACGACGCGCGAGGCATTCTGAGGAAACTGTGTAGTTGTAATGGCTGGAACCCCGGCCTCAGGCGGCCTTTCCAAAAATTGGAAAGGCCTGGCGGCCTGTACAGTCCGCCTCAACTGAAGGCCTCGACCCGTCCACACGGTCCGGTCGGCCGGAGATGTTGGCCTCAACGGGGAATCCTCAACGTGTGTACCCGGCCTTCGCCTCACGGAACCCAACTTCGAGCGCTACCCTTGCGTCAGCACATCAGCAGCAGGTTCGAAAAGAAGGGGGAAGAGCCCACTCCGATGACAAGGGAAAATGAAATTCATCAGGAGTGGATCGGGCATTCTGGTCGCGGATTCCAACCCTGTGGGAAACCAGGAAACCACCTCGAGAATCAAAATCCAAGTTTCAGGTGTCGATTGCTGCTTCACCCTGGTAGACGGAATTCGGCTTCACATAATCGTTCCCGTACAACAACAACTTGCAGCCGAGAAATCAGCTGTTGAGGTGACGCCTCCGATATCTGCAGCCGCCTCCAGGAAGAAGACAGCCCGGAACGCCATAGATAGATTAATTACACAGGGGTAGAGGGGGTGTCCACTGCAGTCTTCACTGCAGTGTTCACCCCCCGCACCTAGGCCTAGTGGCCCATTGTACTAGCCCCTGGGTGGTCACAAAGCAAGCCAGACTACAAAGGCAAACACGCATGTTGTGATATGCCCCCGGACAACCATTTTGGATACTTACTGCCGGTACTATATTGGCCTCACGACGTCGAGTAAACGCCGGGGGTGCTGGATTCGAACCAGCAGCCTCGAAACTCTGACCACAGGAGTCTCGAGCCCTTAGGCTGAGGCCGCACTGCAGGATGCTAGATGGTCGCAAGGAGGTTGGATGGTAAAGGTGGATGGTGGATGGAATAACAAACACGACTGATACGGGTGGATAGACGCTAGGCAGGTACCTAGGATAGTTTCAAGGGGTTAGATGGTAGTGGGAGGCCACTGCGGCTACCATCGTACCATTACTTACGTTATAAATAGCTGGATGGTCACCAGGCAGGTATCTACCATCCACCATCCTACCAACCTTCCTGCACTGCGGCCTCGGCTTTAGAGACCGACGCCTTAACAGCCTCGGCCACCTCGGCCCCTTCCGGAACGCCATGGTCCATCCTACTGACTTCGGGCCCTTCTCAGCAGGACATCAAGAAATCTTCAAGTACTTGAGAGCAATAAACATTTTCCATTGTAAATGTTTGTTGATTATTTCTCCCTTGTCCTCGTTGGGAAAGGCAAAACAAATAGAGTCTATTTATGAGTGAATTCATTGTTCATGGGTAGATTCAACAGTGAAACCTGGTAGTGGAAGATACCCTAAAATCCATCATGATACTGTCCGTCACACTTGTGTGACATTTTTCGGTAGTTAGGTCACGGCTACAGCATTATATTCATGCTCAAAATGTTGTTGCAAATCAGTTGCCGAATCACCGGCTGAAGTAAAAGTTCTCATCGGTGGACACCCAATCAACGACACCACTCAATTCTCCAAGCATTGATCCTCAAAATGAACGCCGTGAACAAACCTTTGCCACCAATTAAACTCACCATCATCCTGTCAATCATTTGAGCGTCTTGGAGATGCTGCCTGTATCTAAAAAGCGACCATTCTTTGATCAACGACTGCCTCAAATTCAGTTCTTCTGACGTCACCGTTGGTGGAGCTCTCGCCCTGGCGGATTCCTCTTTTATAATTTCCATTGGAATTTCGCATTCTTCGATGGGCTTTAGCTGCTTGGCGTTCCTCTCTAACCTGAAATTCGAAAATGGTTGAAAATGAGTCATAAAACGCGTCGTGTCTACATTTGTTTGGTTGGTTATTCCATAAATCAGCTTCAACCTTTTCGATAGGCCACAAAATTTGACAGCAAGTTTCATGATGCCTCAATGGAAAAGCCCCTCCACCGTTTTTGGTAGTGGAACGGGTAGTAGAAAATTTTCTAAAAATCTGAAACTTTGGTCAGGGACCTCTCTTTGGATCTAGTTGGTCCTCAAAAATTTTCACCTCGATCGGACCAAATTTGGGCGGGGTAGGAGTCAAAATGTGTACTTCGAAAAATGGATTTTCGATATTTTTTGCGATCTGGGCATGTGGGGTATCATTTTCCACTAAATATTGGACGCTGAATCGATTGTAATGAGTCCAGGACACTCTACATGCGCCATTCTTCCCACAATCTTGCTCCAAGGATAACTCAACCATTGTGAAAATTTCCATTACCTGCGAATTTGCTTTTCTAATCGTTTCCTCTTTCTTTCTTCCCTATGCTTGACAATGGCTGGATCCAACCTGAAACCACAAAGCTCTTCAGTGTCCTATAAAATGGAACATGCCAAATGTATTCCAAAGAGCTAAACGATCCCAATTCATCCCAGAAGCTCATCACCATACCTTCTCTTCTTCTTCAGAGGTTCGGCGCATAATGGGGCTGTGAACCAAAAGCGATTCGGTTCGGTGGTCGATATATCTCTCGTTGGGATTTTGTCGGTAAATACTCGCAAAAGTTTCTGAATATTTCTCACCCCTGACAACATGGTGAGATTCCCTACTCAAATCAGCAGGTGACGAGGTTTCCTGCCGTACGAGATAATCGAATGTTATTCAAAATTTCGAAAGAAGGAAAATTTGACTTATAGGAACTATTAAATGAAAAAGAAACGTGGAGCAAATTGGGGATAAGTGGCAAAAATTGGAAGTGAAAATTAATATTATGCCATCTTGTTTCCTCAAGAGAAGGTTGATGCTGTTATGTGATTGTTGTTGCTTACAGTGAACGTACGATGAAAATGTGGCGAGTGTACGGCTTAGAAAAGCCGCAAATTCTCATAAATTCTCAATAAGCCAAATCCTGGGATGTGAATCA
Source organism: Cyrtorhinus lividipennis (assembly GCA_019603395.1). NCBI lineage: Eukaryota > Metazoa > Arthropoda > Insecta > Hemiptera > Miridae > Cyrtorhinus > Cyrtorhinus lividipennis. The sequence continues at coordinate 6,136,579 of CM034009.1, read as the reverse complement.
ACCGGAAATCAGTAAACTGCAAGCGCCTATGAAAGTGTATTTATCATAATTTTAGACAATGATTAACCGTTGTTATAGTTCGTTCTTTGCGGAAATTCGATATGTCATCCCCGCTGCATATCGATATGATTCATCTTATTTATAAATCAAATAAGTGTGTTTATTGTCGATATTATTACATATTTTCCTTCAATAATTCGTGTTTATGTGGAAGATAATGTAATAAAAGAGAAAATGGCGTGACGTGGAATCCTTTTCACAAATATATCGATTCATTTTCTATAATCTATCGATGTTTAGTAGGGATGAACTAACCCAAAAACTTACCGCGACAATAAACACTGTCCTGCTTATGTATATGTGTATTTTTTCAACATTCCTATCACTGAAATAAAATGTATCCATACAATGTGTTAGGATATCTCGATAATTACCCGACTACGTTTATCGATTAATGAGGAACATCTTGTTCTACGGTTGGTATCAAATGTCGATATTAATGTGCAGTCTTCGGCGAAAAATATGAAAAATCACCTGAGATTTAGGTCTCATAAAGTGTATATATGTTTAAGTTATTCAATTCACTATAATCGAAGCACAATCGATGTGACGCATGTGTAATTTCTCAATGGAGTTGAACTGTTCGATATAAAGGGAAGTTTCACATTCTTCCTTCGTTCAGGGACCCATTTCATTGAATTCAACGTCCAAAATTTAGTAGAAAATGATACCCCGTACCCCTAGATCACCAAAAATCTGGAAAATCCTTCTTTCAAAATACACATTTTGACCCCTACCCCGCCCAAATTTGGTCCGATTGGGCTGAGATGTTTGGAGGAACAACTAAAACCGGGAACAGACCCCTGACCCGAATTTCAGATTTTTAGAAATTTTTCTACAGCTAAAATTGGTGTGGACGGATCTTTATAGCAAGATTATGGGTAATACAGAGATTGTGGAAAATTCTGGACTCATTTCAATCGATTCAGCATTCAACGTTTGGTGGAAAATTACATCCAACGTGGCTAGTTCCCCCGAAATTCCCGAATTTCACCCATACCCTCTATTAAAATGTCGGCATAAATACCTTGGGTATTTGTGGTGGTGTGCTCGTAGGTACACTCTTCTCTCCAATTTCCCGGTGTGTACCGTGCTCCTCCTCTATAGGGTCGTATCGGATGATATCCTCTTCAATAGGAAGACTTCTCGATACGGCAGTCGCTGTAGGTAGCTCCGACTCGAATCCCCGGCGACTACTAACGGGCTGTCAGCTGAACTCCTTGGTCATGGGGTTAACACTAGGTAGTAGTGTAGTGGATGACCAGGGAAGTGAAGCAAGCGAACCCAATATTCATAATTCAAGAATTTAAATTCTGATACTCCCCCCTTCTTGAATTTTAATAGGAACTATAAATCCAATAACATCAACTCGCCGCAGGTCATAGCTGTGTCTCAAGGATGTGAATTTTGACAAATGGAAATCGACCCATTGAAAAATTTAGAACAAAATCAAACTAAAGAAATACAGACGAACTTCTACCGCTGTAGTTAAAGAGGCTCCTAATCAGGAATGTTTTTAAAGAGATGGTTAAGGTGGAGCCGCTTCCTTAACTTCTCTAGCACCCATTTGTTTTAACGCCAGGTTCCTTGAAAAGAAAATACAACATCGTTAGGTATCTTGAACAAGTTATGGATTGAAATACTTCATTATACTTTATATATTCAGCCTGAGTAATGCTTTTACATGTACGCTTCATAAGTATTTCAATAGATAAATGAATGAACGATACTTTCAAACCATGAATCCTGTCACCAGTTATACAGTCATTCTTGTTGCCTTCGTTAAGTGCTTTTCATTTCCATAGTAGTACTCCTTCTTGTAGAATGCGAAAATGTTCCCTTCAATTGGAACTTCATTTGGACCTCTACGTAACAACATCGACGTATACATGGAGTTATTTGTCACAGATGTATTCAGGCATTTAAGCCTTCTCTAGAGTAGTCACTAGGACATCACTAAATTTCTCGAACAGCGTCCCCGTCAACGGCTTGGTGAAACTTCTTTGATGGATGAACATCTTCTGGTTGCTTCGCTGCCTCAATATCTCCAGTCCCAGATACACCTTAGGAACTCCAAGTTCTTTGATCTTGAATTCTTGAGCCAGGCTCCTTTTGAGTTCAGCTCCTTTTGCTGCTGAATTTGTAGCAATTAAGATGTCGTCAACGTACAGCAAACTTATCTTCTTGTCTCCAAACGAAAATGCACCTTTGAAGGGGGTAAATTTGAAACCCAGCTTCTCCATTACTTCGGAGAATTTTATGTGCCACCTTTTCGGGGAGACCTTTAGGCCATAAATGGCTTTCTCTAGCTTACACACACTGTTGACTGACGGATCTTCTTTGGAGTGAATAAATGCATTCCATTCTTCGGGTATTTTGATGTAAACATTCTTCTAGCTGGTGTAAGTCTAGATTCAACATGTTGGCTACTGCCAGAACAAATCTGACATCATGCAGTCTTGCCACAGGTGAGTATACCTCTGACAAGTCATACTGATTTTTATCAGCAAACCCTCTCACGACTAATCTGCTTTTGTATCGAACAGATCCATCGGCTTCGACTTTCCTCTTATTGACCCATTTTGTGTTAAGGATCTTTGTGTTAGGAGGAAGACTAGACTTTGGAATTATTTTCCAAGTGTCATTCTCTGCAAGGGGACTGAAATTCTGAATTTATTGCCCCTCTCCACAGCGCAGAATCCTTCGAATTTATAGCTTCAGCGTAGCTCTCAGGATCCCCTTCCTCTGTCAGGTATGCGCCTTCTTCCATTGTTTCGTAGAACTCCCAGTCACCTTGATCGCCTATAATCTCCTGAAATTCAACGTTTTCAGGTAGGCTCGAATCTTCTGGTTCACTTTGTGGAACTTGTAATTCCGACTGTTCTAATTTTTCATCAGTGGTGTTTTGTATTTGTGTTGTTTCCTCGACTCCAACACCCTCGTCACCTACTGAATATTCCTCAGCTACCTGGAACGGCTCCCCCCTTTCTGAATGTCTCAAAACTGCTTGGTTGGAACCATATGTTCTTGCTTCAACAAAATCGACATGTTTGGATCTCACTAGCTTTCTGGTAATTGCTAAGACCAGATAGCCAGTTTGCTGACATTCAAGAAGGTAACCTTTTTGGCTCCTAGGTTGCATTTTTCCCTTAGGGGTGGGAACCAGGTAGTAAACTTCACATCCAAACCTCTTCACAAATGTCAGGTTTGGTTTCTGTCCCAGAGCCACCTCATAGGGCGATTTGAAACCAATTGATGCATTAGGCACTCGATTATGCACAAATAATACATGGTTCATTGCAAATCCCCAATATGACACTGGCATGTCTGCTGAAATCAGGTTGGCTCGTATTTTCTGTTGCAGTTCCAGATTTAAACGCTCTGAGGGTGCGTTGTGTTGTGGCGTGGCAGGCTCACATATTGTGAGTGTAATCCCTTCATCATGCATCCTCTTCTGCATCATCGTCGTTTTATACTCGCATCCTCCATCAGTTCTAATCTCGATCACCTTGGCTGTCTCCCCACACATCAAGCGAATTTCCGCGAGACATCGTGATAGAGCAAGATGAACTTGCGTCTTATCCGTGAGCCCATATGCAAATGCATACCTGGAGAAATCATCAGTGAAAGTCACAATGTACTTGTAACATGTGCTCCAAGCCAATGGTTTGATGGGGCCTTGTAGATCTGAGTATAAACGTTGAAACGGGACCTGCGAACGTCTTCTCTCCTGGGTGCAAGGTTGGCGTTTTGCTTTAGCCATTTTGCAGGCTGAACAGTCTAATACATCGTCACCAACTTTGACATTTGTAATTCCCATCTCCCTCAGAACTCGAATGAGGTAATTTTTAGAGATATGATTCAATCTCAGGTGCCAGAGCATGCCTGGGCTAGGCCTTGAAGCTGGTACATCAGCTGGTCTCAAAATGGCCTGTGTCTCTCGTTCCAGGTTACTGCTTGGCTCTCTCGCACTTCCACCTGCGGTTGGCTCACTCTGTTGCTCTTCTTCTTCGTTGTTGCAGTGCCCACTTGGATCTCTCTGTTGATCTACTACTAGTTGATCATTCCTCCCCCCCAGAGAAGTGTCACAGACGCTACTCTGGTCAGCAACTAGTCCCAAACACGGGCGTTTGCGTTGAACAGACTCATCTAAGCCAAGAGCTGCCAAGATGGCTGTACGCTTGTGGGAATCAGCTCCAACTAGGGGAAGTGTAAACTCCAGTCGCCAAAAACGACCGTCGAATTTCCCTTTCTTCACCACTCGATTGGTGGAAACATCTAAGATGCAGACTCCGTCTTTGGAGAATGTTGCCTGAACATTGTCTGTCAGGACACGTCGAAGTGCAAACAAGTTAGTACACAAAGCAGGAGTGTACAGGACGTCTTTTAGGCATCCAAATAAACCATTGTTCTCAATGACCACCTCTCCCATTTACTCAACAATTAAATCAGCTCCAGTATCCCCATTTGCACATGAAATTCTTTTAGGAACTGGTAGTCTACGAATGTTCGAAAGTAGACTTCTCTGATTTATTAAGTGGTCTGTAGCACCAGTGTCCAGAATCATGGTTAGAAAGCCTGTGTACATACCATCAGTCTTGCCGAGTAGAGCTGATGAAGGTTCCTCGGCAGATGAGGACTGGTTGTTGGCGTAGAAGGTGTGCAATACCTTTCTATGGGGATCATCATAGTCATCGTCGTCGCCCACTATCTGGAGGGCGGCGCTCCCCTTAGTAGCCAACAATTGTTTGGCTGCAGACAAAGGCATTTTGCTCAGAGAGGGTTGTCCAGGGTCCCTAGAACTCGACCTAGGCTTACCCTTTCTCGACGACAACAATCTCTGTTGAGCTGGCTGTCTGGACTCAGTGCTGCCCTTCTTCAATGGGCAATTTCTGCTTCGATGGTCTGTTAGCTCCCTGCAAGTGTAACAGAACCATCCAGACGTCCTACACATGGACGTTGTGTGCCCAGTACGATTGCACTTGAAGCACACGGTTCTACTGGTGACCTTTTCACCCGTATTTTGGTGTTGTTTCATATTTCTATGATGATGTTGCTTGTCAACTTTTCTTCGGTATTGACCATTGGTATTCCGAGGTTTGTTGCCATTCGGTTGTTGCCCTGTCCAGAGAGCATTGCCAGGAAGGGAAGCACGTCGAATTTCCTCCTCCTGACGTCGTCCCATTTCAATAAATCGCTCCTGCAACGCTTGAATTGTCGATAGTTCAGGGCGATCTATTTCCGCTGTGAAAAGCTCTGGTACAACGTGTTTGGTGGCAAACAGGAAGTTGTACACCCTGTCCTCATTTGGAACTTCCTCATATCTGGACAGCTGGCTTACCAAGCTTTCAAACCTGGCAACAAATGCGGTTGGCGTTTCAGCCTTTGGATCAAATTTCATTGAATTCAACTTATTCAATATTCCATATTTGTAGTGACGACTTTTAGGCTGGCAAGTCGCTTCCAATTTCCTGAGCATTTGAAATGGCTCCTTTTCTGAACGGACCAGGCTATGCATCTCGTCGTCGATGCTCTGTACAATTAGGGCCAATACTTTCTTTTTGAGCATCGCCGCGCCTGCCGCTGAAAACTCAGGGGGTATGGCTGGATTCTCCTCAACTGTGAATCCACAACCATGGCTTTCAATTTCAGTCATCAACCTCGATTTCCAGCTCTCAAAGGATGACTGATATGTCAGCTGGTAATCAATTTTCGTAAATCTGACCTTGTTGGCCAGAGATATACTTTTGGGCGGATTTGGGTGGAGGTTAGGGGTCCCAAACGTCGACTGGGTATTTACCCCCATTGCAGCTGCAATCATGCCCAATGATTTTTGCATCGCCGCCATCGTCTTCTCCACCTCGCTCAGCCTCTCTTGAGCATTCAAAATTATTTCCCCAGATGGACTTGACTCGACTAGTCCCTCAGGTCTGGGCTCTTCATCTCTCAACAAGAGCTCCTCCATCTCGTCATCAACATCCATATCTACGGTGTTGATGTTCTCTCCTTGTCTGTAGACACACATGGAGATTATTGTTTCACTCGAATAGTACTCCCAAATATCTACCTGCATATGTATAAAAGCAACATCGAATTGAGTTCACCAGATAAATAAATAATTATTTGACATCGGCTAGTGGCTCATGCTTATACTCTGTAATGAAATTCACAAAGATTATACATACACAGGAATATTATCAATTGTCATCAGTACTACTCAACATCATATTCAAATTATATGTGTCATTCGATTGGCTTTAGAGACTTTTCTCAATTGTCAAAAACAATTTCATTCAATTTTGTATGATTATTTTATGTGCATTTTCAATTTCTCAAAAACATCGAATTTACTATTCATGTGTGACTAGCAGCAGCTTTTCTCTCTCTATGTGGTCTGGCCAGACAATAACTGCTAATTGACACACCATCGACTCTCTTACTCTTCGGGTACGGGGGAGCATCGAAAAACCCCCTATTCCCACACTTGCCACATTTAGGAGGGGATATTTACGCTATATAGTAAATAATCAGCTTCGGGAGAATCAAGAATCCCACCCTCCATTTTTCTCACTGGGTCCATCAAATTGACCAGAATAATGATTTTATAAGTTACTTCCATTATTATATCCTTCTAGCTAATGGGGTACTTAATTTTTGCACATCTCAAACACTTCTAAACGTTTGAATTCGAATATCATACTCTTTTAGTTTTATTGAACGCCAATCATAAACAAAATAGGGAGCACGGTACACGGGTATCTCAAATGCGAGATTCAATTTTAACATCTACTCAATTTTTCGTGGCAAGGAGCATTATAGATGCTCTCATCAAACATCGAATTGGCTGGCTGGATATACCAGGGGTCGCAACCTGCACTGGTATCTCCTCTCGCTAGCCTTCTACGCAGGCTCGGGGCGGAAATGCTCATAAACTTGCAAACAGGGAGTGAATGAGTCCCATGGTTGACTACATCCAACCCTGGTCACAAGTCAGCTTCTATCGACGTTGTGCTTGCTGCTTTCCTTCAAAGGTTCCCACTGTGCAGCTAATTTATGCCAGGCTTACTCAAACGCTTGGTGGCTTCACAGATTTTTACATCTAACTTCTACACCCAAGATAACTCGACATCTTGGGTAGTACCTTATACATCGACTAAGGTACCATCCTGGGCAAGAATATACATCAATGGGGAGATAAGGTAGGTAAGAGGGAAAAACGAACCTCCTTCGATACTCGAGTATTTAGTTTATTTATGTATCATCTAATTTTGCTTCTAGCCCAGGGTTTTCGAGATTATCTGGAAACTCGATTTATGTTTAGAACTATGTCCATCATCAACTCCGGCGGTATACCATTTTGGACATTCTACAAACTTCGCTCGTTCTCTGGTTGAATGCGCAACTTCGACTTCGGCAACCGAGAACGGCAATAAATTCAAACATCCTGACTCGTGTGGGATACTGAGCATGGGACAATTCAAAGGACGCGTGTACACAGTGTATTTTTATTCGCGAAATAAATTGTCAAATTTATCAACTACTTGCGTACACATGTGTACATTTTCGGAATATTTTATTTCCCTATTCCACGAATTTTCCCATATTCACTCGTCGAACAAAACAAAATCCTCCCTTTCTAACAACGAACTAACGCGGTAGTGCGCGTGGTCATCGAAACCTTTTTTCTTATGAGGCGAATTATTTTTCCGGATATTATCTCGACGAGTGACACAAAATAACAATCACAGGATTTATTTTGGCTCAGTAATTCTAATCGCATCGTCAGTAAGTATGGGTCTCCAGTTTGAATCGAATTAGGAGCCATCTTTAATGGCGACGCGTTCATTACATCGTTGGTTGCACGCGGCTCGCAAATATTTTAGGATGAATATCTCAATTCCTAAATCGGCAACCCCGCTTGATTCAAAAATTTCTTTAGCAAGGAACTATTTATCCTTTAGCGTGATATTTTCAACCAACTGCACAACTCAAAGCTTGAACATCTCCGCTCCGTAAACTAGGCACTACAACGTGGGGTTATATTTCTCGTCATTGTAAAGCGTGCGCTAGACGCCCACGGCGCCGTATTAAAATGTCGGCATAAATACCTTGGGTATTTGTGGTGGTGTGCTCATAGGTACACTCTTCTCTCCAATTTCCCGGTGTGTACCGTGCTCCTCCTCTATAGGGTCGTATCGGATGATATCCTCTTCAATAGGAAGACTTCTCGATACGGCAGTCGCTGTAGGTAGCTCCGACTCGAATCCCCGGCGACTACTAACGGGCTGTCAGCTGAACTCCTTGGTCATGGGGTTAACACTAGGTAGTAGTGTAGTGGATGACCAGGGAAGTGAAGCAAGCGAACCCAATATTCATAATTCAAGAATTTAAATTCTGATACCCTCTTCCACATTGAGGCCGATAAAATGTTTTGAGGACCAACTAAAGCCTCAATGAGATCCATGGCCTTTTTGAGGGGTAAGTTTGAGTACGAGTATTCATGCATGTATCAGTTTAATTAACAATTAACTACGTAATAAATTTAACCAAGCTGGTTTCTATCTGATTGACATACTTCATTGTCTCAAACGTGGCCTAAGATTCGCTTCCTCATGGCTAGATAGCAATCCGACGAGCAGTGAGTTAACGCCATGTGCAGTCACATAATGTAGGCATCCGGCTGCACTAATAATATTATAAGTCTAACCAACCTACACCATATAGTAAGAGGATGTAGACCATAAATGGGAGTGAAAGGCAAAAGTCGGATTCACCTGAGAATGATTTATTCCATATGACACGTGTATCAGAACACAAGAAAATTTAATTTAGAAACAGTAAACTATGTCAGGATGAGTTTAATTGTAATGTCCTTAAATTAAACAAAGTCCTCAAAATGAGCCCATCCCTAGCAGCTCTGTAGATTCTCCGATCACAAGCACATTATAGTTTGAGACCTGTGTGAGTACTCATGTGTCTTCTTAGCGCCCCTTTCAGTGCAGCTCTGTAGTCACACTGATCACAAGCGTATGGTTTGGCGCCTGTGTGAGTACTCATGTGAATTTTCAGCGTCCCTGCCTGTGCAGCTCTGTAGTCACACTGATCACAAGCGTATGGTTTGGCACCTGTGTGAGTACTCATGTGTCTTTTAACCGCCCCTGCCTTTGCAGCTCTGTAGTCACACTGATCACAAGCATATGGTTTGGCGCCTGTGTGAGTACTCATGTGAATTTTCAGCGTCCCTGCCTGTGCAGCTCTGTAGTCGCACTGATCACAAGCATATGGTTTGGCACCTGTGTGAGTACTCATGTGTCTTTTAACCGCCCCTGCCTTTGCAGCTCTGTAGTCACACTGATCACAAACATATGGTTTGGCACCTGTGTGAGTACTCATGTGAATTTTCAGCGTCCCTGCCTGTGCAGCTCTGTAGTCACACTGATCACAAGCGTATGGTTTGGCGCCTGTGTGAGTACTCATGTGTCTTTTAACCGCCCCTGCCTGTGCAGCTCTGTAGTCACACTGATCACAAGCATATGGTTTGGCACCTGTGTGAGTACTCATGTGAATTTTAACCGCCCCTGCCTGTGCAGCTCTGTAGTCACACTGATCACAAGCGTATGGTTTGGCGCCTGTGTGAGTACTCATGTGAATTTTCAGCGTCCCTGCCTGTGCAGCTCTGTAGTCACACTGATCACAAGCATATGGTTTGGCACCTGTGTGAGTACTCATGTGTCTTTTAACCGTCCCTGCCTGTGCAGCTCTGTAGTCACACTGATCACAAGCGTATGGTTTTTCACCTGTGTGAGTACTCATGTGAATTTTCAGCGTCCCTGCCTGTGCAGCTCTGTAGTCACACTGATCACAAGCATATTGTTTGGCACCTGTGTGAGTACTCATGTGAATTTTCAGCGTCCCTGCCTGTGCAGCTCTGTAGTCGCACTGATCACAAGCGTATTGTTTGGCACCTGTGTGAGTACTCATGTGAATTTTCAGCGTCCCTGCCTGTGCAGCTCTGTAGTCGCACTGATCACAAGCATATGGTTTTTCGCCTGTGTGAGTACTCATGTGTCTTTTAACCGCCCCTGCCTCTGCAGCTCTGTAGTCACACTGATCACAAACATATGGTTTGGCACCTGTGTGAGTACTCATGTGAATTTTCAGCGCCCCTGCCTTTGCAGCTCTGTAGTCACACTGATCACAAGCGTATGGTTTGGCGCCTGTGTGAGTACTCATGTGTCTTTTAACCGCCCCTGCCTGTACAGCTCTGTAGTCACACTGATTACAAGCATATGGTTTGGCACCTGTGTGAGTACTCATGTGAATTTTAACCGCCCCTGCCTTTGCAGCTCTGTAGTCACACTGATCACAAGCGTATGGTTTGGCGCCTGTGTGAGTACTCATGTGAATTTTCAGCGTCCCTGCCTCTGCAGCTCTGTAGTCACACTGATCACAAACATATGGTTTGGAGCTTGTGGAAATTTTCCTGCCATTCCTTCTTCTCCTTCCCTCCATGAAGCCTGAGAGATTCACCTTAGTGTTGTTCTTGGCTTCTTGATCTCCAGTCTAAACATGAACAGGATACAACCTTCTTATGTTCCAAACTCATTGCTCAATAATGCATGCCATAAATAAATAAATAAATTGTGCATAGTACATTACCCTGAGAATTCAGGTTCGTTGGATAGTCCAATGATAATAGTATTCGTCACCAGTATGTCACCTCCAGAAGCGTTCAGGGTCAACTGATTTCCGAGTGGCTCTGCACGTGTTGTGTGAGCTGCATTGTTGAGGGAGAACCGTTATGAAAGGTTGACCTGGATGAGGAGTGGGGTTCAGGTCAGATTGAGCTGAGGCCACTCCCTTGACGCACCCTTGGCTATGTTTCTTCAAAACAACTTGTCAGGGTTCAAATTCTATTCTCATTTGTGTTCGACGCTACATCGAACGACACAACCGAGGAAGATACCTGATTGGTTTTCGATAACGTAATACAATCGATTAGTGTTTTACTCTGAACCATCGACGGGGAATGAAAATCGAACCTTAAACATCGAAATCTTAAATAACATAAAATTGTGTACAAATGAGAGAGAGGAGCCTAGAAAGTCGAAAACAATCAAATATAGCATTTACAAATTAATTTCAACCCTTTACAAAATAATTTAAACCGTTACAAATTTATTTAAACTCCTCGTTGTCCATTTTATATGTAACTATTTTTTCGCACTTCTTATGAATACTTTTCCCTGTATTGTACATTATACCCTATTTCTGAGCGACATCCTTTACCACATCCTTTTAAGCACTTGAATCACTGTCAGACATTATGCCATTATGTTAATATGTAATCTAATTGTACTCCAACGAAATTTGACTCATCTAATCCTCTTCAGAATTCGTTATCAGGAAGATTATAAGCTCACTGACATAAGGTACGAGGGGAAGTTGTTGAAAATTGGTCTCAACACTCAGAAGGGATACCACGAACTACTCGTACGAATCAATCCCCTTCTCGTGACCATTACTACTGTATGTCTTACAAGTAACTTACAGACGTTTTCGTTCTAATGAATACGATTAAGTGTAGAGGTTTAAATAAATTTGTAAAACGTTTAAATAAACTTGTAAAAGGTTTGAAATAAATTTGTACATGCTATGGATGCCAAACACCGGATCGCAATTTGACTATAATCCGGAAATGATGCGGGACATAATTTCAATTTTGAGAAAATATGTTCACCGGACGTTTCTCTATTCTGGCGAGAAAGAATAACAGACAGGTTCAAGCAGCCAAACAGAAATCGCTCAGGGTATACAACAACAACAATACATCAAACATCAGAGCGAATAAATCGATGTTTCACATGGAATTGAACATCGATAGTCGTCCCTATGTAGGTACATACGATACTCGTGAAGTATCGATACCAGTATTTATACAAGTACTTATTCGTATATCCCTTACTACTCAAGTATCGATAACTTTGGGTACTCACATGAAATACCTTCAAGAATAAGAGATTAATCAAATTTTGATGGTAGTAGCAAAATTGTTACAAGAAATGTTTTCTCTTGATGAAAAAAATACAACAATACAATTTTTGTCATTTGACTACATAAGTGTAACTTTTTTAATACTGTTTAATGTATCGATACCAGTACTTTTACTTAAATTTGTTTTATCGATACCAAAAGACTATGGTATCGAAAGAAATATTCGATACTTCACTCATATCGATCAATATCGAATGTCCCTACGAGGAGGTTTCCCCTTGTTTATGATTGTATTTTTCGTTGGGGGCGTTCAGCGCCTAAACTTGCCCTGGTTGTGTTGTGCAATTTTTTTCAATTTTGTTTGAAATTTGGTTTGTTAGTTAGTTGTTGGTTAATGAAATAACATTTCCGAACATTTTACAATCGTTGTTCGAGACACGTTGCTCGATCAGCGGTTCCTACACTGTTGAAAGTAAGTTTTCGAATTGATTTTTCCAACAAAGTAGATTTGTTGATTGATTTCTCAGCTTTACGAGTTATGATTTCGGCGTAGTTAGTAATGAATTTGTATGAAATTGAGTGAAATGCGGTTTAGCGCCGTTTTGCTGTCGTGACCTACTAGTCGAGGAACGCGTTCGTTTTGTCACCTGAACTTAGCAAACGTTGATTGGACGTTGTGTCACGTGTTAATCGATGATATAGTTTTGTTTGGTTGAATCGTGTTGAAAAGTTGGTTAAATTTCGGCGATGAATTACAATTAAGGTGGCTGTTCGGTTCTGAAGGGGAACTCGGGAGTGGGGTTAGACGCTGTGACGTCACTACAGAGCCATGTTGTTTGGTCGACCCGTTCGATGAGTGGAAACTTGGTGTATTTAGTGAAATTTTAAATTTGTGAACTAAGATGGGAATTTTTGACAATCGGCCATGAGTGCTTTAGGCTCCTAGCCAGGTGCTCACTTTTACAATGAATTGTTGCGTGCGAAAATGCCTGAGTCGATCGAGTTCTGGCAGTTCGATCAGATTTTTCGGGCTTCCGAGCGAAGAGGACAACGAAGGGAATTGGAGTTATCGGAAAGCCCTTCAGAGACAGTTGTGGTTGGAAGCGATAAATCGGGAATCTTTGCCGAAAAATCCGATGGTTTGTGGTCGACATTTTGTCTCAGGTTGGTCTCACGGCTAATGTGGATCATCGAGCTAATAATACGTTCGTTGTCACCTATCAAGGGTGGTCTTATGCTCGAAAATTACTATGACGAGGCCTTGAATACCAAACAGCAATGGCTGAAGACATAAAACGCTATACGCCTTCCTCGACATCAACTTGAACGTATTGCCGATCGTGTTTCTGATCTATCATCTCTTATGAATGCAACATGACAACTATTCAAGTCGTTTACTGAAAGCTAACCCCTCTATGGCGACTCCATTTTATCCATGCTCAGACCCATTGAATGGAAATCATCTGAATCAGCCCCGAATTCTGAATTGCTCGAAAAATATCACCCAAATTCACATAAAACCTTCAAAATCTTCATTCATTTTATCAAAAGAGATTTCATCAGAGGAGATTCATTTCATCAAAATGGGGAAAACAGTGGGTGTGGCGGGTCCCGGACCCAATCCAATCGATTCAGGGTCCAAAAATTAGTGGAAAATGATACCTCACACGCCTAGGTACCAGAGATTTCGAAAAAGAGGTATTCAAAATCAGTAAATAGGCACCCATTTTGACTCGTAACCTCATCCAGAGGGCGCAAATCGTTTCGGGATTCATTTATTTGGATTCAGTGTCCAAGATTTAGTGGAAAACGATACCCCACATGCCTAGGTACCAAAAATCTGCAAAACACACATTAGAAATGGGTAAATAGGCACCCATTTTGACCCATGGCCTCATCCAGAGAGCACGAATCGTTCCGGGACCCGTCTCATTGGAATCAGCGTCCAAAGTTAGTCGAAAATGATACCCCACACGCCTAGATCGCCAAAAATCTCAAAAATCCGTTTCTCGAAATTCACATTCCGACCTCTACCTTACCCAAATTTGGTCCGATCGGGTTGATAAGTTTCGAGGACCAACTAAAGCCATGAACGGACCCCTGACCAAAATTTCAGATTTTTAGAAAAATTTCTACTACCAAAGTCAGCATGGACGGCGGTTGGACATCTGCTCATTTTGATCTAGACACCTTGAAACGTCCAGAAAATTAATTTGGGCCAAATTGAAGAGATTGACTTTTTGCATGAAAACTTAGGTTAACCAACCAAATATTCAAACGTTTTAAAAAACATTATCCGTTTCAGGTGAGGCGTCTAATCTGTTATGCTGTCCGGATTTCGTTCCGTCGAAAAATCTCGGATACGACGAGCCGACCACGAAAATCCTCCGACCCCCACTTCAAGCTTTGCAACCGCCTCCAAAATCGATTGACGAACTTTTGAAAGCCCACGAACACAAACGAGCAGCTGAGGTGAGCAGTTGATGAGTACAGTGTCATCACAATGTTGATGAGAAGCCAAACGCTGTCTGAATAACCTGTAAAAAGATGGTTCATATCTTAATTACAGATAATTTAGGCGTTTTATTGCAGATGTATTCAAAGACGCTGCAAATTCAATCACATGGGGTTGGTTATCCTTCGGACCAGCAGCATGGAGACTCATTTTAATCGATTCGGCGTCCAAAGTTGAGTAGAAAATGATACCCCACAGGCATAGGTACCAAAAATCTCAAAAACACACTTTCGAAATGGGTAAATAGGTACCTATTTTGGCCCATTGCTTCTTCCAGAGGCTTCCAATCGTTTAGGGACCCGTTTCATTGGATTCAGTGTCCAAAATTTAGTGGAAAATGATACCCCACAACCCTAGATCGCCAAAAATCTCGAAAACACACATTCGAAATGGGTAGATAGATACCCATTTTGACCCATAACCTCCTCCAGTGGGCGCCAATCGTTCCGGGACTCGTCTCAGTAGATTCAGCGTCCAAAATTTAATCGAAAATGATGCCCCACACGCCTAGATCGTCAAAATCTCGAAAATTCATTTTTCAAAATACACACTTTGACCCCTACCTTCCCCCTCTCCTTACTCAAAATTTAGTCCGATCGGTCTGAAATGTTGTATGGACCAACTAATGCGAAAAACGAGTCCCCGACCAAAATTTCAGATTTTTAGAAAATTTTCTACTTCCAAAATTAGTGTGGATGGCGGACGGACATCTTCAATTTGTGCCAAATTGGAGAGATTTATTGACTTTTTACATGTAAACTAGGTTGATTATTCAAGGAATAACTGTTATTGACAATCTACTTTATGCGTTGTTTTCTTAAAAATGTATTATTTAAATTAATAAATTCGTTTATATCCGCAGGACACAATGACTGAGTCATCTTTCGATGCTGTGATGGCTCAAGCGAATGAGTCAGGCCTTCTAAAAATATCTACAGCCCCGGTAGAGGCATCTTCAGCCATCCAGGTGAACAAACAATAAGTAATTTTTACGTTTATGTTGACAATTTTGTCAAAAATTACCAATATTTTGTAGAAAGGTTACGTCAAACTCAGCCATGAGAATTTGTAGGAAACTCCAGAAGGTCACCAAGCGTTGTGAAGGCTGAGGTCAGGATATCCTTTCAACAGCAATAGTCTGCAGTTATTATCAAACTGACTTGAGTCTGCAGAAAATGTAGGCAGTAGCATGATTGTAAGTCTTGTACGAGTAGTGACAGAATTGCCTCCTAAAACTGGCCAATCTACAGTTTTTGAGAGGTAGATTACAGCTGTGTCTGTCTGGAGAAACTGTAGGTAGGCTGTGGTTAGTTGAGTCAAACTATCAATTGGTTTGGACCATCTACTCACCGGCGCATGAGCAGTAACGTTAACGGCAGTTCCATCAGTAAAATCAGCTCAATTCAGCTGTTGAACCGGTGTTCCATCGTGACAGCGTGGGTCGACCGCAGTCTAACTCGAAGGTCATCAAAACCATCATCAATTGAAACGTGTGCTTTTTAGGGCAGAGGGCAGCCCTTTACTGAAGATCTGCTGCCGCGTGGCAGCAAAAGCTGGACACTTGCATAGCGCGTGCACAGCTGTCTTTGCCTCCCTCGCACACCAGCAGCAGTTTACTGTCTCTGATTTTGTGGTACCTGAAAGGGCAGTGACCAGTGTACATAGACTGGAGGATTCTAAGTTCCCTCCTGCTCAACGTGAGGAGGGTCTTTGCCCTCTTTGAGTTTGGTGAGATTAGAACCTTGGACTGTCTGAGGCTAGGTTGCCTCTGCCAGTAAGCAGCCACTTGTGAGCACTCACAGACCTGCTGGTTCTGGTAGCAATTGGAGGTCCCAATCCAAGGTTCAGGACCGATAGGAGTGGGCGCCAACCCCCGCTTGGCGAGGAGGTAGGCATCCTCGTTTCCTTGAATACCCTGATGACCAAGCACTCAGAGGAGCGTCACTGAGTTCCTCCTAGCAAGCCTCTTCAGGGATTGAAGGCACTCCCACAAGATGAACTTGAAGGCTGCAATGGCCTCTATTGCTGCCTGGCTGTCTGAGAGTATGGCGATCCTGGTGTAGGCGTAGTGTGCTTAGGTGGCTGCAATATTGGGATTAACAGGCACTTCCAAGCCATAAATTGGCAGAGATTATTGGAACTCCGGGCCCATGGACGTCCTAAGCCTTGCCATGTGTTCTCTGAACAATTTAACTTGGAACCTCCTCATGCAGTATCACTCAATAACATTGAGTGATGGTCTAGGTGCTACTGATTTACGTAAAATTTTGGAACTCAGTCAACTTTTTTTCTCAATTTCAGCAGAATACAAAGGAGCAAGTAGAAGCCGCCGAAGAAATCACCACCCTCAAAATGCTCCTTTTGCGATCACTGGATTCAGACTTGGAATTCATCGAATGCTGCCAATACGTTAGTTCATCTACTATCAATCTCACAAATAAATACTAGTATTGTATATCAACTGATTGTACTACTGGATTTGGTGCGTTTATGTACTAATGATACGTCGTTTGCAGGTGGGTCTGATTGCGCCGAATCAAATATGCGTTTGTGGTAACCAAATGATTGTATCTCCGTCGAATGAAGCGTTGGACGGTGGAGAATGGAAGTGCCTTGTATGCTCAACAACTCGAGGTATTCGAGAAGGTGAGCTACCCAGGAGTACACTTTCCTTTGTGAATGCTCCACACACAGTATGTGCAATGAAACTGGCCCAAACTTGGCGTGGAGATCGTGTTAGGGGAGCAGTGTTGCCACAGAGTGGAGATTCATCTTACGTTGTGTCATTTCCCGTAGTTATCAGCACTCAGATAGTGGAAATGTGAAACTATGAGAGCAAGTTTTTGAAGATAGACCTAAATAATATAGCATTTACAAATTTATTTCAACCGTTTACAAAATAATTTGAAACCCTACCAAGGCGTGTGGGGTATCATTTTCCACTAAATTTTGGACGTTGGATCCAATTACATGAATCCCGAAACGATTCTATCGATCTACCTACCTATCTATCTACCTATTTTGAATGTGTTTTCGAGATTTCTGGTACCTAGGCGTGTGCGGAATCATTTTTCACTTAATTTTGGGCGCTAAATCAATTCTAATTAGTTTCCATGCTGCTTGTCCGAGGAATATCCAACCCCTGTAAAAGAATTTGTAGAGTTTTTCTCAATTTAATCATCCTTATAACGACAATTTTTCCGCAGGGACATGGCTGTCAGACGTCAGAACCATCAAACTCAAAGACGTTGTCATAGTAAGTTACAATTCTTATTCCTCCATCATTCTGATTTTTTAAAAATCCCTTTGAACATTCATATACAATTATTTTCATTTTCAGGTTCTCTACTGTTGGGCAAGAAACTACCCAGAACACCTTTGTCAACATGAATTAGATTTGAGGTAAATTACCCATCCTTTATGAGTGACTTTCAGATCAAAATCTAGGTTATGCCTCGTAGGAACATTCCTGGAACCCCTTTTGTGTATATATATTTATTATTATTATCATTTTTTTTTTTCAAGGGAGGTGTCGTATGTTCCTTTTATGTACAAAAAGTGTCAACAACTTACGACAGAATTCATAAACAATGAAATCTCCAATATCGGACGACAGGGGGAAATTGTCGAGATAGAACAATTCCAGACTCAAGGAGGTTAGTGATGAGAAATTTGATAATTGTTGGAGTATTTAAACAAAATTTTGCTCAAGTTAACTTGTTGTTTTTCAATACAAAACTATGTATGGTCGATATGCTATGTAGCGACCGTTCATTGGTTCAGTATGCTATCTACTGACCCATCCTTCGTTCAATATGCTATCTACTACTCTTCTATTTATCAACCGTCTGGAGATTAAGGGATAAGTAAATGTTTTGTCGTAACTGCTCGTCATCATCGTCAATCAACAAGGCAGCTCTTCCTCAGGTCCTCAAAAAAAGTGTCGAAGGCGTCGTTAGGATGAATGGAGCGCCACCATTCCTCCAATAATTTGGGAAAAAGTAAGCTACATGCCCCGTGCTGCTTGATGACGTAGCCACTCTTCACGATCCGCCACAACCCCTGTATCGTTTTGGTGTCACCTCCTTTTCCCACGTTGGGGCCCAGCCTAAAACTGTTTGGCACATTACTTCAGGCTGGGTTTTGATTTCTGCCTGCTAGCTGGTCCCGTTTGCCTGCAGTTCCCGTTGCCGGGCCCTGAGCTTGCCTTCCAGGATGTTTTGGATGTATCCTGCCACGGCATTCCACTTTGATTTGCTCTCGAGCATCCTGGTCATCTCCGGGGTAGGAGGGCTGGTCATTTCTAGCTCCCTTGCAATCTGCCATCGCTTTCTGCCACCTCTCGCATTCGAAGTGTATTGAGCGCTGTCCTCTTCGGTGCACAGGCATCCTGGAGGTTCCACAATACGCATCCTATGGAGGTACTGATAGAACATCCCGTGACCCGAGAGGAACTGCGTTGTATGATAGTTTACTTCACCATGTTTCCTCTCTTGCCAGGGACGTATATGAAGGGCTCCAGGAACTGGGTCAACAAAGTTTTCGGAATAATTTACCTTCCGGTGTACGAATCCGATGGAGCCGAGGTAAGCATTCCAGCAATCTAACATGATTGCAGAGTGGCCCTGACCCGTAAAAAGCCGTCGTTCTAAAATGTCATCTCCTCGTTGGCAGCTCATTCCAAAGACCCACGGTCCCTTAACATGGCGTCCGTAATTGCGCCTGGAGTCGCTGCCTGCTGCTTCATCGTCGGAGTCAGGGTCATCATCGGATTCAGAGGTCTCCTGTCACTGGCTAGGATGCCAATTCATTTGCTCGCGTTTTTCGAGGCGGTAGATGGCATAATGAACGACGTAATGCACTCGATAGATACGCCCGGTCAGCATTTGATATCAATTTCTAGGTAGATAGCATATTGATAGAGTACCTTTTGTTTTATAAATTCGTTTTATAGGTCTTCACGTCGTTGGCGGCGTTGAGCGGAGTAATTTGAAAAACGTGTTTTTTCGAGTTCTTCCGGAAAATTGGAATAGAGACGACCTCGTGACGGCGCTCGTTGATCAAATTGCGTACGGTTCTGTTCTTCACACGAAAGATCAAGTTCTTCTCGATATTCTCGCTCAAGACGGTATCAAATACCTTGAAAAGGTGAGTTACTTTTGGCTCTGGGGTGTAAAGAGTACGGCGATTGGTTCGAGGATTTCTCTGTAAGAAGAATCACGAGCACTTTGTTGCTGAGGAGGGGATGGTAGTTGATTACGAGGGAGCAAAATGCACGAGGAGAGGAGCAGCAATGAATTCGAGGTTGCTAGTTGTAGAAAGATTGATTGTGAACAATGCTTGAGTATAAAGCAGGGTCCACACTATGCCTGGGTAGGCTGGGCGGGCTGACCCGGGTGGCCTAAGCCGCGTTAATGTGGACGCTCTGGGTGGCTTTGCCGGGTTATAAAATAAAGTAGGTACAGATCATACAGGTTATTATGAGGCCGGTCGTCCACTGGGACCGGAAAGCTGCCAAAAGTAGCGAAATCAGTTCGTCAGAACGATCCAAATATGTGACTCAACGCAGGATCGCGTCCACTGGACCCGTATCGTTCGTCAGTTTTCGCCCAATCTGGTGCAAAGTGATACCAAAGTGCATCGTGCTGGGATTTTTCGGACGAACAGGTGCGAAAAATGAATTGTGAAAAGTTAATTTTGCTTGAGGAAGAAAGGAAATATCTTTGGGACCAACAACGTGCATTGAGAAGTGGCCTTTTTTATCCAAAAATACGAGATATTTTTCTTCAATTCGGGCGAATTTATTGGATTACGAGACGACCCTAATTACAGATTTTTTTTTTCTGAATATATGCATTTATTTTGTGAACAATAGATCAAATGACAGAAGCAATGCTCCATGCTCCGGCAAAGCATCACTGGCCAGCCCCCCCAATTGAGGTAAGAAATAATGGACCGTTCGCGGGCGTTGTGATTGAGGCATACCCTAGCCGAAGGGCTTCACCCTATGATGGTGCCAATAAAGGGGAGGCCTGTGCTGCATACATCCAATACAGACCGGCTCTGGGAGTTGAGATGCAACACTCAGGAACCACTTTACACCATTGTGGTAGTGCGAGCTACCAGCCATGTGAGGCTGTGTCTTGACTGTTTGTTGGAGGGGGGGGGGCAGTTTTGAGCATTATGGCGTGTGGTGTTTCATTTTCCACTAAACTTGGGACGCTGAATCATTGGAAGGAGTCAGGGACACTATGCACTCACTATTTTTCCCAATTTTCATAACCTACCCACTGGGGGGGAGGGGGTACAGAAGCAATGCCTCGGCAAAGCTTCACAGCCCCCCCCCCCAATTGAGTTAGGAAACTACGGTCCGAACTAATGGACCGAGGTCGTGGTTGGGACATACCCTAGCCGAAGGGCTTCACCCTATGATGGTGCCAATAAAGGGGAGGCCTGTGCTGCATACATCCCTGCAGGACTGTACCAATACAGACCGGCTCTGGAAGTTGAGATGCAACACTCGGGAAACACTCTGCTTAAGTGGTAGTGCGAGCTACAACGCACGAATTACCGCACTTTGATACTTAGTGGGAGCAGTTTACTACTCCCTATCTATTCCCTGCTGAATGAAGGGACAATCATTCCAGCCTGTAATGGCTGTGTCCCCACTGCTTGCAGTTAGGGGGGGGGGGGGGCA
The DNA here is from genome assembly GCA_019603395.1 of Cyrtorhinus lividipennis. NCBI lineage: Eukaryota > Metazoa > Arthropoda > Insecta > Hemiptera > Miridae > Cyrtorhinus > Cyrtorhinus lividipennis. Next base: position 6,115,313 of record CM034009.1, on the reverse strand, counting down.
TAACCCATGGGGTGATCTCTCCATATAATTTTGCCTCATGGAGATGAACACTGCCTCTACCACAGGCAGATTTCTGGCCCTTCAAAACAGATTCACATCTTTTGCCATATAGTCTTTTGCTCCACTGTACCCCATTCCAGGCGCCTAGAGAGAGGGGGAGGGCACAGATACACCCTCCAACGTCATAAAATACATTTAAAAGAATCTAAAACGTTCTCATTTTTAATTGAAATATTTTTTTTTCTGAAAATGTTTTCATTATTAAACGGTTTTCAGTGTTGGGGCCTCAAAATTGACGTGAAATCCAGCTGTGACTCTCCACTTGTGACGTCATTGTGGGCACTTTTCGAGCGGCTTATTGCTGAAAAAGACTACACGCAAAATTCTCTTCTCGAGTTTCTCATGAGACGTCGTATGGAATCGACGAGAGATCCATTTTTGTTCCTTTTGGAGGTCATAACGACGCTGCACCCACCGTGCATTGCTGCTCCGTAGCGACCACAGACCGCTGACGTCTGCTGCTGCATGACTCGATGGAAATCAAGATAAAAGTAGTTTTAAATTGTAACAGGTTTGCCATGACCAAAATACGACTTGATCGTGTATCTTCATGATCGGAAAAAGAGTTTGTACCAATGCTAAATTACCTTACACTGCACCTCCAGAGTAACATTGGCCTCATTGGCTGCACGATTGATCTCAATCAGCTCTGCCAACTCTCATCCACACGGCAGCGTTTTATATTTCCAAGTTCCCAGTTACACCAGAATTTTATTTATGTAAATATCAATCGGGAAACTTCAAATTGAAAAATTAGTACAAATACTTTTTGATAGGAAATTCAAAAATTGTAAATTTGATTTGTTGGGCCTTAACTTGAGACTTCTTACCATAAGCGACCATAATGTTATTTTTTATAATTTAACGGATGTTATTTTGTATGTTTATATGTTGATATGCTTGAATTATTTGTAAACTTCTGTTAATTGGAGTAAAGATGGTTTTTCCCACAAGCATTTGGTACTTGTCTACAAAAAACGCTGCAAATTCCTCCATAGGGGTTGGTTATTCCTCCACCAGGCGCATGGAGACTCATTTCAGTCGATTCAGCGTCCAAAATTTAGTGAAAAATGATTCTCCACACGCCTATGTCGTCAAAATCTCGAAAATTCATTTTTCAAAATACACTTTTTGACCCCTACCTCCCACTAATTTAGTCCGATCTAGCTGAAAAGTTTTGAGGAATAACCAACCCCTATGGAGGAATTGGCAGCGTTTTCCCTGCGCGTTTGCAGCGTTGAAAAACGAGTCCCTGACCAAAATATCAGATTTTTTGAAATTTTTCTACTACCAAAATCGGTCTGGACGGCGGGTGGACATTTGCGAATTTTGATCTCGACACCTTGAAACGCCCAGAAAACAATTTTTGAGTCGAATCGGAGAGATTGAATTTTACTGGATAATGTACTTTTTGAAATGAACAGGATGTAGCAGCCCCAAGGGCCTGGATTTAGTACCTTTTGAAATGAAAATGAAATTTCACTCCCATTTTATTGAGGATAGAGTGATTTCATCTTGAAAATGGGTTTTTTGGTTGGTTATTCCTTGAATAATCAACCTATGTTTTCATGCAGAAAGGTCAACCTCTCCGATTAGGCCCAAAATTGTTTTCTGGACATTTCAAGGCGTCTAGATCAAAAAACCAAAATGTCCGCGCTGTTTTTGATAATAAAAATTTTTCTAAAAATCTGAAAACACTAAATTTTGGACGCTGAATCCAATGAAGTGGGTCCCAGAACGATTGGAACACACTAGAAGAAGTTATGGGTCAAATTAGGTATCTACTACCCATTTTGAATATGTGTGTTCGGGATTTCTGGTACCTAGGCGTGTGGGGTATCATTTTCCACTAAATCTTGGACGCTGAATCTATTGAAATGGAACCCGCAACGATTGGCGCCCTCTGGATGAGGTTATGGGTCAAAATGGGTATCTATCTACCCATTTCGAACGTGTGTTATCGAGATTTCTGGTAACTAGGCGTGTGGGGTATCTTTTTCCACTAAATTTTGAACCCTGAATCGATTGGAATTGGTCCGGGACCCGCCACACCCACTGTTTCCCCCATTTTTCCCATGTTGAAGAAATGAGTCTCCATGCGCCTGGTCCAAGGAATAACCAACCCATGTGAAAGTATTTGCAGCGTTTTGCATAAAACTCGCCCCCAAAACCCCCGGGAAAGTCTCTCGAATTCGAAAAAAATGGCGTTTAGTACCTTTTGGAATTAAGCTTCTCAATTCAAGAAAATTGTATTTCCAATAGCTGTGTCCACCATGTCTAGTGAACGTGTTATAAAGTGGAGTTCACAACATTGTTTACATTGCTTATCAGTATTATCAACAATAGTTAAGCCGATGTATGTAGGTTCTCTATTCATTGAGTTAAGCTTTCGTTTGCTTGGAGTGTAGTCTCGCCATAAATTTTCGAAATGTATTTATTCGCTTTGTTTACGCATTCTTCTTCCATTATTTTACAACCGTCGAGACCTTAGTGCTCTTCTGGCCTTTGGGCGTCACTTTTCAAAGATCTCCCTGCTATGGAGAAGCGGCCGCTGCGGATATGGTGAGATGTTTTATAGTAAATAGTAATGCAGGTTTGGTGTGACGTGAGTCAATTGGGATGTAAATCTCACCTGGTTAGATGTAGAAATTCTTTCACACGGGTTGGTTATTCCTCGGACCAGCCGCATGGAGACTCATTTCTCCAACATGGGGAAACAGTGGGTGTGGTGGGTCCCAGACTAATTCCAATCGATTCAGCGTCCAAAATTTAGTGGAAAATGATACCCCACACGCCTAGGTACTAGAAATCTTGGTAAAACTGTCGAATTAGTGTGCGCACCTCCTCTTATCACTAATTCGATATATCGAAGGAAAGAACTTAGTTCCCTCGATACTTCGAATTTAGGTAGTGGAGGTTACATAACCTAAAACATTTTTTCTGCAACATATTTGAAGCATTTTGTTGTGTATTTAACTCGGGGCGTATTTGGAAAGGAAAAAACATCCCTGTTGTGTATTTAACCTCGGGGCGTATTTGGAAAGAAAAAACATCCCTGTTGTTATTTAACTCGATATATCGAACGTGTAGGAAGGTCATAAGTGATAACAGGGGGTGCGCACCTAATAGCACAGTTCAACCGAAATCTTGAAAACACATCTACAAAATGGGTAGATTAATACCCATTTAGACCCATTACTTCTTCCAGTGGGTGCCAATCGTTCTGGGACCGATTTCATTGGATTCAGCGTCCAAAATTTAGTGGAAAATGATACCCCACATGCCTAGGTACCAGAAATCTTGATTTGGAGGAACTGGTGGACAGTGAGGGGGCAGAGGGCCATAAATAGGGATATTCCCCTCTAAAATTGATGAAATGGCAACACTGTTTGAGGGACATTCATGTGGTAGGGCATGTAGTGGTAGAACTGATCCTCCAATGCTCACCTAGCATAAGTGCGCAGCTTTCCCGCTACGAGCATGACGATCGATGTGCACATGGGACAAAATATTAATGTTTATTAATGGCATCGATTCATTTTGCTTCATAATTCATGGATATACCGATTAATCGATGCTGGAAACATTGATTTACTGATAGGTATATATTTTTTGTTTGTGACCAAACTGCACACAGAAGTTATGTCGAATTTGTTCCGAAAAATTACCATTGTTCATCCCTAATAATTTGGAAAATTATATATTATTATGTTTATGAAGAAATGAAGTAATATAACTATTCAATTACGTGTAACATCGATTGGTAAATATAATTTTTTTGATTAATTGAATAATCGATAGGTATATTCCTTCTCTATGCAGTAATATTTTTGTTCACAGCATGGCGTCCGACTTTTTCTTCCCAAATGTCGGCGGTGTGGAACAACATATTTACAGTTTGTCCCAGTGTTTGCTCACAGCAGGCTATAAGGTGATTGTGATTACACATTCGTATGGGAAAATCGTCGGCGTTCGATATTTAACCAATGGTCTTAAGGTGAGAGGAAATATCGATTATTGGTTGAAATGCACTGTCGGGGCCCTTTGATAACACACTTGATAAGGCGTGTAAATATCGACTTTGAGATCACTGAATCGATGTTACTGTCATGATAAGAAATGCCAGGTCTGACCTGGGCAGTGACTTTTTGAGGCGTTTATTGTGACGTCACAAAACTATCGATTATCTCACTTGACAGGACATATCGATATATTAGGGCGCCATGACAGGGGCCCCTCGACAGTGCATATATGTACCCGATGGTTGTATTATACAACATTTAAATTTGCGTCTAATTGTTTCAATTTAACTAATTATTTGTTTGTTTTGCGAAATTTTGTTGAAGGTGTTTTACCTGCCTATCAAACCATTTTACAATCAAGCCATCTTACCTACAATGGTGGCTGCTCTACCGCTCATACGGTATATCCTCATCCGTGAAAGGATTGACGTTGTTCATGGACATTCAGCCTTTTCGTCTCTCGCTCACGAAGTGATGATTATCGGCAAGCTTCTCGGTCTTAAGGTGAATTTTCAGTCTTTGAATAAAAATATTGAATAGTTGAAAAAGTGTATTTCATCTCAAACGTGTAAAGATGCCGACAGGAGAGGGCAATGGTGGCAGATTGACGAACTAAAAGTATAGCAATTGAATTCATTTGAAGCAGAATTAAGTTAACCACAATGTATACTTCAACGCTGTTTTCAATTTATGCATACTTAAATGTAGGAAATTATGAAGCAAAGGGTCAAGAAATTGTCTTTCAGTGATTGTAATGTTATCTTATTGTGCACAGGATGAAGCGTTGAGTTTTTGGGACTTAATTTTCCCTCATTAGACCAACACATGGATGAAAAAGACCTGAGTGGTCCGAAAATTCGGTAAATCTTAAGATCATGGTGCGCAACAACCCGTTACAATCGATGTATAGCTTATGACTTTCGATGTATCGAGTCGGCGTGTGACTGTTATGCTAAGGCTTGGCCACGAGCCATAGGCTTCCACCTCCGCCTGTTCCAGGTCACCATTGGCTGTTTTCTAGCTCGTAGTCACGCATAATCAACCCTTGATTTACGCCAAATTCGCAAAAAGGCTAATTTTCCATCACTATCGTTATCACCCTTATCACACAACCTTATGCCTAATCGATATGAGCTATCAAGAGTATCAAGGAATTATGAACCAAAGGTGAAAACCGTCGACGATAATGGAAGGTTACAATTTGAAGGGTCAACGAGTGATATCACATAAAACACAAGGTCAACAAAACGGTGATAATAAGGTGACTAAAAAGAAAGTGCTGGGTTTTACAAAGTGCAGGTTGCATCTTGTGCGCATGCGCCTTACAATGGTTGCATGTTGGTATCGACCGGTCGCATCGAAAGTAACGATACATCGATTGTTATGGGTGCATATCATAATCTTAAGTTTATCCAAGAGTTGATTTATATGCGCAAACTTGTACAGCCTGGGTAGGTAAAACTTCCCAATTTCACCAAAAAAATAGTGATGAGAAACTAAAAAGTGGCAATTGCACACATCTGCAGCTGAATTCAATTTACCACAATGCCAACTACGAAGAAGTGACTCCATTTTAACTGATAATTCTATACTTTTAACCAAAAATTGTTGTAAAAGAGGTGTTTTTGCTGATTATACTCGTACAATTGGTACTATTCTTTTTTCCAGACGGTCTTTACTGATCACTCTCTTTTTGGATTTGCCGACACATCGGCCGTTTTAACGAATAAATTTTTAGAAATTTCTTTGGCCAACGTGGATCACTGCATCTGCGTCAGTCATATTGGGTAATTAATATTGTAATATTGCCCATCATTAACGGATTTAGGTTATTGATTGAATGAATAGGTTTGGGTTTTTGGCCGAATAATTTGTTTCTTGGTTCAATTCAATTTTTAGAAAAGAAAATACTGTACTCCGAGCTCGTGTTCATCATTCTCGAGTGTCTGTCATTCCAAATGCAGTTGATACGGTGGTTTTCCATCCACGACCGACCGTTCTGAAACCACTTGAACGAAGTAAGTTGCTTAGATTATGTGTGTTAAATAGTTTTACAAAAAAGCTGTAAAATTTTCCAAGTTGGTTATTTCTTGGAGCAGGTGTATTGAAGAAACAGTGAGTGTAGAGTGCCTAGGTACCCAAAATCTCCACCCACTATTGAAATAGGCTGGAAGGTAGCCATTTGACCCATACTAACCTACAATGGGCACGAACCCATTCGGGACCCATTTCATTGGATTCAGCGTACAAAATTTAGTGGAAAATGATACCCCACATGCCTAGGTACCCCAAAATCTCAAAAACTCACTTTTGAAAAAGGTTAGTAGGGACCCATTTTGACCCGAACCCACCTTTAGTATGGCGCGAATCGTTCCAGAACCCGTTTCATTGGATTCAGCGTACAAAATTTAGTCGAAAATGATACCCCACACAAGGAATAACCAACCAAAAATCCGACACAAGTGTGTTTTAGCTATTGTCCGCTAGAGCTCGCTTTATATTCTCTACGTTTGGTACTATTCATTCCCTGACTAACTAATTTTCTTCAAATTTTTCATGTATTTCCCATCGACAGTCGTCATTGTCAGCATTGGCCGCCTAGTGTACAGAAAAGGGATTGATTTATTAGCTCAGATCATCGTCGAAGTGTGTGGCAAACATCCTAATGTAAGTCATAACTTGTTCTTGTTGTTGAGTTGATTCTGTTATGGCTGACACCGCAAAAAACCTTCACATACATTTTACAGTTCAATAAAAAGATGTTCCTGATTTCGATAATCGGTTTCACTTGTTATCTTTGATTCGATTGTCGATGTATCGAACCAATTAATGTGTGAGTAGCTTGCGTCAATAGTCCTACTTTTGGTTATATGCGTTCAACTTGAGATATTTTCCTCAAAAAATCGATTATTTTAAGTCGAATTGAAATGTTTAGATAGCTATATGATCGAATTCTCTCAAGACTGATTATTAAACAAAGAAGTTTTCTCGAAATCAATTTAAACTATCGATTCCAGGTCTCTTAAAAACGTTTTTCTTTCTTTTTTGACATTTATTTTGTTATATTTGCTAAAATATAGCTATCATCAACAATTAATGCCGCCATTATTCACCAGGTGGACTTCTTAATAGGAGGAGGCGGCCCTAAAATGTCATTACTCGATGAGGTTATTGAACAATTTCACCTTCAAGGCCGTGTCACTTTACTCGGGCAAATTGACCATAGTCAAGTTTGTTCAATACTTCACCGGTAAGTTAATCAGCATAAATAGCTAAATAACGTTATTACACAGATCGATACAATGAAGCGAATGTAATCACTGATAATCGATTCTTTCGTTTGTAGAGCGCACTCTGGTGGGTGTTTCAAAAATTGACTGATTGTAAACTTTTTAGCTCTGCAATTCTTGTAATGTTCATTTCGCTGCACTTTGCTGAAATTTTTTATTTGTAACACTTGAAAATCTTTGTCAAGAATGAACTCTGAGCTAATGTGGTTGCATATTTCAGGGGACACATATTCCTCAATTGCTCGCTCACTGAAGCCTACTGTATGGCAATTGTTGAAGCAGTTGCATGTGGGTGAGTAAAATTAATTTTCAGTGTACTCACATGAATTGCTAATGATTCTCATGTATGTGTCAATGGTTTTGGCATCCATTTGATGCATAACCTGGTCAATGCAACCTCCCTGTTTGTTGTGCCTGCTACATGGGGTTGTATGGTTGTGGGTAGGTTGTTCCTTTAATAATCAACTCATATTTTCATGATCAAGGTCATGGAGGGTGGCCATTTTTGATTGGCCTCAAAACTGTTCATGATGTCTGGAACAAAAACTCTGCAAATTCTTTCTCAGAGGTTGGCTATTCCTCAGACTCAGGGTTCATATGGAGAAAATGGAAGACAGTGAGTGGTGGGGAGGAAGGGTCATTTGAGCAATGCCTTTGAGCATCTTGAAATGTCCACATTCCCCCAAAGTTTACTGTTTACAACAGCTAATTGTGTTCATGTCTGGTTTTTTGTAAATTGAAACATGGAGACCCAAAACCTTTTTTTGTTTTCTTTCTAATGTACTTACATTAAAACAAGTATTTAGCAGAAAATCTGAGTGTGAAAATGATAGCGCTGCTTAGAGGCTTTTGATCAGTTTCTGAAGTGCGGTTAGATAATGGAGAGCCTTTTGCTATAAAACTCTTGACAAGGACAGTGTTGCGCAGTCAAGGACTACTCTAAGCAAGGTTAAAGACAGCGTTTTCACGCGGCGCCACCAGAGCGCTCTCACTTCATCCGAATTCCCCTTAACCATTATTTCTAACCTGTTTTACAGGCTCCAGGTGGTTTGCGCAAGGGTTGGAGGCATACCAGAAGTGTTGCGTCCAGATTTGGTATTCCTCTGCGAGCCCAACGTACCAGGTGAGTGTCCCTAAAATGTTCATCACGCCATTCCACCTCAGAGCTTAATGTCCATATGCGATATGTGGTGTACATGGTCAGCTGTCCTCCAACAAGATCTCCCTCATGGCTCACCACCTTGAGCAGAGGCGGGGTGCAGCCTACAGCCTAAACTAGCGCCTTACTAGCGGTCACCCATCCATGCAGTAACCACGCCTGATCTTTAACCCCCAAAAATTGAACGGAATCTGCTTTATTCACCGTCGTAGGCCATTATTAAAGCCGCGTATTACTTGTATTACTTGCGCATTACTTGAATGACTGGTAACTGATGACCGTATAACCACTATTTTAGTCATTTTGGAGTGTTTTTTGGTTAAAAACACCTGAATGCTCTCTTATATCAAAATGTGCCTCGGAGTAAAACTTGTAATAAATTTAATTTTGCTTCAAATAAGACCAACCGCGTTTCCCTATGTTGAGAATTAGGGACAATACGAGGGTGAATAGCTAAGTGCCAACGCCACGCATCTTTCCCCTTTGCTGTTCCCTGAACTGAACATATCTTAAAATTTCGTTTTTTATTCTTATTTTTGCCTCTTTCAGCGCTGATAGAGGGGCTCGAAAGTGCCATGAAGGATCACACAACCGGCAAAGCTGTACCTCCCAACGAAAGGCACAAATTTGTATTTGATTGTTACAATTGGTACAACGTGTCACATAGGACTGAAATTGTCTACCAGTCCATCGTCAACCTTCCACATCCGAGTTTGGGCCAACAGTTGAGCAAGTAATTGACTAAAAATAATTTATGAAAATACAGGATGGGGCAAAAGATATGAACCGATTTTGAAAGGCAATAGAGAGAAAAATGGACCATAAATCATTTGAATCAGTAGGTGGTAATTCCGTTTTTCGTATCAATTTTCAAAAATTACATCACCAGGATAGCGGCCTTCAGCAGCAATACACTGAAATGATGAAATGAAGGCGATTTCGGAAACCGACGAGGCCCAATTCATCATTCTGGAGCCATTAACATACAGAATTGAGGCAAATGTCCCCAAATGGTCTCTCTCTCTCTCGACGGGGTGGCCAGAGCGCTCACCCCTTTTTGAGCATTTTGGACTTTTTCTTGGAGGGCTACCTAAAGGAAAATGTTTTCAAACATAACCACAGTAACATCCATCACATTGGATAAGCTATAGATGAGAAACAGGGAGAAAATCAGGGCGGTACCAACACAAATGTGCCGAAAAGCAAAGGAAACTTCCCGAAATCGCCTTCATCAGCGTATTGAGGACGCCATCTTGGTGATGAATTTTACAAAATTTGATTTAAAAAGCGGGATTACTTTCTGACTTAAATATATTAATATTATTATTATATTAAATATTAAGGTTCATTTCTCTAGATTGACTGGTTATCTATCTATTTCCTCTCAAAATCCATTCATAACTCTTGTCCCACCCTGCATTTTTGAATTTGTTTCTAAATTTGGATTTTTTTTAGAGAGCAAAACTTGAGCCACTCTGAGGTGGAAAACCCTCAAATTTTCTTTATTTGTAATTTTTTTCCAAATAATTCAGTTAACAAGAAAAGAAAATGTTTAATTTGCAACAATTTGTAAAAAGTTGGGCTTTTAACATAATATACATATTTTTTAATTCCGATATTTTGATTTTTTTAAAGAAATTCTGTCAATTTTTTATCTAACTGAAACATTACCCAAAAAAAAGTTTTGTTTGGCCAACATGAGGGAAAATACAAAAATTGAGTTTCTCTTTTTCAAGTTTGGGGCAGCAATGGAGCATGTAAAAGTTCAAATTTCTCACTAATTTTTTCTTTTGTTAACAATTTTTATATAAATTGAAATTGAAGTAAAACTGTTTTATTTTAGCTACCGACAAAGCGGAGTATGGCCTTTTTTACTCGTCGTGTCGATGATGTGGGTGATTCTCAAGTTGCTCGAATGGATCGTTCCTCGTCAAGTATGTCACCAAGATGGCCGCCGTGAGGTAACGTCAGCCATATTTGCTTTTCCTAACCTATTTTCTTTGTGATTTCAGAGTATCGATATAGCGAGAGACTTTGTCCCAACAAACCAAGTAACCCGCACTCATGTAAAGAGGAAATTGTGCTTTAACTGAAACAAAAAGTTACCTGATGTTCCCTATATTACATCGTTTAATAAATACAAAATGTTCAATTTATATGAAAAGTGAAATTAAACGAAAAATAACGTATTTTTATCAACATTGAAACAAGTTTATTTCGCTTACACTCATCATGGAATGCTATTTATATCATTTTTTTCCAGCCTTTTCAACACAAACCCAAGACTTTTAACAATCATTTTACAAATGACTAGTAATAGAAAATAAGGTAGCAAGGCCTCTCAGCGCCAGCAGGTGGGTCATCGCGAATATATTATTCAATTTATTGTTTTTGTACTTTATCGATATCGCTCATGTTACAATATTGTTTTTGCATCAAAATCCGAATTTGTTTTTTTTTTCAAATTTTTCTTTTAAGGCATTGGTATGAACAGATTATGTATGCCTCAGCCTACCCATATACCTACTTTTAAATTTATATAGCTAAATAACATTTTTGAGAGAGATAATGAGATAATTCTAGCTAAATTTTACGGTTATTTAAAAAATATAACGATTTTCTATGAATTAGTTAGCACTATGACGTCAAATATTCACATTTTTTGTATAGACAATGTTATAATGCGATAATTTATGAATAAACTAGGCAGTATAGGGGGGAACGAGGCAAGAGGGAAATAATTGCTGATTATATCAGTGATAATGACACATGTCACACTATTTGCACGTTGGAGGGTTGTGTGGTGGGGGTGTGGGATCGGGATCGAGGGAGAACGAAGACAGATTCGGGGGCGGACCGAGCGACGACGAGGTCAAGATGAGGCACGTTGTTCGGTGAGGTTAATTTAATTTTGGGCAGAGTCATATCTCCGCAGTAGAGTGGAATCATAGAGCATTTCAGTTCTTTGGAACTGTTCGGTTGAAGGTGAATTCGACAGTCTTTTGGACCGGAAAAGAAAAAGTTGTCACTTGGGTCGACGACGAGACGAAGGACGACGAAGCGAGTCGAGTGGTTCGACAGGACGTATTTGACGGGAAAACGTCGTCGAAGGACGCCATTGCCAGGAAGGTCGACTGTAAGAGAGACGACTGTCTGGTGAATTTTCACTTTAGGAAGAGGAAGAGAGCACTGTGTGGGTTTGACGTCATCGCCAACGCGTGACCAACTCAAATGCAACGTCCCCAAACAAACAGGTTCGTCGTAGAACGACGTCGTCGTCACTGTAGCGACGTCAACCGCCCATTCACCGTCGTTTAACGTCACGCCTTCCAAATGACAAACTTCTGTACACATTTCAACGTCGTCTTTCCCTCTGTACCGAACGACAGGCTCTCGTTGGACGAATTTCTCCACTTCGAGACGAGCTGAATGTATCAATAACGGCCATTGTGATTTTGAAACAATTTGATTTTCAATACGAAATACATCTGAAGTGAAAACATCTTCTATGACGTCGTGATTAGCCGCTAAATACGTGCTGTTTAACGTAAACGGTTCTTTGACGTCAAAAGATACAACGTGATCGCTAGTGCAGCAGTGACCGTCGACCGTGTAGCTCAATCTGACGTCCAACTGCCTCGACGTCAAAGTATTAGCTCGAACGAAAAAACATTTTGAAAATTTATCTCCATTTTCGTCAATTTTATACGTCACGGGGAAAGACAAACGGGTCGAGTCGTCGCTAAATTCCGTCGCCAGAGCTGTTGGTTGATCCGTGGTTGACGACAAATTGAACGTCACTGTGACGTCCGTGACAGGTGAAATTTCGTGATTTTCTACTAACACCTTCACCGGATACCATTCCCCCAATAACGCCGGCGCTTTATGGTGGACTTTGAACGTCGACAGTGGATCTCGTCGCGACACGAGGCTCGACAAACAAGGTTTGACTCGCATAAAATCCAATTCCCGGCCTTTGACTTGTTTGAAAAACATCAATTCCGGATAAGTTGAATTTGGATCAGTACCGAGACCGTTGAAACTTAAAACGACAGTACGACCTGGCGTCTGCCCGAGGGATAACAAAACCGACGACACTTGTACGATTTTACCGACGTCTGGCGGTTCTGGGACGAACTGGCAAACAAATTCAACAAGTTCCCGAGGCGCTAACGTATTTGACTCCGACGTCACGTTATGTTCAGTCGTTTTTGACCCAGGATGTGACAAAACCACTTTAAACGACGAAAATTCAACAGGTTCTGGAAGATGTGACGTCACAGTTAACACGATTTTTAAACAATTATACTCATGCGTGACGATTTTCGCTTTTAATTGTATCGGTGGTACGAATAATGATGTGTCCACAACAACAGTTGGATGTTCAGAACGAGCTGTAGCCCATTTTTCCTGAGCCAAAGCCACTTCTTCAATAGCCAAATTAGGCTCAGCGTCGGGTGGTAAATTTTGCGTTACTTTAATCAAATTACGAACAACTCTTACGCTTTCAGAACGTGACGCTGCTTCTAAACACAAAGTTAAATATTCGCTAACGGCCGCTGACAAATACGCCGTAGCTAACGCTTTAATTAATAATGTATCGACAATACTATACCATTTTTCAACTCTATAATCCCACAACATGTGAGTTAATAACGTCAACGATTTGCCGTAATCTTTAGCTTCGTAATATTCGTCGGCCATTCGAACGACTAAGTGACGTCTCATACGAGGGCATTTGTAATTTTTGAATTGTGAAATAGCGTTACCGAGTAGGCCGATAATAATTGCGGAATGATCAACTTTGTATCGTTCGTTATATTGTATCGCTTGTATACCTTGACGTTCCAAATCGGGATCTAAAGGTTCCGCTGATAATTGACACGGACGCCAAGGTCGTTGACCGTAAAATTCCATTTTGTCCCAATTAGCTAAAGGATCAGGCTCAGGGTAGAGTGAATTTCCACATAATTGTTCCGCAACGCGTTTCCTTTGTTCGGAATATTTCGCCGCCAATTTGTAATAAAAACCGGGATGTTGAGTTTGTACTGAGGGAAATCCCTGTTGAGCCATTTCTTCTAAAAGTTCGCCGAACATGCTATACTGTTTCGATAACCAGGCGTAATGTTGGAATAAGAGTAACGCGTGGCCGGTTTTTTGTCGATAATGTTCTATGTGAGCTTTAAAATGTGAAATGGCGTCACGACGAGGGTGTTGAGTGAAGAGTAAACGGCTCACTTTGTAACTTATATAACCGGCTACTGTTTTAACTTCAAATTCGTTCGTGTCGAGAAGACGTGCTTCTAATAAGCAGTTATAAGCTTCTTCGTAGTTAGCATGAGCGGCGACGTCGTCTTGTTTCAATTCGGAGAAAAAACCAATTTTGAAATGGTGGCGGACGTAAAGATATTGGTGGTTTTTCTTGTTGAGCCGCTCGCGGTGTGATTTAATTTGACGTATTTCACGTTGATAGTAGGTTTTGGCGAGGTCGTAGAAGGCTGTTTCAAGTTTGGCAGCGAAACCGAGTAAATCTTCGTTGTGTGGGAGAATAAATAAGGATCTGTCGCTGAGAGGTGACGACTGAAAGAGTTCTCGGGCTCTTTCAGCCCCTAAAGCGTCGTCACCTGAAGGATTAGGCGCTTTTCTTTGGTTCAGAACTAAACACACTCGTGTTTCTCGCCCTTTAAGCGCTTCACGAATCGATTCAACGCGCGATACGCATTCTATTTTCCTTTCGTCCCAATGAACGTCGTCCCAGTCCAAATCGAAAAACACCACAACCACCGAAGGGATTTGAGTTAAATGTTTGTACATCCAACCCTTCTTCATTATCCCTTTGGGTATGTGTTGGTCGTAGGATTTTTTCGCTTTGGGTCGTGGAAATTCGTGTGAGGCGGCGAGAAGTTTAAATTGAATTGGAGGCCGGTCAGATCGTCGACTGCCGCTGAGGGCGTCCCAAATTGATCGGTGGATGGCGTTGTTGAGTGTGTCGAGGCCTGAAATACCGACGAGGGCTCGTGGCTGAAGGAGAAGTTCAGCGGGGAATTCAAAATCTCGGTCCATAGACGCCATTTTTCCTGAAAAGTGAAAGAAAAATCTCAATTAATATAGAAAAAACTCTGCAAATTCATATACAGGGGTTGGTTATTCCTCGGACCAGGCGCACGGGGACTTATTTCTTCAACATGGCGAAAATGGGGAAAACAGCGGGTGTGGCGGGTCCCGGACCCATTTTAATTGATTCATGGTCCAAAATTTAGTGGAAAATTTTCCCACACGACTAGGTGTTACCAGAAATATCGAAAATCCATTTTTTGAAAAGGACATTTTGTTTGTTTTTTCAGATCTAGTCACCTTGAAACACACAGAAAAAAATGTTGAGCCGAATCGGAGAGGTTGACCTTTTGCCTGAAAATATAGGTTGATTATTCCTTGAATAAAAAGTTAAATGTCCGTCCGCCGTCCACGCCGACTTTTGGTAGTGGACAATTTTCTAAAATATGAAATTTGGGTCACGGGGTCTGTTCCCCTGTTCTAGTTTGGTCCTTCAAACTTTTCAGCCCGATTGACAAATTTGGGCGGAGTGAGTGAAGTAGGGGTCAAGATGTGTAATTTTTAAAAATGGATTGTCGATTATTTTTGGCGATAGGCGTGTGGGGTATCATTTTCCACTACCATTTTGGACGCTGATCCAATGAAATGGGTCCCGGGAATGATTGGCGCCCATTCGCAGAGGTTATGGACTCTGAATCGATTGGAATGAGCCCCCATGCGCCTGGTTCGAGGACATAATCAACCCCTGTGATTTACATTTTAGGCGCCTGTTTTCACATTATTAACGGGACCAGTTGAAGAAAGAGGAACATACATAGAAAATTATTCTTGAAAAAACCCCCATGAAACTTGATGCGCAATACACGCGCCTAAAAAGACCGACTTTTTCCACGTTAAATAACAAATTTCGGTCATTATTGGATTAACACGCGATAGTTACAATATTAAGTAGAAATAATAATGGAAACCGCAGATTGCCTCCCAGGTTGTCTCATATTTGTGTAGTTTTCCTTATCGGAAAGCCCTTGGTAAGTATATTCCTAAAATTCGTCTGTAAATAACATTTTGTAACGTACAAATTGACGCTGGGAAAACTTTAGGGTTTTTGTGGAAATTGAATCTTGTTGATTGGATTGAATTGGAACTTGAGTAAATTCACCTCAAATTCACCTGAAACAACCTGGTTTACTCATGTCTTTGAGGCAAATTTGAAAAAAAAAACTAAATACCAGGAAAGTACCACACCTAGGTAATCAGAAAAACCAGGTTTTACACAGGCAGTAACGGATTAGCTCAGTAAACAACACTATCGGTTCATCAAAGTCAACACAATTTTCAATTCAACTCACCCGTTCGTATATAATCTTATTTATTATCGTCCTGAAATATCTTTCACACCCGGAAAAAACGTAATTAACTTCTACGATCGCGTACGACCGATGAGCTGGCGTATCTGTCACATGATCGGGTGGGCTCTTCGGAAAACTTCACTCCCGTAAGATCGATTGTCTATTTTATAAACGATATTTGTACCGACGCGGTTGAAATTGGGAGGACAATTAGGGAAGAAAAACGGAATAATGAACTTGTCACAAATTTGGCAAAATAGTGGAAAATTTTTATATTTGATTGGATTTGGGAACCGTGGATATGGTTAACCTTTTCGTAGTCTTCTTCCTCTTCAAGGTGGGTATGCTACGGATAAAAGAATCGATTCCTAAATAACTAGTATCGATACTTTCAAATTTCCCATACCCATAAAGAAGAATTTATTCCAAATTTTGAGAATCTGCCCAATTTTTCATCTCTTGGAGTTTTTTGGAACAACATTATTGACGACCAGGACATCAAATAACCGCTATAACCACTACAACAACAACGAAAATGGATAGGTTGTGGCGAGCTCCTGCACATGGGAGTCATTCGGCTCATAGTGCCTGCATTCCTCCCCTATGCTGGTGGATGAAGTGGTCTTAATACAAGGACCTCTCCCATCATCCATGACATAGAAAATTGCATAACAACCCTAAACAACAAGTTGACAGACAGTCCTGGAGTCCTGGCATGAATGAGGATTATCAACATGGACCTGTTATGAAATTAATATGTAAGTAGTAATTTACGTTTGAGAAGGGTGTCGACTATAGTATTAAACACAAAACAATCTCAATATGAATATAAAAAGTAATTGGTTGAATTACTCATTATTATAAGTCATTCAAGGTCTGTCCGAAGTCCATGGTATGATGGATGATCTTGGTAGCAGACAATTTTTGAAAATGTTGAAATTTTGGTCAGGGACCCGTTCCTGGCTCTATTTGGCCCTCGAAACTGTTCAGCCCGAGCCAAATTTGAATGGAGTAGGGGTCAAAATGTGTATTTTGAAAAATGGATTTTCGAGATTTTTGGCGATCTAGGCGAGTGGGGTATCATTTTCCACTAATGTTTGGACGCTGAGTTCTATGAAATGGGTCCCAGAACGATTGGAACCCACTGGAAGAAGTTATGGGTCAAAATGGGTGTCTATCTACGTATTTCAAAAGTGTGTTTTCGAGATTTTCTAGAACCTAGGCGTGTGGGATATCATTTTCCACTGAATATTGAACGGTGAATCGATTGGAATGAGTCTCCATTATTCTTGTAGTAGAGCTAGAATAGGCAGTAAGTAATTCAAAAGTAACTGTACAATTCAATTTAATCCAATTTCTTTGAACATTCATAAGAAGTTTCTGACAATTACTTAATAGGTAAATGTTACAAAACGTTGTTTCCTGAATAAACCAATATATTTGTAAACAAAATAATATGATTCATTTAGTTTTTTACTCAGATGATCGATACAGTTTCAATCGATTATTTTATTGAAACCGAAATTTCTAGAATTGTAAAATAGTAATATTATTATTTATATTAAAATGTCGGCATAAATACCTTGGGTATTTGTGGTGGTGTGCTCGTAGGTACACTCTTCTCTCCAATTTCCCGGTGTGTACCGTGCTCCTCCTCTATAGGGTCGTATCGGATGATATCCTCTTCAATAGGAAGACTTCTCGATACGGCAGTCGCTGTAGGTAGCTCCGACTCGAATCCCCGGCGACTACTGACGGGCTGTCAGCTGAACTCCTTGGTCATGGGGTTAACACTAGGTAGTAGTGTAGTGGATGACCAGAGAAGTGAAGCAAGCAAACCCAATATTCATAATTCAAGAATTTAAATTCTGATACTCCCCCCATTCTTGAATTTTAATAGGAACTATAAATCCAATAACATCTGCTCGCCGCAGGTCATAGCTGTGTCTCAAGGATGTGAATTTTGACCAATGGAAATCGACCCATTGAAAAATTTAGAACAAAATCAAACTAAAGAAATACAGACGAACTTCGACCGCTGTAGTTAAAGAGGCTCCTAATCAGGAATGGTTTTAAAGAGATGGTTAAGGTGGAGCCGCTTCCTTAACTTCTCTAGCACCCATTTGTTTTAACGCCAGGTTCCTTGAAAAGAAGATACAACATCGTTAGGTATCTTGAACAAGTTATGGATTGAAATACTTCATTATACTTCATATATTCAGCCTGAGTAATGCTTTTTCATGTACGCTTCATAAGTATTTCAATAGATAAATGAATGAACGCCAGATACTTTCAAACCATGAATCCTGTCACCAGTTATACAGTAATTTGTGTTGCCTTTGTTAGGTACTCTTCATTTTCCACAGTAGTACTCCTTCTTGTAGAATGCGAAAATGTTCCCTTCAATTGGAACTTCATCTGGACCTCTATGTAACAACATCGACGTATACATAGTGTTATTTGTCACAGAAGTATTCAGGCATCTAAGCCTTCTCTAGAGAAGTCACTAGGACATCTCTAAATTTCTCGAACAGCGTCCCCGTCAACGGCTTGGTGAAACTTCTTTGATGGATGAACATCTTCTGGTTGCTTCGCTGCCTCAATATCTCCAGTCCCAGATACACCTTAGGAACTCCAAGTTCTTTGATCTTGAATTCTTGAGCCAGGCTCCTTTTGAGTTCAGCTCCTTTTGCTGCTGAATTTGTAGCAATTAAGATGTCGTCAACGTACATCAAACTTATCTTCTTGTCTCCAAACGAAAATGCACCTTTGAAGGGGGTAAATTTGAAATCCAGCTTCTCCATTACTTCGGAGAATTTTATGTGCCACCTTTTCGGGGAGACCTTCAGGCCATAAATGGCTTTCTCTAGCTTACACACACTGTTGACTGACGGATCTTCTTTGGAGTGAATAAATGCATTCCATTCTTCGGGTATTTTGATGTAAACATTCTTCTAGCTGGTGTAAGTCTAGATTCAACATGTTGGCTACTGCCAGAACAAATCTGACATCATGCAGTCTTGCCACAGGTGAGTATACCTCTGACAAGTCACACTGATTTTTATCAGCAAACCCTCTCACGACTAATCTGCTTTTGTATCGAACAGATCCATCGGCTTCGACTTTCCTCTTATTGACCCATTTTGTGTTAAGGATCTTTGTGTTAGGAGGAAGACTAGACTTTGGAATTATTTTCCAAGTGTCATTCTCTGCAAGGGGCTGAAATTCTGAATTTATTGCCCCTCTCCACAGCACAGAATCCTTCGAATTTATAGCTTCAGCGTAGCTCTCAGGATCCCCTTCCTCTGTCAGGTATGCGCCTTCTTCCATTGTTTCGTAGAACTCCCAGTCACCTTAATCGCCTATAATCTCCTGAAATTCAACGTTTTCAGGTAGGCTCGAATCTTCTGGTTCACTTTGTGGAACTTGTAATTCCGACTGTTCTAATTTTTCATCAGTGGTGTTTTGTATTTGTGTTGTTTCCTCGACTCCAACACCCTCGTCACCTACTGAATGTTCCTCAGCTACCTGGAACGGCTCCCCCCTTTCTGAATGTCTCAAAACTGCTTGGTTGGAACCATATGTTCTTGCTTCAACAAAATCGACATGTTTGGATCTCACTAGCTTTCTGGTAATTGCATCTAAGACCAGATAGCCAGTTTGCTGACATTCAAGAAGGTAACCTTTTTGGCTCCTAGGTTGCATTTTTCCCTTAGGGGTGGGAACCAGGTAGTA
>CM034009.1:5904009-6095544 GCA_019603395.1 Cyrtorhinus lividipennis | reverse complement strand
CAACCTATGTTTTCATGTAAAAGGTCAATCTCTCCAAATCAGCTTAAAAAAAAATTTCTGGACGTATCAAGTGTCTAGATCAAAAACGCTGGCAAATTCTTACACAGGGGTTGGTTAATCCTCGGACCAGGCGCATGGAGACTCATTTCTTCAACATGGGGAAATTTAGTTGAAAATGATACCCACACCGCCCAGGTACCGGAAATCTCAAACGCATATTCAAAATGGGTAATATATACCCATTTGACCCATAACTTCTTCCAGAGGGTGCCCATCTTTTTGGGACCCATTTCATTGGATTCAGCGTCCAATTTAGTGGAAAATGATACCCCATCGCCTGGATCGCCCAAAAGCTCGAAATCCATTTTTCAAAAATCACATTTTGACCCCTACCCCGCCCAAATTTGGTCCGATCGGGCTGAAAAGCTTGGAGGACCGCCTAGGCCGAACAGACCCCTGACCCAAATTTCAGATTTTTAGAATTTTTTCTACTACCAAAAACGGCGTGGACGGCGGACGGCGGACGGCGTACGGCGGACGGACATTGACCTTTTTTGATCTAGACATCATGAAACGTCCAGAAAAAATTTTTGAGCCGAATCGGAGGGTTGACCTTTCATGAAAACATAGGTTGATTATTCAAGGAATAACCAACCAAAACGCTGCAAAATGGGGGTGTTTAAGAACCCCCGGTTATTCCTCGGACCAGGCGCATTGATTCATTTCTTCAACATGGGGAAAATGGGGGAAACAGTGGGTGTGGCGGGTCCCGGACCCATTCCAATCGATTCAGGATCCAAAATTTAGTGAAAAATGATACCCCACTCGCCTAGGTACCAGAAATCTCGAAAACACACATTCAAAATGTGTAGACAGGTACCCTTTTTGACCCATAACCTCTTCCCGTGGGCACATCGTTTTCGGGACCCGTCTCATGGATACAGCGTCCAAAATTTAGTGGAAAATGATACCCCACACGCCTAGGTTCCAGAAATCTTGAAAACACACATTTGAAATGGGTAAATAGGCACCCATTTTGACCCATGGCGTCATCCAGAGGGCACCAATCGTTCCGGGACCCGTCTTAATGGATTTAGCATCCAAAATTTAGTGGAAAATGATACCCCACATGCCTAGGTACCAGAAATCTCGAAAACACACATTCAAAATGGGTAGATAGGTACCCATTTTGACCCATAACCTCTTCCAGTGGGCACCAATCGTTCCGGGACCCGTCTCATTGGATTCAGAGTCCAAAACTAGTGAAAATGGTACCCAACATGGCTATCCAACTAGACCCGGAAAAGGGTGTCCCTGACCAAAATTTCAGTACGTTTCAAATGTCCGTCGGCCATCCTCGCCGAATTAGGTAGCAGGAAATTTTCTAAAAATCTGAAATTTGGGTCAGGCGCCCGTTTTTAGCGTTCTAGTTGGTCCTCTAAACTTATTAACTCTATCCGACAAACTTGGGGAATAGGAGTCACTTTTTTTTTTTTTTTAATTTATGAGATTTTTGGCGATTTAGGCCAGTGGCAGCCTCACACGCCTTGCTCAAAGGGGAAATTTTGTTCCATTATTCGAACCTTAAATCCGATATTGACGTGGTCAAGGAAACGCCATGTCTATGGACAATGGCGAAACGTTTACTTACCAGAACGTGACATTCCCATTTGGACAATTTTGGATTCTTCGTCGAATGTATTGGCCCCAACAAGTCCTCGCAAATCCCTCGTAACCGTAGTTCGAGTCCTGAAAGTTAATTTATTCAACATTAAATGATCTGTTGATGTTTACAATTGACTGGAAATGAGCAATTGTTCAAATCAAGTTCAGAAATGATGCCGAAATTCAACATGTTTGGAAATTAATGGACGAAGATGCCCAAAACCCGTCGTTACCTCCCCCAACCCCCCAGTTACGTACAGCGTACCTCTGTGGGTGCTCGCTTGCCCTTACTAGTAGAATACCTGCCAATCTCCTCCTTCCTCCTTGGCAGTCTCTCATTTTCCCATCATAGACATCTGGTACGTGAGAGGGCAATGTCCAGTGTACATAGATGTGCGGATTTTGAGGTCTTTTCAACTCAAGAGAGAAAAGGGTCCTTGCCCTGCTCTCATTCAGATGAGGAGACTGCCTGAGGCCAGGAATCCTCTGCCATTGAGCAGCCAGTTGAGAGCGCTCGCAAGATTTGTCCTGCTGGTACAGGTCTTCAGGGATCGGAGACAATCCCGGGACAGCTTGGAGGTGAACTTGAAGGCTGTCTGGGCCTTTAAAGCTGCCTGGCTGCCATAAAGTATGAATATAACACCCGTTAGTCCCATATCATGGGCCTCCACTTGGTAGACGGTAACGAACTGGCCAAGGGCCATCCCTAACGAAATTAACCAGTTGAGCTCCATGGCTGTAGACACTCAGAGCCAATAAACTGTAATGAACTGCCAATAAACCCCAGGCCATAACTGTTCCCTAATTTCCCCATCTTTAGGAGAGTTCCCTTCTGGAACTAATGGCTTCTTCCATTTGAACAGCAGCCAGTTCAGACCACTCGCGTGATTTGACCTGCTGGTTCAGCTGGCACTTGGAGGTCCCTCCAGGGTTTGGGACCAATGGGAGGGACCTTGGCTAGGAGGTCGGCCTCTTCATTCCCTCGAATGACCTGTTGGCCTGGTAACATCACCGAGTTGCTCTCTAAGAGCCTCTTCAGGTACTTGAGTCATTCCCAGCAGATTCAAGGTGAACTTGAAGGCTGTCTGGGCCTCTAAAGCTGCCTGGCTGTCCAAAAGTAGGATTCTGGCGCCCATGTGTCCCCGATTTCTGATCCCCTCCGCCAAGGGTCATCCCAAATATTCTTACCCAGTTGAACGCCATTGCTGTAGACACTCTGAGCCAATAAACTCACCTCCAGGCCACTACTGTTCCTTGTGTAACCATCTATAGGAGACTTTCCTCTAGAAACCAAAGGTTTTTTTCCCCAAGCATTAACTCTTCTTGTGGCGCTCGAGCAAGACTCAGTTCCTCTCTGAGAGCCTCTTCAAGGACGCAAGTCATTCCCAGGGCAGATTCGAGGTGAACTTGAAGGCTGTCTGAACCTTTAAAGCTGCCTGGCTGTCCGAAAGTATAATTCTGGCACCCATAAGTCCCCGATCATGGGCCTCCGCTTGATAGACGGTAACGAACTGGCCAAGAGCCATCCTTAACCATCATAACCAATTGAGCGTCATGGCTGTGGACACTATTCTTCTTGTGGCGCTCGAGCAAGACTCAGTTCCTCTCTGAGCGCCTCTTCAAGGACTGGACACATTCCTAGGGCAGCTTTGAGATGAACTTGAAGGCTGTCTGGGCCTTTAAAGCTGCCTGGCTGTCCAAAAATAGGATTCTGGCGCCCGTGAGTCCCCAATTTTTGACCTCCTCCAGCCAAGAGAGGCAGCCAGGGAGTAGCCCGACCCGCACGTGGCATTTCATTCCCTTTTAAAGCCAATTTGAGCCTACAGAGTTCCCTCTCGACATACGGGATGGTTTACTTCCCTTTACGTCTACACTTTAAAGACCATTTTAACGCAAAATAAAATAACAAGTCAAATATTACCTTGTTGAACAAGAAATCGAACTAGCGCCATAAACCAAAACTTGTATTCGGTTTTGGAGTTGAGAGCTCGCGCCGAACATATTTGAGAGTCGAGGTAAGTAAGCGTGCACATTGAGCCAAATTCCGAACCAACTGAGACTCGTGCCGAGCTCGCGTTCAACCTGAAAAGTTCACTTGTGAGTCGACGAGTGACAAAATACCAATTAATACCACTTTTACGATAATTTTGCTTTGGACGTACCCGTTGAGTGTGGCGGTTTGAACGGTTTTCAACGGTAACGATTCAGTCGGTGAGACGCTGCGGAGGGAACTTCGGTAACTGAGGTGCGTACTTCTCATGACGGGGTCGTTGCTGTTCGCTATCAGCAGCCTGAAAAGAAATCGAACAAAATATAGACGATAAGCAGTATCTACTTTCCCCTTGGAGCAATCGGTTGAGAACTTGAATTAAGGACTGAATTAATTCAGCGTTCAACATTTTGAGGAAAATATTCCCCACACACGCCTTTTTCTTACTAAATTATTATACAGGGTGTCTAGACAAATTATGGGACAAACTCAAGGGGTTGGAAAGAGCGTTAAATTTCCTACCTCCCTGATACATAAAATCAGATTTATTTAATGGGCAATGTTTAAAATTTGATGATTTCAAAAAAATCAACGATTCTGTTAAGTCGTTTTTGCGCTATAGAATAGAGGATTAGAAATTAGTTTTTTGGCGTCACATTTTTATTAAAATTGTATTAGGAGTACTAAGAAATAAGGTTTTCCAAAATACCCCCCCTGTGCCTGGTCATTTTAGAAGAAATCAATCATTATAGTAATTCGTTTGAGAAGGCAATCGGTTGAGAACTTATCTGAATCTTTTAGCGTCTGTCATTTTCGGGAAAATACTCGCTCCACATGCCTTTTTCTACTAAATTATTATACAGGGTGTCTACACAAATTATGGGAAAAACTCAAGGGGTTGATTCTACAGCTCATTTGCAACAAAAAGTGCCCCTTAGACTATTTTACTCAACTAAAAATCCTACTTTTTTCACTTTTAAGATTTTTGTAATTCGTGTTTTCGACCTCGTCTCAGTGAAACGGCTCCAAATCCCTTCAGTACTATGTAAAATAAAAGTTGAGGTTATCGTCTTCGAGGAAAGCGTTAAATTTCCTACTTCTCTGATATGAAATCCGACTTCTTAACTATGTTATGACTAGCAGAAAAAAATGGGCAGAGATTAAAATTTGTAATTTCTTAAAAATCAACGTTTTGCGATATTAAAACGGGCACTCATCTGGAAAAACATGCCCAGAATCTTAGCTTTCCAATGATATAAGAAAACAAATGTGTTTAGAGAAACGTTTTGGGAGAAAATGGCGTTTGAATGCGAAAAAACGTGGGTTTTTAGGTGAAAAGCATTTGTGTTTTCCAATAAAATCCAACTTTTTTAATGAAAATGAATTCGATATCACAATAATTAGCATTTTTTGATGCTGAATCATCACTATTAAGGAGCCCGGTTATAGAGAAATTCAATTTTTGGCATCTAATTTTTGTGAAATAACATCTTGTGAAAGAATTTGCAGCGTTTGTCGTTAGTATTTCTTGTGAGTACTCAGTGATATCGATACTTTTCATTCGATACTTGAGTAGTATCGAATATCCGAATTATGTACTCATATGAGGACTGGTATCGATACTTGGAAAGTATCGTATGTCCCTATGCTGACTGATCTGCACACTCGGACCCCAATATGGCCGCGATAGCCCCGCCCCTAGCGGACACAGACGAAAACGTATTCTATATTCGTACAGTGAAGGAAATTGATTTAGGTACGCACCAATTATTGAGAGTGGCGGAGTAGAGGAACGCTTTGCCGCAGCTGAAGGCGACGACGGGCTCTCCGGCGTCGTTGACGAAGCACTCCTTCACACGGAGCTCCCCCTCCGACGGAACCAACCCGACTAACGACTTTCCGTGCAACGTCGTCGTCGGCACGCCGTCGACGACGCGCCATATCGTCAAAGCGCCGGTCGTCGAGACGGAGACGACGTGGGAATTCGAATGAGTCAATACCGACGGCGGAGCTCCGAGGCAGACGGGAGGCGTCAAATAGGAGCCGGATTTTGCGTTGAGGAACCGAAGTGTTGAGTCGGCGCAGGCGACGGCCAACCAGTCGGCGGTGCCGACGCAGCCGCAGACGTCACCGCCTGAAAAAAGCAGGAAAAGTTGATGACGTCACAATTAACAAATGGAAACGCTGCAAATTCTTTCACAGGGTCCAAAATTTAGTGGAAAATGATACCCCACACGCCTAGGTACCAGAAATATCGAACACACACATTCGAAATGGGTAGATAGGCACCCATTTTGACCCATAACCTCATCCAGAGGGCGCCAATCGTCCTGGGACCCACCTTATTGTATTCAGAGTCCAAAATTTAGTGGAAAATGATACCCCACACGCCTAGGTACCAGAAATCTCGAAAACACATTCAAAATGGGTAGATAGATACCCATTTTGACCCATAACCTCATCCAGAGGTCGCCAATCGTCCTGGGACCCGCCTTATTGTATTCAGAGTCCAAAATTTAGTGGAAAATGATACCCCACACGCCTAGGTACCAGAAATCTCGAAAACACATATTCAAAATGGGTAGATAGATACCCATTTGGACGTATAACCTCATCCAGAGGTCGCCAATCGTCCTGAGACCCACCTTATTGTATTCAGAGTCCAAAATTTAGTGGAAAATGATACCCCACACGCCTAGGTACCAAAAATATCGAACACACATTCGAAATGGGTAGATAGGCACCCATTTTGACCCATAACCTCATCCAGAGGTCGCCAAGCGTCCTGGGACCCACCTTATTGTATTCAGAGTCCAAAATTTAGTGGAAAATGATACCCCACACGCCTAGGTACCAAAAATATCGAACACACAAATTCGAAATGGGTAGATAGATACCCATTTTGACCCATAATCTCTTCCAGTGGGTGCCAATCGTCCCGGGACCCGCCTTATTGTATTCACAGTCCAAAATTTAGTGGAAAATGATACCCAACACGCCTAGGAAATCTCGAAAATCCATTTTTCAAAACACACATTTCGACCCCCTACATTCAAATTTCGACAAATTAAGACAATAAAAAATCGGATTTGATATCCGAGAAGTAGGAAATTTAACGCTCTTTGCAACGGTATCACCAACTGTCATTTAACATGGTAATTAATGGTGATTAGAGCCGTTTAATTGAGATAATATCTCAATTCGACCATATTATGGTCGAAAACACCCTGTAAAATCTGAACATCAGATAATTTTCGTTCAATTTGTAAACAAACTTTTCATTTTTCGTCCGATTAATTATAATTTTCAATTGGGTTTTTTTCCCGTGACTTAATACATGAATAAAATAAATACGGTAATTGACAAAGAAGATAAGACTATGGCGTTTGAGCTCGTTTTGAGAGATTTTGAATGTCGTCATCGGCCAGCTCATTTTGGTGGGTATGACGTCACACAATACCAACCATAATTCACGATAATAATTTCAACTCACCCACAGCTATTTCCCACAAAGTTTTATCGTCCGCTTCGGGAGATCTGAGCCGAATAATGCTCAATTGACCCGCAGGACCTTTACTGGCGCAGTTTTCCACATCAACGTAAATGCGAGTTTTTGACAACTGAAAACATTTTATTTTCGTTAATTAGATCATTTATACGTTGAGTGGAATTTGTTGAGAAAAATCATTTCAATTCATTGTCATTTACCGTAATGTGGTGGGCAGTGGTGAGCGCTAAGGGTGGCAAAAAGTCAACTGGGACTCCATACGACGAACAGCGATTATAGGGTTGGGGCGTTTCTTTGCTGTCTTTTAATTTCTTCTTTTTGACACCCGATCCTGACATGCAGAGTCGACGTTTTTTCACCCCTTTGGGAGACTTTTCTTTTTCTAAAGGTGCGATGAGACTAGAAAACGGGTTGGCGGAAGGGGGTTGCTGCTCGACTTTGGGGCTGAAACAGAATATGGAAGGCTAATTTTATTTATTTACAACGGGCAAGAGCAATTACAATGTTATTACAGGGAAAGAAAACAGGAAAATTTAAAGATTCAGCGTCTAAAATTAAGTGGAAAATGATACCCCACACGCCTAGATACCAGAAATATCGAAAACATACATACGAAATGAGTAGACAGGCACCCATTTTGACCCATAACTTCATCCAGAGGGCGCCAATCGTCCCGGGACACGCCTTATTGGATTCAGCGCCCAAATTTTAGTGGAAAATGATACCCCACAAGCTTAGGTACCAGAAATCTCGAAAACACATATTCGAAATGGGTAGATAGGCACCCATTTTGACCCATAACTTCATCCAGAGGGCGCCAATCGTCCCGGGACACGCCTTATTGGATTCAGCGCCCAAAATTTAGTGGAAAATGATACCCCACACGCTTAGGTACCAGAAATCTCGAAAACACATATTCGAAATGGGTAGATAGGCACCCATTTTGACCCATAACCTCATCCAGAGGGCGCCAACCGTTCCGGGACCGGTCTCCTTGAATTCAGCGTCCAAAATTTCGTAGAAAATGATACCCCACACGCCTTGCCTAACTTGAAAAGTAGCTAAATTGGCCGATGAACGACTCAACCACACCTGCACCATGTGCTGACAGTCCTGGGTCAGTTAAAATGGAAAAATTCGTGAAATAGGAGATTAATCGTGACATTCCACTTTTCAATCACGCCGAGGATCAAACGCAGTCTTTTCTCACATAATTTTGCACTCACATTTTGGGGTAAAATTACTTTTTTAGGTATTAATGGGGTTCTTTCGTCAGTAAGTGCTGAATTTCATGTACACATTGACGTTTCACGTTCAGTGCTGAGGTCTGGAGCCGTCCGCTAGAGCGCAGCCCAGAGACGGTGGACGGCTTGGGTCTTCCTTCTACTGAAGGATTTGGGTAGCGATAATCTGCACCGGTCGGAACTCAGCGTCAAGTACATCAGGTGCCAGGTTAAAGTCGGCAATCGTCTTCCTAGACTTAAAGAAGGCATTCGATTCAATAAATAGGACTCTTCTATTGAGGCGCCTGGAAGAGGTGGGTATATTGGACGGTTGCTTGGAGTGGTTCACAAGCTATTTATCTGGCCGAACGCAGTTTGTTGCCGTTGGTGATACAACCAGTGAGGAAAGGCCCATAGAGTTTGGCGTAATTCAGGGTAGTACTCTAGGACCTGCACTGTTTTTAATTTATATAGATCGCCTCGCCTCTCTTTCCCCAGAGGGTGACATTGTCCTTTTTGCAGATGATGCAGCTGTGCTGGTGTCGGGTCCCACCTGGGAGGTGGTACTGTCTGAGATGCAGTTGCTGTTGGCGCGGGTTAATGGGTGGTTGCTTGGGAATTTTCTCTCGCTGAATTCTACCAAAACCAAGTATATGCTCATTGGCAGTGGTGACGTGCCTCATGGAGACCTCAGGATCCATTCGTGCGCTCCAGGTGCACCATGTAGCTGTATACCGCTTGAAAGAGTAGATAAATTTAAGTACTTGGGAGTTTACATTGACTCGGCACTTGTATGGGACCAACATATCTCCTACTTATACACGAAGCTTCGAAAATTTGTCTACTTATTTTACCATGTGAAGCCATATTTGTCAGGCGAGAGGGTGAAACTGTTATACCACTCATTGGTCCACTCTGTGCTCCAGTATGGAATTGTGGTGTGGGGTGGGACATTTTTCAGCCACCTGAGAAAACTGGTTATTTGGCAAAAAGCAATTCTCAAGGTGATGCTGGGAAGGTCTAGGAGGTACCCCAGCCATTTGTTGTTCCAGGAGATAAAGGTTTTCACCATAAGGCAATTGTTCATCAAATGTTTGATTTTGTACTACCACCGGAATCCGTCTGTTGTAAATGCACCGTATACCCACACACATTCAACTAGATTTCAACTTCTGCAGAACGTAGTAAATCCTAGAATTAATTTAACATTGACTAGTAGAAGTCCGCAATATTTACTACACATTGTCTATAACTCCCTGCCCCCTCATATGAAAGATCCTAGTCAAGTCACCCGCGCAACCTACAAGAAATTAATTTTTTCTTGGTTGATTAACCTCGGTCCGGAGAATATTGAAAATATGCTCATGAGTTTATATGTTTAGACTACGAGCTAGAAGATTATATATATATATTTTTTTTTTGTTATTACTTTAATGTATTAATTTATTAATTTTCTCATTTTGTATTTTTTAATTTGTCGGAGAACAACTCAGGCCCGTCAATTCAGGCACTGCCTACAGACGGGCCTTATTATTCGGGTAATTTTTGATTTGTAAGTGGTCTCTTGATTTTTGTGGTGAATAAAATTTCTTTCTCTCTCTCTCTCTTCTCTCTCAACTGCACTTGGTTACTCAAACAGGTAGCGAAGGTCGTTTCCTTATCTTCTGCACCAAACTTCCTGCTTTTCCGTTTCAACATGCGTAGATTCCAAAAATGCAATGTCCGTCCGCCGTCCGTCTTCATCCGGTTAGAGGAAAATACCGGTGCAGTGCGTTTTTACCGGTGCAGCTGATATGGTATTTGGCTCCGGTGCAGTTGATCGCCGGTGCACATGATGCAGAGAGCGGTGCAGTTGACTAACCCCCAAGGATTTAGGCCCTGTACACATGACGACGTTTGTCGCTCGGTAAACGCCGCGTTTGTCGCGCGTTGGAAATTTTGAGACCGTACACATGAGGGCGTCAACCGCGCGCTTTGTCGACGTTTTCATGACAGCAAATACACTGGTGTATTAAGATGTTATGAACACAAAACACTAAATTATTTTATAAGTGTACTCTTGTTACAAAAAAGTATTTGTATCACAAACATGTGGTACTCGTATAAAGACATACTGCCTTAGTTTTATTTCATATTTCTATTTCATAAGAAGTTGTGAATGCAAAACACTGACTTATTTCACAAATGCACTCTTGGTACAACAAGTATCTGAATTACAAATTATTATGTGGTACATACTGCCTTAATTATATTTATTTAATGAAATAAAAAATATTTGAATAAGTTGAATTGAATTTCAAACACTAACTTATTTCATAAGTGCACTCTATACCGTAAAGACCTATACGGTCTTTCATACCATACAACAAGTACGGTATCTGAATTATATTACAAATAATTATGTGGTACTCGTATGTGGAACATACTGCCTTAATTTTATTTATGTAATGCATTACAATCTTTGAATAAATGTAGGTCTATAATTAATTAATGCTACTTATGCTTTGTATATTTACCTAAAACTGTCTTCTGTTCCTGTGTCATTTTTTCTTCTGCGAAAACGTCCACAATCTCCTGCCAAGCAGTCTTTTTTTAAACTCTATTTTTATAATCTGGACACTCCATGTCCCAGATACACCTTCTTTTTTTCAATTTCATCAATGAATCGAACGCTTCCGCATCCATTGCACTCACAAAAACTCAAAGCAAGATCAAAACACAACACAAGACCAGGGCTCAGATTGCCTTTCCACTGCAAAAGCGAGCGTTTGACTGAGTGCATGTGTACGGAATAATGCGAAACATAGTAACTTCAAGCGCGCGACAACGGCGTTTGATGTGGAAACTACAAGCGCCGCGGTTGTCGCTTTTCAAAGCGCGCGACAGCATGTGTACGATCCCATTGCTTCTATGTATGTGTCAAACGCGCGCTTGACAACCAAGCGACAAACGCGGCGTTTACCGAGCGACAAACGTCGTCATGTGTACAGGGCCTTAGATAGGACACCCCAACTTCTGTATCCGACCATCGAGCTTGTCTCTTCTCTCAGTCATTTCTACCATTTTTCCCCTAATGGAGTGATGATCCAGGTACGAAGTTCAATGGTATTGACGACGGACGTCAAGAGACGTCTGCGCTATGCGGGCCGAGACGGCCAAAACCGTCCATCGTCACTCGGCTGCGCTCTAGCGGACGGCTCCAGACCTTAGCACTGAACATGTTAAAACCAAAATATCCGGAAAACGGTTAGGATTTGGACCATATTGAAGAGAAACATTTTTGTTCATCATCAAATTTTCTACAAGATCTCAATGTTGCCCTCAATGACTTCGTGGAGTGGTGTGGCGTCCATTGTCTGCAGCTAAACCCATTAAAGTGCTCGGTCAGTTCGTTTTCTCGCCTGCATGACCCTTTCATTTTCAACTACTCCATTCTTGGCACTTCTCTCCATCGCTTGCAAGTTACGCGTGATCTGGGATCAACAGTTAAATTTTGGCGAACACATTGACGCAGTTACTGGCTGTGCTCGGAGGGTACTGGGTTTCATAAAGCGTAACACCCGTGAATTCAGTGATGTCAAGGCCATAACGACGCTGTATTGCTCGCTTGTCCGTCCTCTCCTGGAGTATTCGTCCGTCGTGTGGTCGCCATACTACGCCACCTACGCCCACCAGATTGAGACTGTACAGCACATCTTCCTTCGTTACGTTGCTTTCAAGATGGGTATCCCGTGGCATGATCTCGACTATGGCTCAATCCTACGTGTCTGCCGTCTTACCCCGTTGGTCAATCGTCGTGCTGTGGCCGATCAATGCTTCTTCCATAAGTTGATGAATGGAGTCATCGATCGTCCTCCTCTTCTGCAAATGATCTCCCTCAATGTGCCTCAATTTTTCTCTCGTTCGCACAATGTTTTCCTCGTTCCATTTGCACAGACAAATTACCTCAGGGACCGTCCGCTTCTCCGTCTTCCTCGTCAGGCTAATTTGATCTTGCAAGAGGCTGCCTGCGATCTATTCTCGGACTCTCTGCAAGCTTACAGGGCGCGAGCTGCTGAAGTTCTTTCTGCTAAATAATTCTTAATGATAAATAACCTTTGTTCTCATTTAATTTATATTTATATTCTTGTTAATTGGACCTTGGGTCCGTACTATAAATAAATAAAAATGTTGGTAACATGAGTAGCCAGTCACCCTGTATAATACTAGGTCGGCGGGCCGCTAGTGGCGCCATCTCTACGTCAGGTGGCGAACCTTTCAGCCCACTCTCGTACAATTGAGGAAGAGCTGTGCGCCATTCTGGCGCAAAATAAATCTGTAGAAATTTCAAAGAGAATTCTTCTCCTCAAGAAAAGTACTATCATCACCCAATTGTCTATAAATAAATGTCAAAAATCACATTTCTTCAATACCTCTGCGTAGATGCTGCGAATATCGTTGGCGTCGAACACTTCGACGGCGTCGAACCACTCGTACCCGTCGACTTGGCCGGCGTCACGTTCGGCGTAACGACGACGTCGTCCCGCTTTTCGATGACGATTCTCGATTTGCTCATACACGACGAAAACGAAGGCATACTGTCGGCGCAAAATGGCGTGATTTCATCGCTGAAACGGTCAACGAACAATTAAAAAGACGCTTTACACATAGACGAAAGTAGAGAAGGAGTGTGAAAAATAAATTAAAATATGTTTAAGGTAATTGACACTCATTGGAAAACAAAAAACGCAGCAAATTCATACACACGGGTCGGTCACTCCTCGGACCAGGCGCATGGAGACTCATAAATCTTCTACATTTTGACCCATTACATCTTCCAATGAGCGCCAATCGTTTTGGGACCCATTTCATTGGATTCAGCGTCCAAAATTTAGTGGAAAATGATACCCCACATGCCAAGATTACAGAAATCTCGAAAATCCATTTTTCGAAATACACATTTTTGCCCCTACCCCGCCCAAATTTGGTTCGATCGGGCTGAAAAGTTTCGAGGACCAACCAGAGCCGGGAACAGACCCCTGAGCCAAATTTCAGATTTTAAGAAAATTTCCTACTACCAAAAACGGCGTACGGCGGACGGACATTTGCTCATTTGGATCTTGACGCCTTGAAACGTCCAGAAAAAATGTATTGGGCCAAATCGGAGAGGTTGACCATTTGCATGGAAACATTATTCAAGGAATAACCAACCAAAAATGTTAAAAATTCGTACCAGTTCTCAACGTTGAGCGGGATGAATATCGGCGTGATCCGCCGGCGTCCGTCCGAAGTCCGGGTTTCAATTTGTTTCTTCATCCTACAACAACAACAAAATCATATAAAAAGGCTGCACATTCTTCCAAAATAGTTCATTATTCCATAGAGCAACATTTAAGGGGGGAAAAAGTAATTGTGGAGCGTCCCGGACTCATTCAAATGGATTTAGCGTCCATCGTTTAGTGAAAAATGATACCCCACACGCCTAAGTTCCCAAAAATCTTAAAAATCCAGTTTCAAAATAGGTAGATAGGTACCCATTTTGACTTTTACCCACCTCCAGCGGGCGTTAATCGGTCCAGGATTCATATAAAGGGATTCAGGGTCCAAAATTTAGTGGAAAATGATACCCTACACGTCTAGGTATCCGAAAATCTCGAAAATTTTCTATCAAAATAGATTGGTAGGTTCCTATTTTGGACCGGTACCCTCCTCCAGTAGGCACCAATCGGTCTAGGACTCATCTAAAAGGATTCAGGGTCCAAAATTTAGTGAAAAATGATACCGTACACGCCCAAGTATCCAGAAATCTCGAAAACCCACTATCAAAATAGGTATATTGGTACCCATTTTGACCCAAATCCCCCTCCAGTGGGCGCCAATCGGTCCAGGACCCGTTTAAAAGGATTCCGCGTCCAAAATTTAGTGGAAAATGAAACCTCACACGCCTAATTAACCAAAAAACCTAGAAAACTCACATTCAAAAAACACGTTTTCACCCATACCCTCCCCAAATTTGGGCTGATATGTTACAAGAACCAACTAAAGCCGGAAGGAGATTCTCAACTCATATTTTAGTTTTCTACAAATTTTTCTACTATCGAAAAACGGCGTGGACGGTGGACGGACATTTTGCCTTTTTGGATCTAGGCATCATGAGATGTATATTGTCAAATTTTGGGGCCAATTGGAGGCATTTACACCCTCCTGATGACCATGGGCGTGATTACATAGGTTGATTATTCAAAAAATAACCAACCATATACTCGATTTTTTGGTATATAAGCGTGTGGGGTGTCATTTTTCACTAAATTTTGGACGCTGAATCCAGTGGAATGCGTCCTGGTCACTCCGTTTTTTCCCAAATTGTTGTTCTGATGAATAGTAAACAAATGTGGGCTAATTTGGAGTGTTTTTTGATTCATATACCTATTGGTTTCTTTGGACGACACGTGATTGTCCACGTTATTCGACGAGTTGCCCGTCACCGACGAAGGGAGCGATCCCAGTTGAGACGAACCGTTCGTAGCGACCGGTTCCGGTTCCGACGACGGTTTGACGTCTTTTTTCTTTTCGTTTTGAGCGATGTCCCGTTTCGCTCGGTCGTCTTCTCTCATTTTTTCCGCGTGAGCGAAGACTTCGGGATTTTCGATCATCAGAAGATCGTTGTCGACGCCGAGCGACACAGCGCCGTAGAGACGTTCGAGCGTCGAATTCTGTAAGATAAAAGACAACTGGATCTTAGAACAGTTCCGTTCCTCAATTGAGTACTATTATTACCACGAATCAAACAGGTACGACGTCAGTCGTGAAGAAAATCATGGAAACCCACTGCAGCTAGAAATAGTATTTCATTTCCACGAAAACACACAATACACAATCAATTTCGGCTGTTAGGGCATAATTAGTAACAGAATCATGATGGTGCCAGAGAGAATACCGAGTTAATATAGGTGGCCTCCAAGGGGTCAATTTTACAACTAATTTGCAACAAAAAGTGTCTCCAGACTTTTCTTTTTGAAGGCATCGTTTCCGAGTTATTAAAGATTTTAAATTTATTTCGTGTCTTCGACCTGACGTCACTAAAATGGCCATAACTCCCTTAATTTACAAGATAATCTCAAATCTGAGAACACCGTTGGAAAGAGCGTCAAATTTCCCTTCTAATAAGCTTCTTAACATCTCCAATAATTGAGTACTGGTATTTATTAATGCAGCCTAAAGTTAGGAAATGAAAGAAAAAGGGAAACCTGGTCAACATTCAGCCGGGTATAGGAAACATTTTTCAAAAATAAATTCCGATGTTCATTCTTGGAAAAACTTTCTCAAAACACCAGCTTTTCAACGGTATAATCAAATTTATTTTTAAGACATAATTTATGGGCGAAAATGACGTTTTATGTGGAGAAAACGAGACATTTTAACCAAAATCGTGGGTTTTTAATTGAAGTACCGAATTCCATGAATTTGGAAGGTATGTGCCGACTATTGGAAAATTCTTCATGATGAATTGAATTTAAACACTCTCAAGTATCCCCGCTCCCTTGAAAATGAATGGGTAATGTGCTAATGTGAACTCATGAACGACGGAGGCACGAAAAATATCTTAAATCGAGGATAAGTCGGTAACGAAGCCTCTAAAAAGAAAAGTCCTTAAGGGTACCGGTGACCCAAAATGACCTTTTTTTTTGCATAAAAAAAACTAGAGAATTTGCTGAAAATTTTGATATATTACATTCAATTATTTGGATAAAGGATACCTTCACAATTGACGTCTGAACTAATGACCGCCCGCTTCGTATGCTGCGAAAACGTACGCGCTCCTTTCTCGCCTTGTCCGATGGCGCGCATAGATTAGGCGTACATTCACATCGTGAAATTTTGTTTCAGGTAAAGTATTTGCATTTGAATAGAATGCAGAATAGGAGCAATCAGAACACAACACTGAAATGTTCACAGCTAAACCTGTGTGCTCACCACTATCTAGACTCATCTCACCACCACATTCAGGGCCCATCCGATTTCTTCTGAATCCATGGCGGAATTCTTTTCTGCTTCTTGAAAATGGTAGCAGAACCTCTCGGCATTCTCAAAATGAATTAGGTTCGAGAGAACAACTAGAAAATCCGAGAGAAAAACTGCGAAAAATAGTAAAACTGTGAAACTGCGACGGCGAGACGGGAAAAGTAAACAAACCATCGAAAAGTAAACAAATTTCAGCCACTATCGTCCCTTCTTCTCTTACTCTTCTTCATCTTCAGTGTATTATTTCTTCTACCCAAGCTCCAACCGGAAAAACACTGCGCATTGAAAGGTGGGACGAGTGAGCATACCGGGCTGAGTAGAGCCGTCTGTCTTTGTCTCTGTTTTTCTCGAAACACGTTTTTTCACCTTCCGAATAGAGTTTCCCAGGAATGAGTGGACGGATTTTCGTTTTCTTTTTTTTGTTTAGTTCAGAATGAAAAAAGGAACAAATGAATGTATGGAATTTCGTAAATCATGGGATTTCGTAATGTGACATCCCCTCAAAGTTAAGAGTAGCTGAATACAGCCAAAATAGTTCTTTCTTTAGCCACCCAACAGTATGTTGATGAAGCAAAAACAAATCCTTACATTCGTTTGTCCACAACCATTCGAGGAACAACTGGAAAAAGTTTGGGACTGATCGGATGAGAAATAAGGTCAGGAATCAAAATAGAATGATGCGCGTAGAGCTTGGCTTATCTCTCAATTTCAGACGCTTTCTGTTGGTCATAATCAAAATGTTCTTTCATATGCGTGTTCAGGACAGAATTACGAATCAGTTAAAAGGAATCTGATCATTTTTAGTCATCCATTGGGGACAGGGCGAGAGTTGAAAGCCAGGTTGCGCCGCGGTAGCGCGCTTCCTTCACGGGTACCCTTAAGTCACTTTTTGTTGCAAATGTGTTGTAGAATCGATTCCTTGAAAGCTGCTAACCTTATAGGATAACACTCTGTACCAAATATGTGTTCTTATTGGTACCTTCATTAGTTTTGTAACTAATGATGGCCTAAAAGTCGAAATCTATTAAACATTTTAGATTTTTCGTAAAAATAAACGACCATTTCTTATCACTCTTATCGTCAAAAGACTCCTAAGACAAAGATTCGCCAATTTCAGAACACTCACCCGTTCGTGGTCGGATAACGGGCGGCCAATCTCCTGTAACGAGAATTCCATGAAAACCGTAGATCCGTCCCCCGAACAGGCCATCAGATATTGGCCATTCGAAGACCAACCGAGATCCAAAACGGGCGTACTAAAAATGTCTTTTATCACCTAGAAAGGAAATAAAAGCAATAATCAACCAATTGGAAGACAATTTATACGATTAATATGGTTTCTGAATCGAAAACGTTGCAAATTGTTTCACAGGGGTTATTCCTCGGACCCGAAAGGGGAAAATGGGGGAAAACACTCATTCCAATGGATTCAGCGTCCAACATTTAGTGGAAAATGATACCCCACACGCCTGGGTACACGAAAATCTCGAAAGCCAACTTTTAAAATAGGTTGGTAGGTACCTATTTTGACCGAAATCTTTCTCCAGCGGGCGCTAATCGGTCTGGGGCCCATCTTAATGGATTTGGCGTCCAACATTTAGTGGAAAATGATACCCCACATGCCTAGGTACCAAAAATCCCGAAAACACATATTCAAAATGGGTAGATAGATACCCATTTTGACCCATCATCTCCTCCGGTGGGCGCCAATCGTTCCGGGACCCATCTCATTGGATTCAGCGTACAAAATTTAGTCGAAAACGATACCCATAACGCCTAGTTCGCCAATCTCGAAAATCCATTTTGACCCCTACCTCATGATTCACATTGTAGAGGATGTCCGTCATTGGAGTAATGAAAGCAGTCAATACTTACAGCAACTGGTCGGCCCATGGAGGTGTTCCAAACAGACACTGACAAATCTCTGGATCCGAGGGCGCACGTGCAGGACTGCTGACTTTTGCCTTTTCTCGTCGTCTCGGTAATAGCAGGACTGTACCTCTGCAAGACGGGAAAAATACGGTTTAGAACGTCGTCGACTGATTTCGTTATTTGGAAGCCAATTTATGACACACTTACCGTACAGGTGACGGCCTTGCCGTGGCCGACCATGTCCATCGACTGAACCCAACCGCGTCGCTCGATGATCTGCGCTGTTGGACCGGGGCCGTTCATTGCGTGGGCGGTCACCAAAATTTGACCGTCAGGCGACCAACTCAGTCTTAGTACCATTGTAGTGCCGGTGCACTGAAAAGGACAACAGTTTGAATTTGATTCAAGCAGGCAGAGATTGAGACAACAATTGGTGGTCTTGAGCTGGGTACTCCACTATACATGATAGGGCAGTGGCCCAAATCTCCATGGCAACAACCAAGTGCAGATGGTCAGGACAGGGCAGTACCCTGAATCCCCATGGCAACCACCAAGTGCTCTTCTAGAAGCGAGCGCAGATGGCCAGGACAGGGCAGTACCCTGAATCCCCATGGCAACCATCAAGTGCTCTTCTACAAGCAAGCGCAGATGGTCAGGACAGAGCAGTGGCCCAAATCTCCATGGCAACCATCAAGTACTCTCCAACAAGCATGCGCAGATGGCCAGGAAAGGGCAGTGGCCCAAATCTCCATGATTACCATCCTGTGCTCTTCGACAAGCAAGCGCAGATGGTCAGGACAGGGTAGTACCCAGAATCCCCATGGCAACAACCACCATGTGCTCTTCTATGAGCATGCGCAGGTGAGGACAGGGCAGTGGCCCAAATCTCCATGGCAACCATCAAGTGCTCTTCCACAAGCATGCGCAGATGGTAGGGCAGGGCAGAGACCTGCTAAACTACCCAAAAATCTCCTACCCTACAATCAAAATCACAATGAACAATGTATCCTAAATTGACAATACCGGCTACTCACGTGTTCAAATGGCTTCTTAATGACCGTTTCTGTACTCCAATCGCATGTGCGCCAAATGCGAACAGTTTTGTCGTCCGACTGCGAACCTAAATATTTGCCTACGGGGTCCCAACTAACCCCTTTCACCATACTCGTGTGCCCTTTTAAAATAGAAATTATCTCTGAAAACAAAAAATAATAATAATAAAAGACAGTTGTATCAAAGGGCGATGAAATTGAACAGAGATGAAGCTTCGCACGCTTACCTGGAAAATTGTCCGCTCGCCAAACAATAATAGTGTTGTCGACTGAACATGTTGCCAACCACCGGTCGTACTGAGACCACGCCATGTCAAGTACGTCACCGTTGTGCGATCGTAACGTGTGAACGCACCGCCATCCCTCGACGTTTACTTTGCCTTTACTACCAAAAACCGTGTTGCTGCCTGAAATGAACCAAAAACGTTGTAGAGAACTGAAATGGTGCGGCCTCTGACAGGAGGATGTCTTCCTAGGTTACTTCTATACGGAATAAGGGCGACAAATCCAAGATTGAAGAGTATACGTGGACTCATTTGGTCACTTTCAACTATCTCCAAGATGCTAAAATAGCAAGTTGTGAAACTTCTATCTGTGAAGCATAGTTATATGCCAGGTAGGTTGACAACAATGAACCTTCCTACGTTGCTGCTCCATGGCAACCATCATGAGCTCTTCCACGAGCAAGCGCAGATGGTCAGGACAATGCAGAACCCTGAATCTCCATGGCAAACACTAAGTGCTCTTCTACAAGCAAGCGCAGATGGTCAGGACAGAGCAGTGGCCCAAATCACCATGGCAACATTAAGTGCTCTTCTAGAAGCATGCGCCGGTCAGGACAGGGCAGTGCACCGGCAGCCATCAAGTGCTCTTCAACGAGCAACCGCAGATGGTCAGGACATGGCAGTGGCCCAAATCTCCATGGCAACCATCAATTGCTCTTCTACAAGCAAGCGCAGATGGTCAGGACAGGGCAGTGCCACAAACCTCCACAGCAACCATCAAGTGCTCTTCTACGAGCTTGCGCAGATGGCCAGGATAGGGAATGGCCCATATCTCCTTGACAACCATTAAGTGCTCTTCTGCAAGCAAGCGCAGATGGCCAGGACAGGGCAGTGTCCCAAATCTCCATGGCAGTACACCAATTTACCCAAATGCTTCAATAAGGTTCCTCATTCTCCCCTAACCAGTAAGTTCAGAGCCTTTGGATTTGGTGACCCTCACATGAACGGTCCCTTATCCTATTAATCGTAATCAAATTGTTAGAATCAAGTCATTCGTTCACTCACCAAGATTTTTTGAAATGGTCCAAATCATGACAAGCTTGTCATCTCCTCCAGAAGCTAAATATTTTCCAGAGAAACTCCATCGAACGCAATTGACGCAAGCTGAAAACAAACGAGGTAAAAACGTTTAAAAATCCGCTTCAGTCCAAACTTAACATTATTGGACAGTTGGCAACGCTACTCATCATTATTCCGCTTGGAGCGCTGTCAGTCACTTTTCAATTCATTTGCTAATCTACTTCCACATTAGTCTGTTATTACTTGATACAGGTTTTTGGTGGGAAACAGTTACTGCGTCCCAGACTCATTCTAATCGATTCAGCGTCCAAAATTTAGTGAAAAATGATACCCCTCACACCTATATCGCCGGAAATCTCACTGAAGGCAACCGGATGGTAGCTCTGCGCATGCACAAAACCATTATGTTCAGAACAGCACTGCAAAAAGATCTTGAATTTATGTTTGATTGTCTGATCATTACAAAATATACTCGAAATCTTCTCAAAAAAGAAGGAAACCCATCAATGTTTTGTTGATCCATATTAATCTCTATACATAATATGCCGCTACTGATCATTCTAACGCTATCCCCTGGTTAATTACTCAATACATTCTCAACACGTCTCAAAAGTAATAATAAAATTGAAAAACCAAGTAAATAATTCAAATTGATAGTGGAAAACTTCTGGATGATACTTGGAAGGTTTCAAGCGGGTTACCATCACTAAAAACATCAATAATTCAGTTTTAACGATAGAATCTCACCTAAATGATTGTCTAATTGGCACAGCATTTTTGGAATGGATTCGTCGCTTTCGACATGTTCATCAATCACCGGCGCCATATTCCATATGACGATCCGCCCTGAATTTCCACCTGAAAAGGGCAATGAATAAAAATGAGTCGATACATTAAGGAAAATGGTCGAAAAATGTTTCTAACAAATAAAATTTATTAAAATTTGTATGGCAGTGGCAAACTGAATTGAGCTCTTGAAAGGTAGACGGTACATAGGGAAGATATTGACGCCCATGGTCGCCCATTACTTCAATATGGTCGCTACCTACTGCTGCTCTGCTCGCCTTAAGGTCACTAGTTTGTGAAGGATTCATCTAATTTGTAAACGGTTTAATTTAGTTTGCAAATTCTATACACATGACAGAACATGTAGGTTATGCAGACAATGTGCATTCATGAGATAGGTCTTCCATGGAGAGGTTGTAGAAAAAGTTATTTTTATGAATGACAAACAAGAATCGATTTTTAAAGAAAACATATCGATAGTTCTACAAATTGTATCCCCAATGTAAAATTGCATGAAAAAAGGGGTGCTCTGGAGAGTATGAACCTACATCACTTTTGCCTGCAACCAAAATAGTTAATTTTTTATAAAATGACGTCAGCGTTCAGCGTTTCCCTTTCTGCACCTGTTGAGACAACCTAAGCAAGGTCTATTGTGGTATCTGAGTTATCACTATTTGTCAGTGATAACTTTGGTCAGTATTTTATCTGGAGTGACCTATCTTAGTTGTTTCTAGTTTACAAAGATTTGTTTCCAACAATAACAAACCAAGAAGATGAAACATTCAGTTGTCTACATTGTCCGCTAGAGTGCAGCACCCTGGACGGCAACGACTGCTGTTGTAGTTTTTTGTCTCAAATGTCATTTGTGACCTGAAATTTCACTTCTTCACGCAGGTTGTGACGTCATTCTTCAGCGTTTAGTTTTCATGAAAAATCGATTATCCACACTATTTCTGATGTATTTGTCACCTTTTTCCCCTTTAATAGTTATGGACGACATATTGGAGAACAATAATTGACCAATTTTGAACACACGGGTACCACCCCATTCAAAATTTTGAGAACCAGCCTGATTTCTTTCAATCAAAAGAACCATTTTTGACATTAAGGATATTCAAAAGATTCGATTCTTGAAAAAAAAAACAAATAAATATTTTTGTGAATAGCAATTTGACTTTGATAGATCAAAAGATCGATATGATTTAAATCGATTACAATTTTTTAAGAATCTGATAGATTTAGCTATTGGACTGGCAATCAATGTTCGAAAAAACAACCAAACGTGGGTTTAAAATAAATATTGATTGGAAAAAATGATTGACAACATAGCAAGGCAATCATTTTATAGACTACAAGTTACAAGTTTACCTTGCCCTCCGGTGGCAACCCTGGATCCATCTGGATGGATATCGATTGAACATATCGACATTCCTGAAACCAAAAACAAACAATTTTACCAAGTAATCGAATTTAATTTACGTATCAATTTAAAAGAAAATCATAT
Source organism: Cyrtorhinus lividipennis (assembly GCA_019603395.1). Lineage (NCBI taxonomy): Eukaryota > Metazoa > Arthropoda > Insecta > Hemiptera > Miridae > Cyrtorhinus > Cyrtorhinus lividipennis. The sequence continues at coordinate 6,072,639 of CM034009.1, read as the reverse complement.
AACGTTAGGTTGATCTTTGGATCAGTGCACGCACCCCTGAAAATCGATATCTCGAACTAGGATGATTCGAGATTGTTGTGCTTGCTTCCTTCAGTTTGTTTCTTCTCCGTTTGGGCTTTTTTTTCTTTTATTGATATTTTAATTTTAATTTTTTTATTTTGCATTTTTATTTTTGATGATAAGAGTTCATGGAACGACGCGTATATCTAGAAAATTGCGGGAATCCCTTAACAAGGGGGCATCGCCAAGGAGCGATATATCGATTGTAACGCTACACCGATTTTCGGGGGTGCGTGCACTGATGTCAAGATTTACCGAACGTTTTATTATATTTAATTTTATTTTATACGCAAACCTATTTCTGAATACGACAACAGAATTTTTGAATTTTAATAGTTTCTTTGGATAAAAATACGCCTTGTCGAAATGTTTTTTTACGATAGGTACTGATAAAAAATTAAATTTCAATTCTCAAGAAATGATCAATTTTTTAGTTTGTAATACTTGTCTACATTTTTCAGGAAATATTGACCATAAGGGTCAAAATAAATCAAATAAAATACCCCAAAATTGATTTTATGAATGTAATATGTGGTCAGAATGTGTGGAATCGGCTCCACATGAACAACTGAAACTTTATTGAATCAAATAAGCATTTAAGTGTAATTTATTTAATGAGTAAGACGTAATTGTACTATTCTGATTGATCTATTTCAAAATTCAGTTCCCGACAACCCTAAAAAATAATCGCACCACGAGATTTCTCGACCTCCAAACCATATTTCCACACTACCAACACTCCATAGTTGCCATTTGGAATAAGCAAACGAGCGAACAATACGCGGAGTCAATACAATAAAAATGAAAATTGGGTCCGCGTAATTACGGCGGGGCGAAAGGGGGTTGGTGAAGCGGCGGATGCGGGTAGTCCGTGGTGGAAGGGGAGAAGAAGAAAATGAATGAGGAATTACGGTGGGAAGGGCGACGGAGTCGACTCCTCCCCGCCGTACACTCCCACCACGGTGGAGGAATGCGTTGAAAGAGAAAGGCCAAAATAATGGGCCAAGAGTAAAGAAGAGATGCGGTGAAATAACGCTAATCGCATAGAGAAGACATACGAATATAAAGTGCCCCACATGCAATAAATCGCTTTTTTCGTCTTAAATTATAATTTCAATTTGATTACGGCGACTTAATCGACAAAACAAATAAAATTGAATCGCACCGATGAAATCGTTCAAATACACTCAACGAGAGAACGCATCACAGAGAAGAGATTGCGTTTGATTATGCCTCATCAATTTTGAATAATGAATCAAGTTCCACGTTATAACATTGTAATAACGAGGCATTTAAATTGTAGCGGTCGCAATGAACGTTTCTCGATAGAAATGGAGACGTGATCAAATTCAGAGTGGGGAGACAACATGGAGGGGGAGCTACGGATCTTCACTACCACGTTACATTTTATTTACAGAGGGAATTAACGATTGAAAACGCGTATTGGGTGAAAGATATGATGCCGATTTAGTGGATAGCGATTTCACATATAGGAGAAAAAACGGTTTGAAATTGGAGGAAGAAACGAGGCGAGATCACAGATTGACGGGTGATTTGTCCATTGTAAACGTCACCTTGGGGGTTAGGAATCTATTAATTTTTAGCGGAGGCCTAGCAAGAAAGAGAGAACTTTCTAAAGTGCAACGCATTCCGAATGCACCGATGTGAAGCATCGAACAGGAAATGCACCGAACGTAAACAAACGGGGGATGAAACTCGCCGGGAAAGTGGCCTAACGACGAGTTTTCACGGCTTCTGGAAAAATCTACCGTTCAAATGAGCGAACCAGGAGTGGTCGCGTGAGGAATATAACAAGGTGGAAGCGCTTTCAAGACTTAAAACTTACCATCATGGTGTATCCAGTCGGGTTTGAAAACTTTCATCGTGGAAACCCTATCCGAACGGGCACCACGTTGACGACATCGTCCCCAAACGAATCCTTCGAACTGAGCGCGAAAATTTCCTACAATTTGATCCGAACCCGATTCGAACGCTCACATTTTGACCACAAAATAACGGGCTGTTTGAACTGGAAGTCGGGTTTCCATAGGTGAACAGGCAGCGGAACCTTCAAGACGACTGTTATAAAAATGAGCGTTCCCTTATAACGACAGCACTACCAACGTCACAACTCAAATGTACCTTTTTACATGCCCTCAAAAACCACCAATTTAATTCCAAATATCCACTTTTAATATAATATACTCGCAAAACGCCCCTCAAAAACAAAACTCTCCACAAACTTGAATAAATATATCATTATTGAAAACACAAACCACATTAACACCACAATCGATTTAAATCGAATCTCAAGCATCGATTTTACTTTCGATTTTATTGTAGCGTCGGTACCTATAATAAAAACATGGGGGAAATGAAGAAACAGTGGTGGTGGTGTGTCCCAGACCCATTATAATCGATTCAGGGTCCAAATTTTAGTGGAAAATGACACCCCACACGCCTAGGTATCAGAAATCTCGAAAACACATATTCAAAATGGGTAGATAGATACCCATGTTGACCCATAACCTCATCCGGTAGGCATCAATCGTTCCGGGACCCGTCTCATTCGATTCAGTATCCAAAATTTACTGGAAAATGATACCCCACACGCTTAAATCGCCGAAAATCTCGAAAAATCACTTTTTGAAATGCACATTTTGACTTCAACCCCTACCAAATTAGGTCCGATCGGGCTGATAAGTTTCGAGGACCAATCCCTTAAAACCCAAAAACGGGTCCCTAACCAAAATTTCAGATTTTTAGAAATTTGTCTACTACCTAAATCGGTGTGGACGGCGGACGGACATATGCAAATTTTGATCTAGACGCCTTGAAACGCCCAGAAAAAATATTAATCATTGATTAAATAATTTGGTTAGCAGATGTTTGAATTGGCATACGACTGATTATACACTTTACAATGAAAAAGTTATAATGAAAAATGTCAATGTGCCTTTGAATCGATTTAACATTGACTCATGTTTTAGCCATGACCTAACTACCCATGGAATAAGTATTGGAATACTTATTCCATGCTAACTACCAAAAACCGTTCGCCGAGAGGGTGACGCGGGAAGGGAATGCCGGAAGGGTGACGCGGGAGTGTCACATGGTGGAGAGGAGCGTCTGGGGGGAGTACCGAGCCGAGCGACCTTGGCCATTTCCGGCCCTCCTCGGCCCAACCTCTCTGTATCAACTCTCCCTTATCTTGAATCTTCACAACATAGATGAACGAACTTATAGTTTCTTCACAACGTCACCATTCACGTTCGCTTCGAGTGTTTTAGTTTATTTGTTTACTATTCCGTGTTTACTATTCCATTTACTAGTTCCGTGTTTTAGTTTATTCGTAATTATTTCGTTGTTCGTTATTCCGTTCATTCTCGTTCGCTTCTAGTGTTTTAGTTTATTCGTTAACTATTCCGTGTTTACTATTCCATTTAATTTAGTTATTCGTTATTATTCCGTTCCTGTGATGCCTAAGTGCAAGAACTGCAACCATGTCACCGACAAACAGTTTAATCTGGATCGTCACCAGCAAAGCAGTCGAGGATGCCAGAAACAGCACACTTCTGTTTCATTGAATTGTAATATGTGTAGTTCCGTAGTGACCTGTCGTGGTGATCTCATTGAGCACATATCTGGCGCTCATGGCGTACGTTTATCCAACAAGGAATTGCATTTTGACAACCACGCTGATTTTTTCAGTTGGAAAACTGGAATTGAAAGAGATACTAAAAAATCTAAGCCAGTGCCCTGCATTACAAAAAGACTTCCATCATGATACCAGTCTTGGGCCTTATAAGGGTAGAGCCTGAAAATAGGTGAAACTACAGATATAAACAATAATACAAATTTTACAAATGACCTTATAGTTACATATCTTACATATCTTTTTTAAACTAATGTGAATGTAACGGGGCGGCAGATTTCAAGCGCCCCGCCAAGAAACTTCGGCGGCGGGGGACGGAACGACCCCTCTCCCCTCCAAACGCCTAACCCCAGCTGGGCGGAAGGCGTGCCCTCTTTGGATTGAGTAGGCGATGGGCGGCGCAAGACACCCAGGGAGGAGTAGAAGGGGAAGGCGACGTGACGAGCGGACTGAGAGAACTAACATCAAGCAGTCGTATCCGAACTCAAGAGAAGGAAAGTTGGAATCACCGTTCGCGGAACGGAGTGAAGTGAACCGGGACATCGGAGTGAAGCGAACCGGAACATCGAAGTGAACCGGGACATCGAAGCGAAGTGAACCGGGACATCGAAGTGAACCGGGACATCGAAGCGAAGTGAACCGGAACATCGAAGCGGAACACCCGACGCGTAACAAGTCAACCCCTTGTGACCCGGTGTTGTGAAAGTGACCTGAAGGAACGAGTGTATCGTGGCTCCTTCAGGGTGAGAACTCGGGAATTGGGAGATCAGCCAATTCCTATCCCGTAACAGTGGACCCCTATTACGAACTGAAAATCCCCCGTCGGACCCGAGTGTTGATCCGTTCGCGCCCGACCGACGGCCAATAGTCTGGGTTTTCCACGCACCGCCAGTCGTCGGACCTCCGTCGGAAAGAGCCTCGCCTCCTCCGACCTGGACGGCGTTCCCCTGACCGAAGCCGAGCAGCGAAGAGCACATCACCCTGTTGTCTCCATCCGAAGGAGTTGGTGCACGTAAGTGGCGAAATCACTCTGTCTCGTACCCTAGCAACGCGAAAGTCGACTCTTTAAATCTGGCCCAAGCCCTGACGTTTAGTCACCAGAAAGCTGATCAGAGAATTGTAACGTGTAACCGTAGTATTTAGTATTTTGTCTGTAGTAGGAAAAGCAGAGGGAATTAGGGGAGGACATTAGTAAACCACTTGTATTTTTCCGTTATTCCAAATCAAACACTCCTGAGCCTTCAGCTACCTCGTAAATTCATTGGCCTTCAGCCCTTCACTTCTACCTACTCACTAATTAGATTAAGTCATAGTCAGTATCCTTCTCGGCCGAGACATTCCATATTTCATATTTCGAACAATTGCGTTATTATAAGCCAATATTGAACTCTTGTCTTTCAATCACGAAACCCCATTCCTCAGAGCTTAGTAAATTCAGGTGTACTTGGAGTCTATGACCGACCATCTCCGACATTCCGGACGGTAAGTGAAAGTCTTTAGTCTCCCACTAATTTATTCGCCTAGGTCTATTTCTGGATCCCTAGCCCGTTAGGTGAAACGGCGGGTTACATCTTTTGGTGGCAAGCGGTGGGATATTTCAGAAATCTCGATTTCTGTCGTATCCACAACAAGTGATCTTGACCAGGCGAATATTGGTGAGAAAAAGCTCTGAAGGAATTGGGTCGCGTTTTATAATCTTGAAATTTAAATTGTGCTAGTTGTAGATTCTGAAATTTAAAATTGTAAGAAACAAACAAATCGGCCCGAGTGTGAGGAAGCGAGTGAGGAGTCAATTAACTTCAAATCCGTAGCATTTTTCTTTCTTTCCATAAATCGAAATTTAAATACTGGCTCATTTGTCTAGTAGCATCACTCTCGCTGTAGCCCCCTGTTCCGAGACTGTCCCGGGGCTTGTTCCGAGGCTTGTTCCGAGGCCTCTGTTCCGAGACTGTCCCGGGGCTTGTTCCGAGGCTTGTTCCGAGGCCTCTGTTCCGAGACTGTCCCGGGTCTGTTCCGATATTGTCCCGGGGCTTGTTCCGAGGCTTGTTCCGAGGCCTCTGTTCCGAGACTGTCCCGGGTCTGTTCCGATACTGTTCCGAGGCTTGTTCCGAGGCCTCTGTTCCGGGACTGTTCCGAGACTTGTCCCGAGGCCCTCTGTTCCGGGACTGTTCCGACACTTGTCCCGAGGCCCTCTGTTCCGGGACTGTTCCGACACTTGTCCCGAGGCCCTCTGTTCCGGGACTGTTCCGACACTTGTCCCGAGGCCCTCTGTTCCGGGACTGTTCCGACACTTGTCCCGAGGCCCTCTGTTCCGGGACTGTTCCGACGAGCCTTCAGCTCCAATTGACATCCCGATTCCAGACCCGTCATAGCTCTTACCAACTGGGAAGTCCTTTCTCGATTCGTGGGGAAATTATCGGTCCTTGGTGCGCAGAAAGTGATCTATCGGTGCTGTAATTCTTTTCATTTAGTTCTTTTGTGCAACAAGTGAGTTCGCGACCATGCAACGAAACAGCAGCCCATCAGTCGAGGGCGAAGCCATGATGAACGCCGTGACGGAAGCGATGAACAAACTGGGCGCCTTCTTCCGCGAGCCTGCGGCCTCCGGCATTCCGCGGTCGTTGTTCATGGAAGTCGACACATGGAACCCTGATGAGCCGGATGCTATCACGGCATCCGTGTTCTTCCAGGAAGTGGAGCAAGCAACCCAAGAGCTTGACGAACACAAGAGACTGCGATTCCTTCGCACCCGCCTAAAAGGTGGAGCCAAGCGATTCCTCCAGGATGGTCTTGGCGAAACCCCATACACGACCGTGAAGAAGGCCATACTGGCATGGTATGGCGAGGAAAGTCCCGAGAAGGCGACCATACGACTCTGGACAGCCCAGAGAGACCCCGACGAGTCCATCCGACGGTTCGCAGAGCGACTTCTGGCCACGGCACGATTGGCTGTCCGAACTGAACCCAACCTGAACGATGCCCAACGTCGGGAATGGACAAGACGAAAGGCACTCAGCGCTTTTGTCCGCGGGCAACCGAAAGAACTCCATCTCTACTTGCAGGGTAACCCTCCGGACACCTTGGAGGATGCAGTGGAGCGGGCTGAGGGATGGGAGGACGTAATGAGAGCGAAGCAGGACTACGATGCTCGATGGGACATAGCCGCTGTCAGCGGATCAAGACCTTCGGAGCCCAAGAAATGCTACTCTTGCGGAGAACCAGGGCATTTTGCAGCAAACTGCCTGCAAAAACCCAGAAGCCCGCTCCGTTACCCAAACAAACCGGCCACGTTCGGCGATCACCAGTTGATACCGGTGCCGACGAAGTTACCACCGACCGTCCCAGTGCTGCCCTGTATGTACTGTGGTGATATGTCCCACTTTCCAGTGAGTTGCCCCCACGGACTCTACGCGGCCTTGTTCTGCAATTTCTGTGGATCCCGTGACCATCTGGAGGCTGATTGCCTGAAGAAGAAGAAGACCCTGCCCATCTCGAATCCGCGAATGCACCAGGTCAGAAACATCAGTACGACCCAGGAAACCCAAGCCAGTCTCACAACAAATAACGAGGACGAACCAATCGTCGAAGTCCGCGGAGACGAGCTGGTGTCCTACCAGACCGCGGTGAATGGTGTCATGATGCCCATGATACTGATCACCGCCGGCTTGGGGAAGGAGTCCCGGCGAATGGTCGTGGATACTGGTGCTGCAGTGTCTGTCCTATCAAGACCTGTGCCTGGCATTGACATCCGCCCAACAGCAATGGAGCTATGGGGTGCCGACGGACAACCACTGCCCGTGATGGGGATCCAGGATGTACGTATCACCATCGGTCCGGTTACGATCACGCACGCGTTCTGTGTCTTCCAACGACCTGACTCCGGCTTGGATCTGATCGGACTGGACCTCCTGAGGAAATTACCCCTTGGCATACGCCCGGATATCGGCGTAGTGGAGATGAAAGAACCCGCCACGGGGAAGATGATCTCCATTGGCGTGGTCGCCCCTGACCCGGACCTCCTCAGGCACATCCGTCAACTAAAGGACGACAGGAGGGCGCAAAAAGCCCAGGAAACCGCCCGAGCCACGAAACCCGACACCGACAACAATCGCCAGGGCGGGTCCACAGCCGCTCCAACATCTGCCGAGGCCCCCGAACCTAGCGTCGACGACAACCACCAAGGCCAATTGACCACCGAGACAGCACCACCCAGAAAGCAGCCGGTGGTACACCCTCCGATGTCCGAGGTAGCAGAATTCCCAACCGAGATCTGGGACAATCCTCCTTCAACCTCTGAATTGGAGTGCCAGGTGCATCAGCATCTGACTCATCTGGCGGGACCCGACTACCAATTGGTCAAGGACTGCCTGACGCAGAAGCTGCATCTCTTCGAGAAGCCCGGGAAGGAGGGTTGTTCCCTGCAGGTGGCTCACGAAATTGACACCGGAAGCGCGAGCCCCACGGCCAGAAAGCCCTATCCAGTGGCGCATGCCCTGAGGGGCTTCGTGGAAGACCAAGTCTACTCCTTGCTGGCCGACGGTGTTATTGTGCCATCCAAAAGCCCCTGGAACGCTCCAGTAGTCATCGCCAAGAAGAAGACCCCTCCCGGTGAGCCACAGCAGTACCGATTCTGCATTGACTATCGGGAAATAAACGCCAAAACCAAGGGTAACAAGTACCCTATCCCTCGTTTGCAGGAAACCCTGGCCATGATGGGGCGTAGTAAGATCTTCACAACCCTGGACCTGACTATGGGATATCACCAGATACCCGTCAGTCCCGAATCAAGGGAAAAGACCGCGTTCACGGCACTCAATCGTCACTTCGAGTATGTGCGCATGCCCTTCGGGCTTAAAAATGCCCCGGCAACCTTCCAAGCCGCCATGAATGACGTACTCGACGGACTGCTGGGTGACGGTTGTCTAATATACCTCGACGATGTCATCATCTTCACTGAGGATCTGCAGTCACATGTTAACATCTTGCGAGCCGTTCTGGAGAGATTTGAAGAGACTGGATTCCGCCTTAATCTCAAGAAGTGCTCGTTCCTGAGGTCTCGCGTCAACTTCCTAGGCCATGTTATCACGTCAGAAGGAATCGAGATGGAGTCGGAAAAGGTCAAAGCCATAGGAGAATACCCTCCGCCGACGAGCGTTCGCGAGCTCCGATCCTTCTTGGGACTGGCCGGTTTTTACCGCCGTTTCATCGAGCACTACTCGGCAATGAGCGCCCCTCTCAGCAAACTCTTGAGGAAAAACCGGGAGTACAGCTGGGGTGAAGAGCAGCAGAGCGCGTTTGACCAACTCAAGCAAGCGCTCATGACCCAACCCGTGCTCGCCTATCCGGACTTTGACAAGCCATTCATCCTGTCCACGGACGCCTCAGGAACCGCTATGGGAGCAGTACTAGCCCAGGAACATCAAGGGCAGGAGCGACCGGTCGCTTACGCGAGTCGCGCCCTCAACGATGCTGAGACACGTTACTCCACCACCGAGCGTGAGCTCCTTGCTGTAGTCTGGGGCGTGACGCATTTCCAGCAATTCCTGCTCGGGAAGAAGTTCGTCCTGAGGACCGACCACGCAGCACTCACGGCAGCCATGAATCTACGCGATCCAACTTCGCGCATTGGACGATGGATCCTCCGGCTGACGGAGTACGAGTATGAAGCGCAGTACCGCCCCGGATCGCAGATGGCTCATGTCGACGGCCTGAGTCGTGTTCCCGTTGGCGCCATCACTACTAAGCATGCCGAAGGAACTTCTGATGGCAGCCCAATCCTTGGACACCTGGATCTCCACCCTGACGGCTGATCCAGAGAAGTATCAACTAAAGGAGGAGGAAGGAGTCTGGAGGAAGGAGGTCGATGTGGATGGCCAGCGGATCACGGTGCCACTGATCCCATCCACCATGCGGCGCTGGTTCCTGACCAATTGTCATCAACATCAGTGGGCCGGGCACCCTGGCATAGAAACAACTACCCGTGTCGCAAGGCGGTACGGGTACTGGAAGAAGATGGTACGTGACATCCGAGAGTTCGTCCAGAAATGCCAGGAGTGCCAGGAGAGGAACACTCCCCCAAATTTGACACCACCAATCCAGAAACCCGATATACCGACCCGAATTGGTCAAATCGTCGGTATTGACTTTGTTGGGCCTCTACCTGGTCGAGGGGGTACCAAATACATCCTGACGGTAATCGATCAGTTCTCCAAGTACGCAGAGGCTTATGTCACCACAGATTGCACAGCAGTAACAACCGCTCGCGTATTGACCACGAAGTACCTACCAACCCATGGTGCACCTGAGAGGCTCGTCTCTGACCGAGGCGCCGCCTTCATCTCTGGGGTCGTCAAGGAGCTCTGCGATACCTGGGAGATACGCCACGTCCACACCTCCGCTTACCACCCACAGGCCAACGGGGTATGTGAGCGATTCCATCGCACTCTGGCAAACCTGGTGGCGAAACTGAGACGAAAAACCCGGGACTGGGAAGCCGCCTTGCCTTTGGCACTAGCTGCCTACCGCAGCCTTCCCCACTGTAGTACGGGCTATTCGCCAAATCACCTGGTTTTCGGACGAGAGCTGAGAATGCCGCACCTAGCCGAAATCAGCATGAAACGGGAAGCAACATCGCCCTTGAAAGATCAACACCAGGAAATGGTGCGGGTCCGTTTGGAAGCCGAGCGACAGTTGAGGCGCGCTTGGCACACCCGCTGAGCAGGCAATCAACAAGCGACGCCACTCTCGGGAGTTCCAGATAGGCCAACAAGTGTATGCCCAGCAGCTCGTCGCCCCACCAGGTACAGTGAAGAAGTTCTGGAGCCCCTGGAAAGGACCGCTCCGTGTGACCCGCAAATTGACCGATGTCAATTACGAGGTCCAGGATGTCCTAGGGAAGACCACGCGTTACCACCTCAGCAGGCTCAAGCCAGCGTTTCTCAACAGCGTGCCAGACGACGCCGTCACCCCCGACGTAGCGGAGGAGTCGCGCCCACCCGAGAGCCCTGCCCCTCCACCTAGCGAAGATAGTGGAGGGACGTGGTTGTCGGACCCTCTGGAATGGCCGGAACCAGTACGGACCGAAGAAAATCCTGAACCTGGGGCCCAGGGCCCTGGAAGATCCTCCAGCCGAATCCCGATTCCGATTAGGACGGCGTCCAGTCCATACGGGCTAAGACCAAGGCGCAAAACGATCGACTACGCGCAGCTCCACGCGGGGAAGATGTCAACACCTAGAACGGGATGAAGCGATTGGGGACAAAAAAAAAAAAAAAAAAAAAAAAAAAAAAAAAAAAAAAAAAAAAAAAAAAAAAAAAAAAAAAAAAAAAAAAAAAAAAAGTTTTCAAGTTTTGGGGTATACTCGTAATTTGTGAAATAGAATAGGGAATGTCTTACCTGTAGAATAAAATGCACGACACCAGTACTTACCTTGTTTGATTAATGACCGTACCTCATGGGTCGGGACAGGACTGCCTTGCCACCCCCCCCCCCCTCTTTTCCTTTGTTTTTCCCTTGTAATGGTAGCTAAAATCTAGGATTGTTGTTCAGCGTCTGGCTCTGTGCAGAGAGGGAGGTTGTCTGCATGATAAATGAGCCATTGACTGACGTACAACGGGTGAGTCGGAGCGTGAGAGGAGACTAACAGAAGGGCCGGTTTGTATGTTTCAGGGTATAGTGGGAAAATAGGAGATCAGCGAACGACACCAGAAGACTATGGCGCTACCTCGGCCGCGGGTACCGTCGTCGGTGAGCAGCACGGACTTGGAGCCCGGAAGTACGGAGTGGCTGGCCGTCACCTCCACGGTCATCATGGGGCTGGGCAAGCTGGTCGCGTCCTGCGACAGGATGCCAACACAGAGGCGGATTCTGCTGCGCTGCCTAGACGAGCTTGGGGAAAGCTTGAACGTTGGCGACTCGGGGGTGGACATGAGATCAAGATCGAGTGGTGGGTCGGTGGAGGTCGAGTCCCTGCGTTGCCGAGTGATCATGATGGAACAACGGCTGCAAGCCATGACCCACCTCAACGACTCATTCGGGTCGAGCACGCATCGCGCCACCCCTCGAGGATCGTCGACACCACGACCTGACAGCAACGTGGAAGGATACCCCGCCCCTGCATTCACAGCGCCCGCCGCGGCCGAGCCGAGTATTGCCGACTCGTCGACTTCGTCCTCGGACTCCTCGTCATCTGAAGAAACCGCACGGGGATCAGACACCACCCCAGGGCAACCGCGTTCCGGCTCCTCCCGGGCCTCCACCCCTCGGCCGGTGAAGGTCGTCCTAGCTGATGGGGAATGCTGGCGCTAGTTCACCCGTGGCCCCTGCCGACCCATCCAACATACCACCTTGGAACATCCGCGCCAGCGTACCTTCGACGAATGGGAGCGTCCTGTGCTGCATCTGCACGAAACGACAACACCCGCCGACAACCTACCGCTGCGGTGGCTGCAAAGTGATGTGGAATCGGCTGGTGAGAAAGTGCCGGAACCTACGACCCACGGATCCCGCCTACCCGAAGCCCTGCTCCATCGCCGAACACGAGAAGGACCGCCCACCAGCCTGTGCCGCTTGCAGACGCTGGCGGTACGAGCAAGCGTGGATAGCAGCCAAACGACCTGACGCAATGCCCATCGCACCAGTCACCCCCACCGGAAGGAAAATTGCCGAGGTAGACCTCGGCCTCCGAAGATCGGAGGGGTGTAACGGGGCGGCAGATTTCAAGCGCCCCGCCAAGAAACTTCGGCGGCGGGGGACGGAACGACCCCTCTCCCCTCCAAACGCCTAACCCCAGCTGGGCGGAAGGCGTGCCCTCTTTGGATTGGGTAGGCGATGGGCGGCGCAAGACACCCAGGGAGGAGTAGAAGGGGAAGGCGACGTGACGAGCGGACTGAGAGAACTAACATCAAGCAGTCGTATCCGAACTCAAGAGAAGGAAAGTTGGAATCACCGTTCGCGGAACGGAGTGAAGTGAACCGGGACATCGGAGTGAAGCGAACCGGAACATCGAAGTGAACCGGGACATCGAAGCGAAGTGAACCGGGACATCGAAGTGAACCGGGACATCGACGCGAAGTGAACCGGAACATCGAAGCGGAACACCCGACGCGTAGCAAGTCAACCCCTTGTGACCCGGTGTTGTGAAAGTGACCTGAAGGAACGAGTGTATCGTGGTTCCTTCAGGGTGAGAACTCGGGAATTGGGAGATCAGCCAATTCCTATCCCGTAACAGTGGACCCCTATTACGAACTGAAAATCCCCCGTCGGACCCGAGTGTTGATCCGTTCGCGCCCGACCGACGGCCAATAGTCTGGGTTTTCCACGCACCGCCAGTCGTCGGACCTCCGTCGGAAAGAGCCTCGCCTCCTCCGACCTGGACGGCGTTCCCCTGACCGAAGCCGAGCAGCGAAGAGCACATCACCCTGTTGTCTCCATCCGAAGGAGTTGGTGCACGTAAGTGGCGAAATCACTCTGTCTCGTACCCTAGCAACGCGAAAGTCGACTCTTTAAATCTGGCCCAAGCCCTGACGTTTAGTCACCAGAAAGCTGATCAGAGAATTGTAACGTGTAACCGTAGTATTTAGTATTTTGTCTGTAGTAGGAAAAGCAGAGGGAATTAGGGGAGGACATTAGTAAACCACTTGTATTTTTCCGTTATTCCAAATCAAACACTCCTGAGCCTTCAGCTACCTCGTAAATTCATTGGCCTTCAGCCCTTCACTTCTACCTACTCACTAATTAGATTAAGTCATAGTCAGTATCCTTCTCGGCCGAGACATTCCATATTTCATATTCGAACAATTGCGTTATTATAAGCCAATATTGAACTCTTGTCTTTCAATCACGAAACCCCATTCCTCAGAGCTTAGTAAATTCAGGTGTACTTGGAGTCTATGACCGACCATCTCCGACATTCCGGACGGTAAGTGAAAGTCTTTAGTCTCCCACTAATTTATTCGCCTAGGTCTATCTCTGGATCCCTAGCCCGTTAGGTGGAAACGGCGGGTTACATGAACTGCTGGAAACGTGTTTTGGGTGAGTTACAGATATGTTCAAAATTTGTGTGAGCCAATTTTAGCTTGTTTGCTGAAACACATTTTCCTAATAATTTTTTTAGGCTAGTAGGTAGTAAGTTCCTATTCTACCAAAATCCCCGATAAAGAGAGAATTGTTGACGTTGAACGAGGGAGCACGCTTTTTTGAAACGAGCGCCAAAGGGGAAGAATTGTGATGGTGTGTGATATTGAGCCGAGGAGGGCCGGAAATGGCCGAAGCCGCTCGGCTCGGTACTCCCCCCAGACGCTCCTGTCACACGGGGTTTTATAAGACAAGAAGAAAATACCGTACCTACTTCCTTGTAAGGTAGTAGTGAGTCATCATAAAATACCGTACCTACTTCCTTGTAATGTAAGGTAGTAGTGAGTCATCAGTCACCTTGTATAGACATTCGTAATAGACATTCCGATTGCAGACGGCTAAAACATGGGTCCATGTTTATCGGATTTTAGCCGTAGGCTCTAAGCGGAAAGCAGACGGGGGTCCAGGGGGCTTGCCCCCTGGCGAGGCCCAGAGGGCCGAGTTTTCATGAAATATTCCTATATCGAATGAGATATTGATTCATTTCCTAATTTTTGGGGAAATATTTATTTCCCGAAGCACCTCACTTTCTATAAATTATTACATTATATTTAATTCCAACATCCTATGTATGGTTAATGTTCTATGAAGCTTCAGTTGGCATATTGCGCTTGCCTCTGTTATGCTTTTTATGTCCGGCCATGACACTCAACCCTTTTTCTGTTTCCTGCCCCAAATGAAGCAAATGAATGAAGCCAAAATATTAAACAATTATTTTCATGATGCTGAAACGAGAGCCGCCACCTGGGAATTATCTTGTTCAGCTACCTACCATGGCTGGCACACCAGCGCCCTCTTTCAGTAACTTCTTTAGGTTAGCTGGAGCTCAGCTTTGGAACCTTCTTCCACTGGGATGATTTACTGCTCAACACATTTTGGTTGGTTATTCCTTGAATAATCAACCTATATTCTCATGCAAAAAGTCAAACTCTCCCATTTGGCTCAAAATTTTTTTCTGGGCGTTTCAAGATGTCTAGATCAAAATTAGCAAATGTCCGAATAGGTTAGGGGTCAAAATGGCTATCTATCTACACATTTTGAATATGTGTGTTCGAGATTTCTGGTACCTAGGCGTGTGGGGTGTCATTTTCCACTAAATTTTGGACGCTGAATCCAATGAAATGGGTCCCGGAACGATTGGCGCCCTCTGGATGACGTAATGGGCCAAAATTGGTACCTAGCTACTTATTTCAAAAGCGGGTTTTCGAGATTTCTGGTACCTAGGGGTGTGGGGTATCATTTTCCACTAAATTTTGGACCCTGAATCGATTGGCATTGGTCCTATATCCTCAGTATCTCAAATTTTGGTCAAACCTGACCATATATTTTGTTTGTGAGCCTCAACTCTTACCAGAATTGCTATAATGACTCGACTCACCAAACAAGATGCGTGCGGAATGATTGAACACTACAATTTCAAATTGAAAGAAGAAAAAACACACGTTTTATTACATTACTCAATGTACAATTTAAGCAAAGACGCCAAATAGGCAGAAAACAATGATACAGTCAATATTGTCACTAATACACTACTTAACTAATATACAGTAAATAATCATTTATCTATTTCAAATCAACAAAGCTATTCAATTAGGTGAGTAAATTGGTATACTATACAACACAATAAGAGAGAATCAAGTCAAAGAAAATAAATTGGCAAAAAATTTGTACTTAGTTTTTCTAATGTGAATATAAATTTACATTACAAGTCTCGAATAACGTTAAAATACAAAATTTCTAATCTGTATCACAGTCACAATATGTATCCAATGAGCGGTATTTTGAAAGCTATCAAACTCCTGGTTATTTATTAACAATAAATCAAATGTGAATTCTTTGGATCGTCTTGTATGAGAAATATAATTAAATAATACTAATTTAATTTAATTTTAATTCAATTTGAAAAAAAAAAATTTACCGGACTTGTTTCCTCAATAAGGGAAATTTTTTTCTTCTTTTTAAATCTTTTTAATGCCTCAAGAGCGATTGGTATGTTAGTGTCATCAACATTAATTAGGCTTTGATAATGTATTTTGAAATAGCCCATCCAATAGTCATAATACTTGAACAAGTGTAGCCTATGTTTTTGGCTCAATGGCAGACACTGGAATCAAAACTAACCTGATTTTACCATAAGAGGCTATTGTAAGTTCACGTTATTTCAACAATTAGCAACGGCCATCAGGGCTGCCAGGTGCCATAGGTGCAGAATAATTATAGTTGACTACGGATTTTGTCAATTTGACAACATAAATGTACATGGTAGTTGCAGAAAGGGGCTCAAATTTTAAAAGTTACTGTTAAAAATGGAAGACTCTGTCTTTTAGATCGTACGTTTGACAAAGGAAAAATTACTTTTCAGTACAACATGAATAAAATATTTATAATACTGTAAACAATTGCCGCAAGGCCGCCATTGTTGCATTTTAAGAATATAAGGTTTCCAAAAAGGCTGATTATAGGGGACTTATTGATGATATTAGTCACAAAATTATGGCAAATGCTGCCTTTTCGGCGATCAAAGCGTTTGGGATATAATTTTTGACTGAATTTTGGATGCTGAATCCAATGAGGCGGGTCCCGGGACGATTGGTGCCCACCAGAAGAGGTTATGGGTCAAAATGGGTACATATCCACCTATTTCTAAAGCGGGTTTTCAAAATTTTTGGCACCTAGGCTTGTGGGGTATCATTTTCCACTAAAATTTTGACGCTGAATCGATTGAAATGAGTCTCACTGATGCTGGTATGAGGATTTACAAGATAAATCTAGCTCCTAGTAACAAACCGGCTCTTATAATCGGACTAATTTAAACTAGGAACATAAAATGATATAGTAATCTATAAAATGAAATGAGTATAAAAATGTTTTCATGGTGGACGATGTGGATGAGTTGAACGATGGACGAATAAATTCTGGATCTGGATGTCAGTTTTCATGGCGGGTAGATGGTACAAAAGCATACGTATGTCTTCATATGCCTCTCAGTCATGGCAGTTCATCTCAAACTTGCTTCTGAATCGACGTCTAAATGTCTTGTTGCTGCTTACAAACGCTGTCTTCAACGAAAAAGATTCTGTACGATGCTGCTGTCGAATGGTGGAACAAATTTTGATGACGCTGGCAGAGAACTCAGCAAATTGGGCGTGTTGATGTCTCCATCATCCTTCCAGTAAATAATTTGAAGAGGACTTGGCACCAGAGGTGTTGACTGGATCACTGAATCAACCCAGTTCACGGTCCTTGGTTTGGAGGACTTTGAAAGTCAAACAAAGAGTTTTGAATCTTATATCTGTCGCATCATAGGGAACAAGTAGTCTCACATCTGGGGCTTGCCAGGACGGTTTTCCAGCATAGAACGTCCATCAGATCCCAGTCAACTGCCTGTTGAGCTACCAGATGATTGACCGCATTGTTCAGGGTTATCAGCAGCGCTGATAATGTGCTTGGTGTAATGAACAGCAAGCCGCTTTGTGTTCTAGCAACGACCTGCAATCACCAACAGCACTCACTTTTTCGCATTTTACCACATCTGGGGCTTGCCAGGACGGTTTTTCCAGCGCAGAACGTCCATCAGATCCCAGTCAACTACCTGTTGAGCTACCAGATGATTGACCGCATTGTTCAGGGTTATCAGCAGCGCTGATAATGTGCTTGGTGTAATGAACAGCAAGCCGCTTTGTGTTCTAGCAACGACCCGCACTCACTTTTTCGCATTTTATCACATCTGGGGCTTGCCAGGACGGTTTTCCAGCGCAGAACGTCCATCAGATCCCAGTCAACTGCCTGCCAGGCTACCAGATGATTGACCGCATTGTTCAGGGTTATCAGCAGGGCTGATAATGTGCTTGGTGTAATGAACAGCAAGCCGCTTTGTGTTCTAGCAACGACCCGCACTCACTTTTTCGCATTTTATCACATCTGGGGCTTGCCAGGACGGTTTTCCAGCGCAGAACGTCCATCAGATCCCAGTCAACTGCCAGCCAGGCTACCAGATGATTGACCGCAATGTTCAGGGTTGTCAGCAGCGCTGATAATGTGCTTGGTGTAATGAACAGTAAGCCACATTGTGTTCTAGCAACGACCTGCACTCACCTTTTCGCATTTAATCACATCTGGGGCATGCCAGGGCGGTTTTCCAGCGTAGAACGTCCATCAGATCCCAGTCAACTGCCAGCCAGGCTACCAGATGATTGACCGCATTGTTCAGGGTGGTCAGCAGCGCTGATAATGTGCTTGGTGTAATGAACAGCAAGCCGCTTTGTGTTCTAGCAACGACCCGCACTCACCTTTTCGCATTTTACTACATCTGGGGCTTGCCAGGACGGTTTTCCAGCGTAGAACGTCCATCAGATCCCAGTCAACTGCCAGCCAGGCTACCAGATGATTGACCGCAATGTTCAGGGTTGTCAGCAGCGCTGATAATGTGCTTGGTGTAATGAACAGTAAGCCACTTTGTGTTCTAGCAACGACCTGCACTCACCTTTTCGCATTTAATCACATCTGGGGCATGCCAGGGCGGTTTTCCAGCGTAGAACGTCCATCAGATCCCAGTCAACTGCCAGCCAGGCTACCAGATGATTGACCGCATTGTTCAGGGTTATCAGCAGCGCTGATAATGTGCTTGGTGTAATGAACAGCAAGCCGCTTTGTGTTCTAGCAACGACCCGCAATCACCAACAGCACTCACCTTTTCGCATTTTACCACATCTGGGGCTTGCCAGGACGGTTTTCCAGCACAGAACGTCCATCAGATCCCAGTCAACTGCCTGTTGGGCTACCAGATGATTGACTACATTGTTCAGGGTTATCGGCAGCGCTGATAATGTGCTTGGTGTAATGAACAGCAAGCCGCTTTGTGTTCTAGCAACGACCCGCACTCACCTTTTCGCATTTCATCACATCTGGGGCTTGCCAGGACGGTTTTCCAGCGCAGAACGTCCATCAGATCCCAGTCAACTGCCTGTTGAGCTACCAGATGATTGACCGCATTGTTCAGGGTTGTCAGCAGCGCTGATAATGTGCTTGGTCTAATGAACAGCAAGCCGCTTTGTGTTCTAGCAACGACCCGCACTCACTTTTTCGCATTTTATCACATCTGGGGCTTGCTAGGACGGTTTTCCAGCGCAGAACGTCCATCAGATCCCAGTCAACTACCTGTTGAGCTACCAGATGATTGACCGCATTGTTCAGGGTTATCAGCAGCGCTGATAATGTGCTTTGTGTTCTAGCAACGACACGCAATCTCCTTGAGCACTCACTTTTTTGCATTTTATCGCATCAGGGGCTTGCCAAGACGGTTTTCCAGCGCAGAACGTCCATCAGATCTCAGTCAACTACCTGTTGAGCTACCAGATGATTGACCTCATTGTTCAGGGTTATCAGCAGCGCCAGGAGTACCTCCTCACCCATCAAAAAGGCGCATTGTGGACCAAGGATGTTGGACCTCAGTTGGAAAAAGAGCTGTAGCACTTAAGTGGAGATGGTTTAAAGATTGAGGATTGAAGAATACGTTGAGATACATAAATGAAAAACGTCCATCCAGGCCTTGAACCGATAAATAGTTTGTCAACGAGGATGACTGTTAACTGACTGATTGGCTACCTTTTTACCGACCTGAGCGAGATCGTGAAGGGCTTTGTCAACTTTCGCCCTAAGACGTTCCTCGACAAAACCTTTCATCTCTTCCGGAACGGTAGCACGGTCTTTGTATTCGTCGAGTATTTCCGAAGTGGCCTTTTCAACAAGCGTGGCGAGAACGTCATTTTCCAAAGTGGGCACGTTTTTCTTTTCTTTTCTCAATTCGCGCCGAAGGATGTCCTTTGGGTTAGCGCCGGGTTTGCAAGGAGCCATGCCGTCCGTCGTAGGAAAAAATATGATACGAATAGTCGCGATAAAAACCTGAAAATGTCAAAAAATTGAAATGAAAATCTGAAATTGAAATGCCTAATAATCCAACCAGAGAAAAGCCATATTTATACCTGGTGAATCCAACTACATTTAAAATGAGTATTTATAAATAAAATCGATGAAATTTATAAATGAAATCTAATCAGATATGGCGGACACAATGCGAAAATTAGAGAACCTCACAATCATCTTCTTCTTCGTCTTCACAAAATAATTATTAGTAAGCACACAGCGACCCTAAATCTCGCATGTTAAATGGAGTGAAATACTTGTCTTTCATGAAATACACATTTGCCAAATCGATAATAATTTATTTACACCGTATCATTTGATTGATTAAAAGCGGTATAGGATCTTGAATGCGCACTTTTGAGAATATGGCTGAAAGCTTTACCTGAATGCTTACATTTTGCATGTAGAATGTGAGACTATGGTCGCGTGTGGAGTATAATTTTCCACTACATTTTGGGCACAGGATTCAATGAAATGGGTCCCAGAATGATTGGTGCTCACCGGAAAAGGTTATGGGTAAATATTTTAGGTGGTGGAACTTGCATGGTTGGAACAGGGTTGGCATCACTGGAGCTGATTGGGTCAAGACAGTAATGTTACAGGATACAGGAGCAGCAAGGGTTGAAAATAGGCTGGTGGCGCAGGAGTTGAAGGGTTTAATGAAGGTAGGCAGCACAGGAGCTGCAAGGGTTGAAATGAGGCTGGTGGCACAGGAGTTGATGGGTTGAATGAAGGTAGGCAGTAAAGGAGCCTCAAGGGTTGAAAGGAGATCAAGGCAGCACAGGAGCTGTTTGGGTAAAGAAAGGTTGGTAACACATATGCAGCAAGTGAGCATATGATGCTGGCAGCATAAAAGCTGCACATATTGAAATGTGGTTGGTGGTAGAGGAGCTGCATGGGGCAAAAGGAGGTAGGAGGCACAGGAGCAGCAAGTGTTGAAATGAGCTGGCAGAGGAGCCACACATATTGAAATGAGGTTGGTGGTACAGGAGTTGCATGGGGCAGTAGGAGATAGGCGGCACAGGGGCTGCATGGATCCATCAATTGTGGTGACATTGGAGCCACATGGTTCAAAGGGAGGTTGGCGACACATGAGCAGGAAGGGTTGAAATGAGACTGGCAGAGAAGCCACACATATTGAAATGAGGTTGGTGGTACAGGTGCTGCATGGGGCAAAAGGAGGTAGGCATGCATGAGCAACAAGGGTTGAAATGAGGTTGGCAACCAAGGAGCAGCAAGTGTTGAAATGAGGCTGGCAGAGGAGCTGAATGGGGCAAAATGGGGTAGGCAGCACAGGAGTCACCAGGATTGAAAGGAGGTAGTTGGCACAGGACCTGCACAGGCCAAGCAATGTTTTGACATTCAGGAGCCTCAACGGTCAAAGGGAGGTTAGCAGCACAGAAGCCTCAAGGGTTGAAATGGGGCTGGCAGGTGGCAGCAAAGGAGCTGCACAGATTGGAATAGCTACATGGGGCAAAAAGAGGTAGGCAGCACAGGAGTAACCACGATTGAAAGGAGGTAGACAGCACAGTAGCTGTATAGGTTAAAACATTAGGTATAGGTATAGGTTCACACCTCCTGTTTTGTGGCACAATGTGATTGCCCGACAACACTCCAAGTTAAAAGAATGAAGCCAATTGAACCCTCCATTTATGGAGATTTTGGATGTTTTTGGTTGGATTCCTGCTATATGTTTTTAGTTTACCAGTAAATGTGAAATACATCAGTATTATTAAAAAAAAATAATAAATTAGCCCAAAGTATCGTATAGTATACAAAATCGAAAAAAATCGATACTTGCCCTACCACTCTCAATGTCAATGTTGCCAACCAATAAAAACATAACGTCACACCTGCAATATAATAATAATGATTCAATGATTTTATAACCAGTTACGTTTTATACATACATATTATAAAATAATTTACGTTCACCTTAATACTTTTTCAGTATCTGTACCGTGCGGTATTTCGCGTTGTCGCTTTGGCAACACTGATTTCGACGGTTTGTGTCTGTTGTGTTGACGAATGGCCGAATGGGGTGTGGTGTTGTGTTGCCGTTCTGTTTACGTTCTTTAATTCATTTGTAGTTGAACAAATTTTCAATTTTTTAGGATATTTTGTCAGTATGGGTCGTTGGTGGGGTTTTGTTTTCGCGCTACTTTCGTTTGGAATTCATTTTTGTAAGTATTTTGAAGTGTGAGTTCGATCGTTGACTTGATATTGATACAGGAATTTTTGATTATTGCAGAAATAATGTCAAAATTTCCAAAAATATCAAAAGTATTGAACAAGTTACGAATACTCCGGTAAAAAGTGGCAGTAACACGACTGTAAAATCACAATAACCTATTTGATATTGTGGTAGTAACACGATTGAGAACCCAGTCTTTCCTTGATGAAGGTGGTTTGCTCCATGAAATAATTTTTATTCAATTTAGTTCTTTAAAGTAATTGTAACACGATAG
Organism: Cyrtorhinus lividipennis; assembly: GCA_019603395.1. NCBI lineage: Eukaryota > Metazoa > Arthropoda > Insecta > Hemiptera > Miridae > Cyrtorhinus > Cyrtorhinus lividipennis. Next base: position 6,050,400 of record CM034009.1, on the reverse strand, counting down.
CGAATTTACATTTGTTGAATTGACTAACATAATTCTTAGTGATATATTCTATATAGAATACTATTTTTCATCAGTTCGGCCATGAGTATTGAAAGTTCACTCGATGAAAAAGAAGATAAATTTTGATTAATGTCCTAAAAAGGATGTAAATTTTTTGGGAAATTCATAAATTAATGTGGGATTTAGTGAAATAATAATAAAAATTAATTTATAAATACGCCCAGCTCTTGTTGTAATGGTCAACATTTGGCTCATGTGATTCTTTCTACATAAGCGTATTCTTTCTGGGTTTACATATTTGAGCTAAAAGTGAGCTTTCTTTCCACCAAAATTCGTCCAGATAACTCATTTAAGCAGAAGTTGGCAGCAGCTCAAGCGATTTCATCTCTAAATTGGCCACGCCTACGGACGATTAATGAGGAATTTCAGCGACCTTTGAAGAGTATAATTAGGTTTTTTTCAATTTCTGGTCGGTTTTTCTTTCACAGGTAACAGTTTGGAATGCTACGTGTGCAAAGACCAAGACGGCAACAACGGGAAATGCCTGCAAACAATTATGACCTGTCAGGCTGAAGAGGACCAGTGCATGACAGAAATCAGATGGGGAAGTAAGTACATAATCCAATAAATAATAATTCGGCTTTTTTTTGTGCCCCTAGGTAACCTGGGTATGTAGGAAATCAAGAATATTCAAGTACTCAAGTACTGAAGAACTCACCCAATAATCTGGTGTCTACTTGAATTTGAAGTAAACTACTTTGTTCTCAACACGGGATGTATTTCTTCAGTAGAGGCGAGGGAACCAAGTATTTGAAACATGATGAATTCAGAAGATGGGATTTTAGCGAAGCATAGTATTTCAGAGGAGAGCCCAAAAGACAAGAAGAAGAAGAATCGGAGAAGCGGCGTCCCAAGATGGCGTCGAGTAGAAGTCAAATCAGCTGAAACCACTGCCTTCCTGATGGGTAGTGAGGGCTAGTAATAAACTCCAAGTGTTAACTCAATATTCACAATATACTGAATAGTATAATTATGGACCTGAGATCTGCTATTCACACCATTCCCAATGGTGAGAAATCAACTGGGGAAAATAGGAGGGCATCTACCACTTTCATTTGGCAATATTGAAAATTAATTCAATTGAGTTAATTTAATTCAGATTTATGACACAATATTAGCCTTCAGATTAGGGATGGCCATTGATAATCAATATTATCAAAATATCGATGTTTTACCGTCGATATTATCGATAATCTATGTTAAAATAGCTGATTTTACAGAGCATCGATGGTTTTTTTTTCTTCCCAGATTCGATAATTCAGTTCTGGAAGCAATCTCATAATTTGTATCATCAGTAAAAAAAAGTGACAGTTAATTGACAAACAATATACTCAATTTTGATTTTAGTAGGTTCTTTTTTCAATTGTATTTATTTATCGCAGTATACAGTTTGTTTGATGAAACTTAATTATATCAATTAGGCATATCAATGCAAATGATTTTTCTTCTCTTAATTTGTTATTTGTATGGTTTTTAGTGCCATGGATAAAATGGCAATGATCATATTTCGTTTTACTTTAACTTATTATGTATGTGTCCTTTATCATCGCTCGCTATCGATAGTTTGGTTGTGACTATCGATAGGATCATATTTTTGATGAAATGTCCAATGAAACAAGAAAAATTTCCAATTTAAAGAAGAAATTCCGACTAGAATGGCAAATATCTTGAAAACAAGATTTTGGTTCCACGCCATGTTGAATTCGCAGGAAGCTATCGATAGTACCCGACAAAATATCGATAGTACGAGCCATCGATAGTTTTCCGCCACCAATATTGACAAAGAATAAATGAAGTTTGTTGATGTTCGATTTTCGATGGTGAGAGGCTGATGTTTTATAGCCATCGATATTGACTTTTCATGGTCAAACTGCAATAACAATAAAAATAATTTAGAAGCAAATGATGAAAATCATTTTCTTCTGTACATTATCTATAGTTATTTGGTATTTGAAGCATTGTCCCCTCACAATTTTTATCAATTATAATGATTATGATGTCAATTATCATATTCTCTAAACGACCACGTTTTCCTGCATAAATGACATCATCCCTTGCGGCTCAAAAGTCAACTAATTAGTCTCTGCAAATTAAGAGCTTAAGAGTTTACAGGGAGGAAAAATGTACTTATCATTATTACCACATAATATCGGGCCATGCATTTCATTTTGTCCTTTCAAAATGTAGCCAAATGTCACTTTTTACAGGCATTTTTGAAAAGAACTTTTAACATTTTGATGGAAAACACAGCAGAAACCCATATGAAGATGAAAAGTTTGAGGTTAAGAAAGATAAGAGCAGTGATATCTGATATAGACTTGTATAGTACATACCTTGACTGATGCATGACTAATATAGAGTATTATATATTTAAACAATCAAGAAAATACATAGAGGTTAAACATCAATTTCTGGTAAAAACATTGAAATATGAGAATCGATGCTAAAATGTTTGAGGAGAACATCGATGTTTTTTTAAAATCGATACTTATATCGTTATTTTTAAGTTAACCTACAAGTTTTGCCATACAATTTGAATTTAATCGTAATTATTCGTGTTTCAGCGACCCCTTACTGGCAAGGCTGGTGCTGAAAAGCAATTTTACATCGGTAAGAAATGCGCTACCAAACAACAATGTGAGAAAACTATGAAGAAAACGATGCCGTATTGCACTCACGTTTGGTACGAGGACTGGAGGTGTTCTGAGTGCTGCGGCGGTGACCGGTGCAACTACTATGTCATTGTGAGTTCACTTTTGAAATTTGAATGTATAAGTTGATGTGGAAAGTGTGAGAACTGTTACCCAAGTGAACCAAGTTGGTTCAGTGAAATAAATGTTGACCGGAAATTATGGAGGGAATACTAGGATTGGGTCAAAGCTAGGGGTGTATAGGTTAAACCAAGGTTGGCAATAGTCCACATCTCTGAATTCTAGGGCGAAATTCTGGTGATTGACGCATGCGCTTTGGTGAATCTAAGGCCGGGATTCCGGAGAGGATTCCCCGTTGAGGCCAACCTCTCCGGCCGACGGACCGTGTGGACGGGTCGAGGCCTTCAGTTGAGGCGGACTCTTCAGGCCGCCAGGCCTTTCCAATTTTTGGAAAGGCCACCTGAGGCCGGGGTTCCGGTTCCCGGAATTGAACCCCTTCCCTCACGTGTGGATGAGGTGATTGGTTGGCCTCAACGTAGGTATCGCTCGAGTATCGTCACAGTGGTCGTAGCTCCTCGTTTATTTTTTGATTTTTGTTTTTCGCCCCGTTTCGCCTCTGAGGTTTCCCCTACGTGTGGATGCTCCGTCCGGCTCCGGCCGCCTCAGAGGTTTTCCTCAGAGGAATCCTCTCCGGAATCCTCAACGTGTGTACCCGGCCTAAGGACAGGGCAATGTGAACCTTTGCATTCTCTCTGACAGCCAGGCGTTATTAAAAGCCCCAATGAAATGGGTCCCGGAACGATTGGCGCCCTCTGGATGAGGTTATGGGCCAAAATTGGTACCTAGCTACTTATTTCAAAAGCGGGTTTTCGAGATTTCTGGTACCTTGGCGTGTGGGGTATCATTATCGACTAAATTTTGGACGCTGTATCAAATGAGACGGGTCCTGGAACGATTGGTGCTCACCAGAAGAGGTTATGGGTCAAAATGGGTATCAATCGAACCAATTCGAATGGGTTTTCGATATTTTTGGTACCTAGGCGTGTGGGGTATCATTTTCGACTAAATTTTGGACGCTGAATCGATTTGAATGAGTCTCCATGCTCCTGGGTAACAGTAGTTATAATATAGCGCAACCCTAAGCCTTCCTCGTTAACCATATCAACCTCCTTAATTAATCAAACTCCTTCAATTAATTGTTTCAGAGCGGTTCTCCATTCACTACAGTCAATTTTTGGACTCTATCGCTCCTCGTCGCCGTTCTCGTTGGTGGCTTTCAACGTTGAACCAGCTTTTTGGACCGTACCCGTTTCAATTTTTCCCAAAATGGGAGGATCATACAAAAATTCCGTCCACGAGGTTTTTGAAACCTTCAACGAAATCCGTCCTGATCTCTCAACACCCTGAAAAATTGCATGTTGTGCACAATAGACAGCTGAGCTGTCAGTCATGATATTATTTTTATATCAGAGTTATTTGTATTTTGTATGTACTCACATCTTATTTTATATTTCTACCAATTCTCGGTTTAAGTCGTAGTTATAACGTTTTTATCTGACTAAATAATCTGTACCTTGGTACAACAACAAACAACGTCAATTTATTTGATTTTTGTTTTTCATGTTTTCGATCAATGAAAATCTATTGAAACAAGATCCAAAATCCTTTGAAAACCATCGATTTTGAAATGAGCGCCATCAAAGTCATCGCAGTAAAAAGTAAGCCTAAAATTTGGTTGTTATATCAACGTACAGATGTAAAATTTCATGTAAGTAGTAAATAAGGGAAGCTCATGCTGTGTTCATTTACTTCTTAGACTGAAGATGTTTTAATGCACTAAAACGCCGATGTGACAATGTTTCAAACGTGACGAGAATAAAATTTTGTTTTTAATTGAAAATTTCCGTCCATTTTGGTTGGATATTCCTTGAATAAACGATGTTTTCATGTAGAAAGTTTATCTCTCGGATTAAGCTGTTTTCTGGGCGTTTTAAGGTGTCTAGATCAAAATAAGCAATGTCCGTACACCGTCCACGCCGATTTTTGTAGTTTAAAATTTTCTGAAATTTGGGTCAGGGACCGGGTTTTAGCTTTAGTTGGTCCTCAAAACTTTCAAGCCCGATTGGACCAAATTTGGGCAGGTTAAGTGTCAAAATGTGTATTTCGAAAAATGGATTTCTAACATTTTTTGCATTATAGGTGTGTGGGGTGTCATTTTCCACTAAATTTTGGACGTTGAATCCAATGAAATGGGTTCCGGTACGATTGGCGCCCTCTGGATGAGATTATGAGTCAAAATGGGTACCTATCAACCCATTTCGAGTGTCTGTTTTCGAGATTTCCGGTACCTAGGCGTGTGGGGTATCATTTTCCACTAAATTTTGGACCCTTAATCGATTGGAAAGGGTCCGGGACACGCCACACCCACTGTTTTCCCCATGTTTGATAGTTTAGACGACGTTTAGCCTGTTTTGCACTAATTTTTAGGCGCTAAATCGATTGGAATTAGCGTTTTTCTACAGCAAAATATACCTATTTCACGCGCACAAGTTCATATAATGATTAAACTGGTTCAAATTAGGTCATTTTATGCCTCCAACCAAATTTATTACGGTAGCGACAAAGATATGGTCGAAAATGTGGACTATTATGAGTGATAGATGGTTGTATATAAGGAAAAATGTAGCTTTTGCCATAACAAAACCACCTAGCCACACTTAACGATTCTTATTTTTATGGTTATCGACATTCTATCGTAACTTGTGTTCTCACATTAAAATTCCAGATTATAATTGAAAAACTGGACCGAAGTCGGAAGACAGGAAAAAAGAAAATACGAACGTACGATTTTAGAAATTTTTATTGAAATAATGAAATTTATTGAATTAGCTTAAGAGCGAAATATTATTCGAAGCCGGTGTATTGTTGATAAATTAATTTCGTTATGAAGTCGTGTCCATGGGAGCTGGCGGTGGAGCGGCGCCGTCGCTGGGTCCGCCCGACGGGCCGGCGTCACCTCCGGTGGCCGCTGAAAATGATTTTTGGTTTTTTGATTATATTATTTATAATTCGTAAATAGCATGAGTAAGTAAAGCGTATAAACATGGATTATACTGGATGTTCCACGAGTTGCCTCCCCTCCCCACCCCATATTTGGTCCAATTGGGGTGAAACGTTTTGGGGACCAACTAGAGCCAAACCCGTGCCTGAGTACCCAAAAATCCCGAAAATTCACTTTTTAATTAGGTAGGTAGGTACCCACATTCACCCATACCAGCCTCCAGTCGGCACCAATCGACCCGGGCCCCATTATAACGGATTAAGCACCCAAAATTTAGCGGAAAATGATACCCCACACACCTAGGAACTAGAAATCTCGAACACCCACACTCGAAATAGGTAGATAGATACCCATTTTGCCACATAACCTCCTCCGGTTCTACCCATTCCATCGGATTCACTACTCGTGCTGCCATCTCGCTCTAGCTCTGCAGTCTTCTCCCAATGCCTGCAATGATTGGTGCTCTACGGTTGGTCTTCTAAATCCAAAGTAGTGTTCAGCGTCCATATTCCAGTGTTCTTCAGCTCCAAAACAGCATTCGTACACAATTGGCGGCGTCGTTGTTAGCCGCCTGTCCTTTGTCAAGGACCTTCGTGTCCTTCTGGATCCTCAGCTGGCATATCAGCCAGGCAACGCGTGCCCTTCGGTTTCTCAAGCGGACTCTAGGGAGTTTACCCCAGCTTCTGTCCTTATCATCCTTTTTCAGGCCCCTGTCCAGCCTCATATCGAATATACTCTGGTGTGGTCTCCTTTCTACTCCTGCTACACCGACCAACTGCTGGATTTACTGTTCTGCCTATTTGGAGTGATGATGGCGGCGCCGGAGCGCATTTTCATCTCTCTCTCCCAGCAGACGTCATTTTTCTCTATGCTCTCGTTTCTGGCCGAGTTGATTGCCCTTCTCGGCTGTCACTCATTGGTCTGCAGGTTTGCCGAGTGGGAGCACGTGCCAGTGAACTCATCTTCTCCATCGTCCCCTATGCTGCCTCGGTAATCTTCTCATCAAACTGACTTCTTCAACGTCTCCCAATCCCTCTCCTGTGCTCTAGCTGAAGAATTGGTTCCCGCTGTGCTCCACTTTTGCTGTCTGTTCTGTAGATTTACTCCTAATCTTGTAAATTTGCTTCGCCCGTTACTGTGTAAATATATTAATCAAGTCTTCAGCTACCACCAAGTCACCTCAATGGTCTGTACAAACACCCATACTAGGCACCAGCGTGGCCCAGGAAGGTCAAATCACATAGTTACCAGCCAACAGGTCAAAAATTGAGTTACTGGCAAGCTATTTGACCACAAATGCGTACTACTCAATATGGTAATTACTCAACAAAGCTCCTGCATGAGCTAATACATACCTGGAGGGGTCCTCTGCTCTTGAAGGACAACGTCGAGGTGGACTTGAGTGTCGTTCTCTGACAACTCCCTAAGCGGCGTCCCTTTTCCAACAATAGCAACGGCGACGTTCTACGAAATGATACATATTATTTTAATTTTGTACAAACACAATAAATATGATCATCATTAACACACCTGGCCTATTAAATTACAGAAAAAAAAATTCAAAACACACGGTGGATACAGCCTCCGTACAAGTACGCAACCACGAGAGACATTTTCTGTCTTTGCGCCCCTTTTCCCCTTACTATAAAGCCCCGTATTGTATTTTTGTTTGAGGGAATTTATTGCGAAAACACTTTTCCACTGTTATTCTGCGTTTGATTGTATTGTGTTGACAATCAATTTCGAAACGAACTAACAGAGTTATTTTATTTGCAATTCCTGATCATGATCAGCCAACCCGATCAGCCAACCCGATCGGACCAAATTTGGGTGGGATAGGGGTCAAAATGTGTATTTTGAAGAATGGATTTTTGAGATTTTTTGCAATCTAGGTGTGTGGGGTGTCATTTTCTACTAAATTTTGGACGTTGAATCCAATGAAATGGGTTCCGGTGCGATTGGCGCCCTCTGGATGAGGTTATGAGTCAAAATGGGTACTTATCAACCCATTTCGTATGTCTGTTTTCGAGATTTCTGGTACCTAGTCGTGTGGGGTATCGTTTTCCACTAAATTTTGGACCCTGAATCGACTGGAATGGGTGCGGGACCCACTACACCCACTGTTTTCCCATTTTCCCCATGCTGAAGACATGAATCTCCATGCGCCTGGTTCGAGGAATAACCAACCCGTGTAAGAATTTGCGTTTTTCAGTTATCTGCCATAGTAGACATAAAATGTCAAAATGTATCGATAGCCTCATCAACGGATTCTAAAAATGTGTTCACCTTTTCAGTAAGTTCCACGTCGTTGGGGACCGAGTCACGAAGAGCGCGCAGGGCGTGTTTGATCAATTCGGTTTCATTCGAGCAAACGCCTGTAATTTGAGCAACGCCGATATTATTCTACAGTTAAAGAAGAATGAAAAACACGTGAAGAGAAAAACATTGCACCATGGACTTACCGATTTCAGTGAGGTTTTTCTCCAAGTAAGTACGAGCGCTTTGACTGCGAGCGCCGATTGCCATCGCTCGACACTCGTACATGTTGGCTGAAGGGCAAATTTGCACTATGTGCGGACCGTCGTGCTGAAATACGAGTAAAGACCGTAAGTAGGAATAAGTAGAAAATTTTCTAAAAATCCGAATTGGGTCAGGGGTCTGTTCCCGGCTCTAGTTGGTCGACTTTTCAGCCCGATCGAGCCTAATTTGGCCGGGGTAGGGGTCAAAATGCGTATTTCGAAAAACGGATTTTCGAGATTTTTGGCGATCTAGCCGTGTGGGATATCATTTTCCACTAAATTTTGGACGCTGAATCCAATGAAATGAGTCCCAGAACGATTGGCACCCACCAGAAGAAGTTATGGGCCAAAATGGGTGCCTATTTACCCATTTCGAATGAGCGTTTTGGAGATTTTTGGCGATCTCGGCGAGTGGGGTATCATTTTCCACTAAATTTTGGACGTTGAATCCAATGAAATGGGTCCCGGAACGATTGGCGCCCTCTGAATGAGGTTATGGGTCAAAATGGGTACCTATTTACCCATTTCGAATGTCTGTTTTTGGGTACCTAGGCGTGTAGGGTATCATTTTCCACTAAATTTTGGACGCTGAATCGATCCTCACACGCCTAAATCGCAAAAAAACCTTGAAAATCGCCACATTTTCCGCTCTTTCTATGATGAGTAAGCGAAGAGCACCCCCAAAAATGGCATTTCCCACAATTAAAAGCAGGATCTTATCGTTAACCAGACACATCTGTAAGGCTGGCCGTCCACTGGACGCGAATTCGCGCGAAGAGGCGAAGTACGCGATTTCAAACGAAGAGTTCGCCTCTTAACAAACACTATTATTCGTATAGGACCCCGTCCACTGCAAGCGCCATGATCGATTTATCGATTTCCATCGCCAGGTTCGCCAGTTCGCGCGTTTGGAATTCGCGTCCAGTGGACGGCCAGCCTAACGAGGCATTGGAAGCGAATAAAATGCTGTTCTTACGTCATATCCAGCGACCAGGAGACCGACGCCGTAGGGTCGCTTATCGTAGCGTTGAGTCGCATGTTGCATCATAAGAGTGATCTTGTTCAACAGCCGCAGCACAGGCATAGGAGCCCCGTTGGCGTAAGTGTACGATAAACATTCGCTTCTCATATGTCGGCTGAAAAGAACCGTCAGAAATCGGATATTGAAACAGTTTCATCAGGAACGAATCTCCATAGAGCTAACGATAACATGCGCATACCCGATAATTCTGGCGTCAGCCGTGAGCCCTGAAATGCTCATTCCCATGTGAACGTCGATAGGGATAATTTTCTTTTGATAAGCCGATAATTCGGACGCGGCGCGTTTTAACGCCACGAGAACAGCGTGATTTTCATTTTTAACGCCAACTGTAACTGCTCCCTGTTTGACGGCTTCCATCGCATACTCCACTTGGTGCAGGCGGCCTTGGGGACTCCATACCGTCACGTCGCTGTCGTACTGGTTTCTGAACTGAAAATTAACAATGATTGGTTAATGAACTAGTTACGAATAGCTATTAACAGGACGTAACGTTGAAGACGCCGCAGAATCCCAAACCCAAGTAAATTAGGTGAATTTGCAGCATAATGACTTTTATTGATCAAAATCCCCTATCAATACCCCCTAAAAATCATGTACTGGTCAAAAACTCACCACTCTTAACCCTAGAATGCTAACATGGAGTAAATTTCAGTCCTGGCAGATAGAGATGAGTTTCAAGTGATTTCCCGACAGGTAGCGCGCTGTCCATGCAGCTATGCCTCCCCTAGGTAGGGACGGCACGATACTCCAAAATATCGATATTGCTTTTGATACGATATTTTAAAAGTATCGATACTCGATATTTTCTGATACCGATATTTTAAAAGTATCGATACTCGGTCATATATTGGCTCAAAGTATCGATACCACCGATACTATCGATACTGAGTAATATTTTAAAAACCATCCAAAAAATTGTTCATGGAAAAAATATATGATTTTTCTTTTACCACAAAGGGAAAGGATCACATCAAGCAATCAGCTTAGGTACTTAATTATTTACAAATATTTATTTTTAAAAGCAAAGTTCAAGAAATTAAAAAAAGATGCAGGTTTATATTTACAGTACCTATATAAAATCACAGCTCCAAAACAGATCAAAGAAATTCTTCCTGGGGAACACTTCCCAGAAATATCAATTTTTGGAACAGTTTGGCAGAAAGCCTGTTCCTCGCTTGAGAATAAAGCGCCCCTGTCTTTGAAAAAAGCCGTTCAGATGGGACTGAAGTCGCCATCACAAGCATTTTACAAGCCTCTTCATGAAGGTTTGGGAAGACAGTCTTCATTTCCTGCCTAATTTGGATAGGATTCGTGTGAAGTAATGGTGTGACAGGATTCCCGAGGTAGACTGTCAATTTATCAGCAGTTTTGGTAGAATCCTTTATTTTCTTCCTGCTACCGTGTGCGAGCTCCTTATGAGTCCCCCAAAAATAGTAGGGAGCTTGTGCGACACTTGCCTGTACGTCCTCATCAGATTTGTAAACAATGAGAAGGTTACAGTCAGCTTGCAGGTTGTAGAAGAAGTAGATATCGATGAAGGACATTACAAGCAATATATCGTTTTTGTTGAGTGTATGTATATTTTTGAGGGGACAAAACTCTCTTCAGATCATGTACTAGCACCATAATGTTAATTTTTTTTTTTTTTTAATGATACTTTACTAGTAATTTACTTTGGCTTGAAATTGCCGATATATCGGCAAAAAATATCGATACTTCCGATATTTTTGTGAAAAGTATCGATATTGATTTTGAGTATCACTGAGAAAATATCGATACAAATATCGGTTCCGATACCAAAAAAGTATCGATACTTCGATATATCGGTGGTATGGTGCCGTCCCTACCCCTAGGATTCCTCTGTCAAGGTAAAAGTTGACCCAGCTGTCAAGGCAAAAGTTGCTCAAGAACATGTGGTATACATCATGTTTTGTTTTACTCCTTGTTAGAATTTGTAGGCATGTCGTCTGGAGTTGATTTCACTCATTAGTATTAGGTAGCCCACCTGTGAGAGAAAAAGTTTCATCTATGAAGCCCAAAGTTTGGAACGGGATTTCTTTCTTTTTTCATAGATGTGCATAAATTGTCATCTAATATCAACTTGTATATTTTTTTCTATTTTTGGAAAATAAGGCATAGATGTTTAGTGGGAGAAAACTATCTAATCCAGAAGAGATAAGAGCAGAGCTCAAAGACGATGTATCCATTGACGAATGATGAAGAGGATATTGACTGGAATATTGACGATGAAGGAGATTCATTCTGCAGACTGTGTTCAGACATTGGAGATGATCTTTTTACGGCTGAAGGACAGTTGGAATCAGCAATAGAAATCAATGAGCCGTCAACACCATACTTGATTTTCCTGAAGAGAGCCTCTGAGGTAGTCAGCAGCGCAAGTGGTGAAGAGTCTTGCATCGTCACTCCTGATTCTTGCTCACTCTAAGGAAAGGAGGACCAAAATGGTCAAGCGTTCATTTGGAGAACAAATCCCGTCTCCTACTCTGGTAAAACAGCTTCAAAAATGTTGTTCACATAGTGCCTGGACCGTGCGGTGTTGCCATAGATGCTATAGAGCCAGTTCAGAGTTTATACCTGTTCATCACTGACAGGATGCTTCAAGAAGTGATGAGGCATACCAATGAAGCTATGGCAATTTGCGAATCAAACCTTAGTGATTTGGAGTCCATAGATGAATTGAAGGCGTTACTTGGACTATCCGACTACTCAGCAGAACGCAGAACGTCTCCAAAATGGCAAAACTAGCCCCAGTTGCAGAACATTGAAATTCCTTCCTAACAAACCAGGATCGTATCTCACAATTGACGAGCAACAAATTTGGTAGCGCAAAGAACACATCGAGAACCATCCCGGTAGTTAAAATTAATTATTGTTAGCATTAGCCATCCAGTGGAGTCACGTTAGCATTCTAGGGTTAAATAATGACATTCTTCAATCGAGATAAAATAGTTAACAAGTTCCCGTAAAGCTTCAACGTTACTTCACCAGCAGACCTCATCTACACGTCGAAAGTACTCATTACTGTTATTCTGAGTCCTGCTATTGAATGATATGACTCCAAACTTGACTCCCAAATCAAACCAATCTCTTTACCTCGCAATATATAACTTAATTTTCCAACACAACTTGATTTCACGACGTAAATGAATAACTAAATGTCGGCCGCAACATGTAAATCCTCATCAACCGCTAAACTCCAACTCATAACAAACGCAGCTTACAATTCACCCTTTTCCAATATGTATTAAGGCGAAATATTTTTACGTGAAAATACTCACCATTTTATAATAAACGCTGAGCACAAAATGCACGATCTACAACTCACGGCGTGACTTTGACGATTTGAAGCTTTGAAAACAGTTGGGTCACCGCAGGTTAGCATAACCGTTACCTTTTTCTTATTCCTCTTCTGTTTTGGGCAACTATCGTCATTACGTCATCAAAGAAGAGAATCCTGACCATCTGATGTTCAGTAGAAATACATGAGTATAAACGAATAATAATTTTTTTGTCGCTAATAGAAAGGATTATACTCAATAAGAGCGAAAATCTAAATATAATTTGGGTCAAATTAAGGGATTTGGTCTGACACAAGAATTCTTACCCTGTTTTTGAGCCACATTTTCGTCATATTTGCATTCTAAATACAACGCAATCATTATTGCAACAGCAAATGTCCGAATCCGTTGATATTATTTATTTTGAAAGGATATTTCTTGCGCTGGATACTATGAACATGCGGGTATCGACGAACAAACTCGATGTTTTTCTTCAATTCGATAAATCGATTGTTACCGGACGTAAAAAATAGTTAACAACAACACAACAAAGCCTGAGCAAATTTTTTCGCCTTCATCTTTTCAAAGCAAGAATAGAATATTCTTATATAAAATATTCTATATATTTTTGTAAATAGAATTATTGCAAAAATGCGACGAGTTTGAGGCTGAAAATGATAACAGCAACAGGGTGCGTTTCTGTAGTGCTTGGGATTCGATTTATATACATCGATGTTTCTCGATTATGTCTAGTATTATTTTTATTGAAGGATGATGAGCCAGCAACTGAACATTTCTAAAACGTGACTATTTTTCATAAAAAAATAATAAATTTTGAGAAAAAATTCAATTTTTTTGAACAAATATCGATGTTTTAAGGAGCGTCAGAGTAACAATCGATGTTTATGGAACATCGATACGTGCCCGCACAGTGTTACCTCCTGTTTTAGGGGAGAATATCCCTCTTTTTGGCCAGCTATCCCACCCCTTGTTCATGAACTCACCAAATCTCGGTTATTTCTTTGGTTATAAGAGAAATCTTTTTTTCCCATTGCCTAAAGATAAAGAAAAAGGAAGATTTTCAGACAAAAATTCCCGCTTTTTTCCCTTTCTGGACCAATATTCTTTCAACACACAAGCGTCTGGCAACACTGTTCCTTCGAAGGGTTGCTTTGAGCGTGAAGTTTTTATGTGGAATAGAAAAGAAAACACAATTGCGATTATTTTATCTAAGTGTTGTTTATGTTTTGTTTCACATGAAGGACGAAAATTTGCCGAAGTGTCGTTTTCACTGAAGAACGGTCATCTGGAAAGATCGAAAAATGGAGAAGAAATATAAAAAGAAAAGCGAAGGGTTCGAGTTCGCGCCTCAGCGAATCAAACAGGAAGGTGAGGAGTACTTGTTTACTTACAAGTAGTACTTGACAAGTAGTTGACTGTAGCTGATGGTACCAGGGATGTCCATGTATCGAGAAAAGTTGGGCTGGATGTGGTTTAGGACGCTCCCTCCCAGTAGCTGATGGTAGTAAGGATGTCCATGTATCGAGAAAAGTTGGGCTGGAGGTGGTTCAGGACGCCCCCAGTAGCTGATGGTATTAAGGATGTCCATGTATCGAGAAAAGTTGGGCTGGAGGCGATTTAGGACGCTCCCTCCCAGTAGCTGATGGTAGTAAGGATGTCCATGTATCGAGAAAAGTTGGGCTGGAGGTGGTTCAGGACGCCCCCAGTAGCTGATGGTACTATGGATGTCCATGTATCGAGAAAAGTTGGGCAGGAGGCGATTTAGGACGCTCCCTCCTAGTAGCTGATGGTAGTAAGGATGTCCATGTATCGAGAAAAGTTGGGCTGGAGGTGGTTCAGGACGTGGTACCAGGACCAGGAGGTGGTACCAGGGATGCACATGTATCGGGGACAGTTGGGCTGGAGGTGGTGTAGGACGCCCCCAGTAGCTGATGGTAGTAAGGATGTCCATGTATCGAGTAAAGTTGGGCTGGAGGCGATTTAGGACGCTCCCTCCCAGTAGCTGATGGTAGTAAGGATGTCCATGTATCGAGAAAACTTGGGCTGGAGGTGGTTTAGGACGCTCCCAGTAGCTGATGGTACTAAGGATGTCCATGTATCGAGAAAAGTTGGGCTGGAGGTGGTTTAGGACGCCCCCAGTAGCTGATTGTACTAAGGATGTCCATGAATCGAGAAAAGTTGGACTGGAGATGGTTTAGGACGCTTCCTCCCAGTAACTGGTGGTAGTAAGATCCACCTATTCACCATACGCTCGCTATCATACGTAATTTTGTTTCAGAACTTGAAGTGACCGGAGTCTCAAGATCCGGACGAGTTCGAAAAAAATCCTCCAAATTGATGGATTTTGAAAATTTGGACGAAATCGACATTCGATCCGCGAGCAAAAAGAAGGACAAAGTGGAAAACGTTCCAGGGTCTGGTGAGCTGGATTGTAAGCATCAACTAACCTCACTAACACTAGTTGTAAGTTGCTGCAGCAATTTTTGCTGAACGTTTTTGGGCCATTGAGGTTGTTGAAGTCATGTGTTTAATCATACCGCTAACACCCTACCATTTTACTGGGAGAGCATATCAATGCAGCGACTCAATGCTTTTTCAAACTCGAATATCTCGCGGTTTCTTTGTAACTAATTGCCATAAATTGATGAATTGCTTCTACATGGTGATGAATGGAGTCGCCATTTCCCTTCGTTGCACTAAGTTCCTGATTTACGCAGATGACCTGATGATCTTCAAATCCATTGGCGACCCCTTGGACTGCCTTCTCCAGCGGAACCTCGACGCGCTCTATGGTGTGACCACACTGGTTTGGCTAAGAAACCGTCCAAATGCACTGTCACCTCATTCCACCAGTCACTCTCCAGTTATGCAGCCTACTCGATCAACGAAGTGGTCCTATCCCGCAAGGAGGGCATTGTCGACCTCGGCGTGCACCTGGATTCCTGGCTCTCTTTGTCAGACCACATTGCGCAGGTGGCATTCCACGGTATGCGTGTCCTGGGATTTGTAAAGAGGAACACTAGAGAATTTTCTCAAGCATCAGCCTCTTGCAAGACTCTTGCAGCCCATCCTGGAGTACGCGTCAGTGATCTGGAGCCCTCACAGGCGTGCCACTGCACGCTTACTGTGGAAATGTCCTTCAGTATTCCACCTGTGTTTCTTGCAAGTACACTCCAGCATGGCCCTCCTTCATGAAGGGACTTTTCGGCAAACCTACAGCCAGCTGTGGGTCCAGGAAGGGTGTTTTGGAGCCCCTCCTGGCAAGCTCATCAGCGTTTTCGTTGCCCTTGATGCCCCTGTGCCCCGCCAAGATCATGCAACTCTGTATTGCAGGCTGCTAGGGCCCAGAGAGTCTGTTCACATTCACTTGGATGATATGTTGGTTGCTATGAGGCCCTTTATCAACGCCTTGCTGTCAGAAATAACGCGGAGGTGTGCATTAGTATGCCCTCTCCTCAGACTCTGGATTGGTTGATTCCCGCCTGGTTCCATTCAGCCTCAGAGGCCATTGAGGCCTCTCCTATGATAAAGATATCTATAGGGGGCATGCTCAGCAGTATCTCGACACCCTCTCTCTATGGTGTATCATGCTTCAGTGATCTGGAGCCCTCACTATGACTACCATCATACAAATCGAGCGTGTCTTCAGAGCCTTCCTCCGTTTCCTGGCTTAGAATTCCTCCATAGCAAGAACCTGGACTGTGCACGATGCTTCAACCTACTGTTTCCCCGAAATCGTCGCATCTGACGTCACATTCCTCCATGGCTTGCTCTCGGGGCGCATTGATTCTTCAGATCTCCTCGCTCGTGATGGCTGCCTTGTGCCTCGTCCCGCTTCACATTCTGCAACACCTTTTGCCATCCCTTTCTCTGCCTCCAACTACAATCGTCCAATGTGATGCATCCCTCGCCATGTAGATCTCTTCTCTACGTCACCTCCTTTCATCGATATTTTGTCCTGGATGGAAAAATGGATTTTCGGCGATCTAGGCGTGTGGGGTATCATTTTCCACTAAATTTAGGACGCTGAATCCAATGAAATGGGTCCCGGAACGATTGGCGCCCACCGGATGAGTTTATGGATCAAATTGGGTATCTATTTACCTATTTCGAAAGTGGATTTTCGAGATTTCTGCTACCTAGGCGTGTGGGGTATCATTTTTAACTAAACTATGGACGCTGAATCGATTGAAATGAGTCTCCATACGCCTGGTCCAAGGAATAACCAACCCCTGTGCATTTGCAGCGTTTTTGTATTCTAATAAATAAATAATTTTATTTCCTTTACAGTTGGTCGACCCAAAAAAGAGCCCGTCCGAGTCAAAGAGGAAGTGTTTTCTGACGAGGTGAATAATATTTATTTTTCAATTTGTTCGAATTAAATTCGTATTTATTCGCAATCCCCTTTGACTTTGCCCTTCTTCATCCAGATCTTCAACTCGTTGCTGCAGGATTTGGGAGACTCTTCGACTCATTACACTAAACAAGAGCATTTGAGTGACGAAAGTGAAAACGAAATGCCGGCTTATCGTCAAAACGAAGAGTCCAGTATCGAATCTATGGGTGAGTTCAGTTTGGCGATATTATCAATGTCCTCATTCGCTTATTGTTTCAATGTATTCGTTTTTTTCAACGCTTCTACAGGAAGCGACATTGAAGACATGGACGGTAACGGCGTGGATCGTGTGGAAAACGAAGGATTTCAGTCAATTGCGGGCGATACGGATTTTTCCGGACCTCAGGTAGAAATTATTCTCATATGAAATTGAATAAGAATTGAGTTTATAATGAAAATGAAGTAGAAATAATAGTTAACTTATCATCGAACCAGGAAAGGAGTATGATTTATTCGAAATACAAGGACTGCAAATGTGCATCCTGTGATTGAGCGCTTTTTTGGTTGGTTATTCCTTGAATAATCAACCTGTTTTCATGCAAAAGGTCAACCTCTCCTATACGGCTCAAAATTTTTTCTGGGCGTTTTAGGGTGTCGAGATCAAAAAACCAAAATGTCCGTACGCTATACGCCGTCCGTCAGGTCTTTTCCTTCTTCCCGTTCCTACGCCTTGCGGCTCTATCGGGACTTTGCTTGATGCCTGGACGGTTGCGCTCACTCTCCTGCCGTGCGTTTTGCCACTGCTTTACTGCAGCAGTGCCCAGGGTGGACCTCGCGGAGGTAGCAAGGTTGGGACCAGGAGGGGCTTCTTGGCGTGGATTGGCGTGTGGGCCATCCTTTTGCAGCCATAACTTGATGGGCAAACTTTTTGGTGCCTTCTGCGTTGTTCCTGGATTGGAACGCAGCCTGCCATGGGCTCTCTTCATCTGCGGGCAGACCCAGCACTGCAAGCCATCGCCTACGCGCAGTTTCGTGCTTTGGGCACTGGAGGTAGACATGGTCCGCCGTCTCAAGCTTGCCGCACTCACAGAGGGGGGAGGGCTTCAGTCTCATGCCATGGAGCTTGGCGTTGAAGTCGCCATGGCCAGTGGCAAACTGCGAGACGTAGTGGTCTATATCCACATAGCGCTGAGACAGGCGTGTGCGGATGTTTGGCCAGATTTTGTATGTGTGCCGTCCATTTGGAGACATGTCCCATCGTTCCTGCCACCTGTCTAGGCTCCACTCAGAGATTGCAGCCTCAGTTGTGCATCCAGCTATCATGCTCTCTCTGCCATGGCTGATTTGCCACATTGATGCCAGGACCTGGAGCTTAAGGTCCAATGGCATCTGCCCTGTCAGGACGTGGAGAGCTTCGTGCGACACTGTCCTGTATGCCTGGCTGACCATGAGGAGGGCGCTTCGCTGTGTCTTGAGCAGTTTTTTCAGATCGATTGGCACCCACTGGAAGAAGTTATGGGTCAAATTGGGTATATATTACCCATTTTGAATATGTGTTTTCGGGATTTCTGGTACCTAGGCGTGTGGGGTATCATTTTCAACTAAATTTTGGACCCCGAATCGATTGGAATGGGTCCGGGACCCAAAGACCTGGGCATAAGCAGATTTTTACCCACTAAAATTTGAAAAAAAAAAAAGTTACGCTGCCGCACCCTGTATCATTTCTTATATTAATCACCACCTTATAATGAATGTGCTCACTTTTTTTCAAATATTTCAAATAATATGGGATTTTTGATTAAATATTCGCCACCGTTATATTTGTATTCGATTATTCCAATGGAGAATAAATTGTCGTCTAATTTTCCAGAATCAGTCTTTGTACATGATGGAGAAATCAAACAGTAAAAAGAAACTTGTGATCAAAGATGGGAAAATCGTCGGTCGAACCAAAACTCCCAAAAAGGAAAAAGGGGTAAGCGAGGTCTGTTTATTTATTTTTAAATTTAAAACATTTTTTTTTAAATACATTTCCGTTGGGGATGTAAATTAGACGGCTGTTCTAAGAGGGTGTTCATTGTCGAACGAGTGCGTGCAATTCGAAGTTGAATTGATTTTATGATTTTCTATAAATTCATTTAATTTTCTTTGTATCACCAGCCACCCAAGTTAACCGCGTACATGCTATGGGCAAAAGAAATGAGGCAAGAACTCACCAGGTCGGAAGAACATCTTGGTAAGTCGTCGTTTGTCCCGAGTGACGAGAATAAAAGGCAAAAAAGGGTAGTTTGATCACGTTTGGTCAAGTTATTTTAGAGGAGGGAAATCTGAATTAACATTTTTTTCATTGATAAGGTAAAAATGGTCGTCAGTCTATGTAGGAGAACGCTTGTTTGCAGCGATTTTTTCCATGCTCCCACCCTTGCTACCCCCCATCAATTCAGCTTGAAAAAATAAAAGTTCAATAGTCAGGCACTCTACTTTCCAGTTCGTGGAATTAGGTACTTTCATGAGAAAACCACGATTTTGGCCTATAATTTCCCCTCTTTTCCCCTTAAAACGTCATTTTCGCCCTTAAAAATAAATTTAAATATATCGTTGGAGATCTGGTATTCTATGGATGTTATTTCCACAATTGAACGCGGGATTTGTAATGGGGAAAATGTATCCTTTTACCCAGAATGTTGGCAAGGTTACGCGTTTTCATTCATTTTCCAACTTTAGGCTAAACTATTGACTAACAGTACTCAATTATTGGAGACGTTGAGGAGCCCATCAAAAGGGAAATTTGACGCTCTTTCCAACGGTGTACTTAGATTTGAGATTATCTTGAAAATTAAGGGAGTTATGGCTGTTTTAGTGACGTCAGGTCGAAAACTCAAGATGAATCTTAAGTCGTGAATAACTCGGAAATGCAGCCTTTAAAAAGAAAAGTCCTTATGACACTTTTTGTTGTAAATGAGTTGTAGAATCGACCCCTTAAGGCCAACCCCCAACATACGAGTCTCAATTTCGTCAGTTGACTTCATAATCGATAATGTTGTATCGAAACCGCTCACATTCTACCGTAATAATTATTAATTTAGACAAACCCTTCCTTTATTAATATCCAAATTAATAACAAATACTAAAAATCGACCAGTTTTTACCCATTAATACACCCCATACTGTGGACTGAAGCGTTTTAGACCAGCCAAAAATCTCTCATGACAATATTTTAATTTTAATTTTTCCCTACACATTGCGTTATGCTCTTCAAATTTAATGAATAAATTATACTAATTACTTAACTATTTTATCCCACGGTTCAGTCACCCTTTGGCTCTCCTTTACTTATTTGACTTGGTAGTTGTAGTAATTTGTCAAAATTAGATTTTTCGTAGTTTTATTTTGCCTTAAATTAAATTTTTAAAAATTGAGCGCATTTTTTTTTGTTCCGTTTTAAACCATAAAAACGCAGCAAATACGAATTGATTTTTGTTTCAGATTTTTCTCAAACAAGTAGAAAATTAGGAGAGCTATGGGCTACTGTTCCTTCTCATGAGAAATATGTGAGTGATTTTTTGTTTTGTTTTTGTTTTTATATTTTGTTATTTTGAGTGTCGTGTCGTTTCAATGGATCGGCAATGATTTTTCTTCATTTACGTAGCGAATTGTTTGTCGAGATTCCGTTAAAACAGTTGAAATTGCCGTTGGTTTCAAATATAACTTTCAATTCAATTCAATATAACTAAACAAAAGTTCTTAAACAATCGTTAAATTTAGAATCGATTAATGAAACTATCGATACATATTTTCCGTTAAAACTATGGGTGGTTTCCATTCTGAGGGAAAATGTGCAAGATACTTGTTACTAACAAGTACAGAAAAATCGATACGCAAAACTGCTATCGATACTTGTTTGAAGAATTGCACGTACTGGTTATTTTTACATACGTTATTGTAGTTATTTTTCAAAATTGATACTTTATTTAGTATTGAATGCAGTGGAGGCTTAAAGGAAGTATCTGCAATACTTGGCCAGCTGGTACGGAATCGATTTGTAGAAGTATCGATATTACCCGGAATAATGTTCCAGTTTTTTTGGATTGGGGAATACACCAAGTAGTCTATTAGTTGATAAAATATTCGATTCAGAAAACTATCGATTAGTAAAATTAATATCGTTTATTTAATTGTTGCGTTTAGTTGGTTCAAATATCGATATTTATCGACTTTGAATCGGGGAATAAACTGAATAATCCATTAGTTGAAGCGAAATTTGATTCAGGAAACTATCGACATGTAAATGTAATATTGTTTGTTCGATTGTTCAGTTTGATTGGTTTAAAGATCGACATTTATCACAACAACACTTGATATGTAACACTTGAAACTATTGATATGTAAAATTAATATCGTTCGTTTGATTGTTGCGTTTAGCTGGTTTGAAAATCGTTATTTATCGACTCTAGATAGAGGAATAAACTTGATAGTTTAATAAGTAATAAAACAATCGATTCAGTAAACTAATCGATTTGTAAAATCAGTATGGTCTGTTTGATTGTTGCTTTTAATTGGCTTTATGATCGATATTTATCGACTTTAGATAGGGGAAAAACAAGTTCTCTAATAGTTGAAGACACAATCGATTCTGAATATTATCGATGTGTATAATTAACATGGTTTGTTTGATTGTTGCATTAATTTGCTTAAGGATTGTTATTTACCCACCTTGGATAGAGTTATAAACCTAATAATTTAAAAGTTGATGAAACAATCGAATCAGAGAACTAATCGATTTGTAAAATTAATATTGTTTCTTTAATTGTTGCGTGTAATTGGTTTAAATATCAATATTTATCGACTTTGGATAGGTAAATAAAGAGAAATAGTCTAATAGTTAAAGAAACAATCGATTCCGAACACTATCGATGCATAAAATTAGTATTGGTTGTTTGGTTCTTGCGTTTAATTGGTTTTAATATCGATATTTATCGACTTTCAATAGGGAAATTGACCTATTAGTTTGATAGGTAAAGAAACAATCGATTACAAACACTATCGATTTGTATAATTAATATGGGTTGTTTGATTGTTGCATTTAGTTGGCTTGAAGATCGATATTTATCGACTTTGGATAGGGAAATTATCCTAATAGCTAGATAGGTAACGAAACAATCGATTCATAAAACTATCGATTAGTAAAATCAATATTCTTTGTTTGATTGGTTTGAATATCGATATTTCCTAGTACACCAATATGAGAAATTGTTTTCATTTTCGGGTACATCATCGATTTAAGGAATAAAATCATCGATTTGAGGAATACAATCGACATGGTGGTCTCACAATCCCCTCTTAGAGCAGCCTTTGCGTTCTGTTTCATTTGTGAAAACTATATTTTATTTAATTAGATTTATTTAACGATCAAGATGGCCGTAATTGGTCTCAACAGTTGTGAGAATAAACAAATTTAGCAGCTGATTGTCAATTTGGGACGTCGTAGGCTCGAAATATTTTTAAATTTAATCTTATTCGTTCATAATCTGCGAAGGTTTAGAGTGTGTAAATTGATTTAAACTCCTCAACATCGCGATTATTGAGTATACTAATTGGTATTCTCTTTCTGTCTTATTTTGTTTGGTTCAGATTTGGAAAAGACGAGCGAAACGAGCCGCTGAAACAGTAACGGCCAAAAGCCCTGGTGGCCGCATGACGCACCAACAACCAGAAAAGAAGATGAAATCCCCCACGCAGAAGAAATATATCAACAAACAGAAGGAAATTGTCTCACCGACTATGACTAATAGTATTTTATCGATGAATTCTACGCCTGAAGTCAAGTGAGTCGTAGTCAAGATATTCCGATATGTTTGATCATTGGTGGGTCGCTTTGGTGGGCTTTGATTGTGGCGCCTCTTGTGGTTATTCCTTGAATAATCAACCATTTCTTGCAAAGAACCAATATCTCCGATTTGGCCCGAAATTTTTTTTCTGGGCGTTTTAAGGTGTCTAGATCAAAATAAGCTAATGTTCGTCCGCCATCCACGCCGCTTTTGGTGGTAGAAAAATTTCTAAAAATCAGAAATTTTGGTCAGGGACCCGTTTATGGCTCTAGTTGAACCTCGAAACTTTTCAGCCCGATCGGACCAAATTTGGGCGGAGTAGGGGTCAAAAAGTGTATTTCGAAATACGGATTATCAAGATTTTTGGCGATCTAGGCCCAGAAAATCTGGAATTTTTCACCATATTCCCTCTAGGGCCCTTAAGTATCATGTTGAACGTTGTTTCTCCAATATACTTATCATTTTTTTCCCATCCAGATCAACTCCCAAATCGCACACCGTCGATCAAACGATCTACAAAGCAGTTGGCACGACACCGTTGGACGTTGCTGCTCACATTCGCCTTCTTGGAGAGTCGTTGACCATTATTGGCGATCGCCTGACGGAACACGAAGTAAGAAACGAATAATTAGTGATATATATTAATCGACGATATCAACAGACACTAGTAGTAATAACATGGTGATTTATTATGATACAAATAACGGGTTTTGGACTCATTTGTCTAGATCAAAATCCCCTCTGCTCCGTTTTTGGTAGTAGAAAAATTTCTAAAAATCTGAAATTTTGGCCAGAGAGCCTTTTTTGGCTTTAGTTGGTCCTCAAAACGTTTCAGCCCGATCGCACCAAATTTGGGGGAGGTAGGAGTCAATATGTGTATCTCGAATAAGAAATTTTCGACAATCTAGGCGTGTGGGGTATCATTTTTGACTAAATTTTGGACGCTGAATCCAATGAGACGGGTCCCGGAACAATTGGAGTCCACCGGAACAGGTTATGGGTCAAAATGGGTAACTTATCTACCTCTAAACGCTGCATGTTTGTCCACAATTGTTTGTTATTCCTTAGAGCGAGATTAAGGGGAAAACAGTAAGTGTCCAGGACACATACAAATCGATTTGACGCCCAAAATTTAGTGCAAAATGATGCCCCACATGCCTAAATCACCGACAATTTCAAAAACCCGATTTCAAACTACCTAATTTGGACTCATATCCACATCCGGTGGGGCGCCAATTGGTTCGAGACCGAATTTGGGCGGGGTAGGGGTCAAAATGTGTATTTCGAAAAATGGATTTTCGAGATTTTTGGCGATCTAGGCGTGTGGGGTATCATTTTCCACTAAATTTTGGATGCTGAATCCAATAAAATGGGTCCCAGAACGGTTGGCGCCCTCTGAATGAGGTTATGGCAGCGTTTTATTATTTATTTTAGAGGTTAATCAGAGGGCGTACGAACATTGTTCGGGTTTTGGCCTGTTTTCACATTTCATTCATTACCGTTTTGTTCTTCTTTCAGGGTCAAATCGCCGTTTCCGGAAGCTTCTCCCTCCTTCTGGACTCCCTTCTATGCGTCATGGCTCCACTCATGTGCCTCACTCAACAGGTGCCCCAAATGAACGTCATCCCTCAAGAGCAGCTTTCAGGCTTAATGGACAACATCGCGTATATTATGCCAGGAATATGAATTGACGAATGTTTTTCCCCCTCTTGTATAGAAAATGATCGTTCATTGTACCATTCAATTGTTCTTTCGTTCGATAATTGATTGTCGAGAAGTATTGTTAACCGACTTTATACCTAATCAATTTGTGAAATAGACCTGTCGCATCAAATTTGAATTATTGTACAAATACCGTTCCAACTCAACATGTGTTATCCAGTACGAGGGTTCTCAGGCAACATAAAAATATGATACTTAGTGAAAAATTAGCGTTATGCTGCGTAAAAAGAAATCAGGAACGCCCGAACGAAAGAAAGGTGACAAAAAGGGGAAGAAAAAAGACGACAAAAAAGTCACCGTCAAGGTGGAAACCAGAAAAAAGTCTCCCATCAAATTCAAAAGCGGAAGTAAGTGTACTCAGGATAATTTATTTTAAACGCCAGGGAACTGACGGGGTAGCCAAAACAGGTACGCCAGGTAGTATCAACCCATCGATGCCCCATTTTGGTTGTATTTTTGAGATTTCCTGGTACCGTGTGGGGTATCATTTTCAACTAAATTTTGGATGCTAAATCGATTGGAATGAGTCTCCAGGCTGGTGCTCTGAGGAATAACCAACCTCTGTGAATGAATTTGCAGCGTTTTGTTTATTTCTTGAACAACGTGGTTTCAACCCGTCGATGCGGCAATGATTTCTGGTACCTAGGCGTGTGGGGTATCATTTTCAACTAAATTATGGACGCTGAATTCAATGAGACGTGTCCCGGAACGACTGAAGCCCACCAGAAGAGGTTATGGGTCAAAATAGGTATCTACCTACCCATTTCAAGAGTAGGGTTTCGAAATTTCTGGTACCTAGGCGTGTGGGGTATCATTTTCCACTAAATTTTGGATGCTAGATCTATTGGAATGAGCCTCCATGCTCCTGGTCCAAGGAATAACCAACCCCTGTGAATGAATTTGCAGCGTTTTCCTTAATTAATCCTTGAATGATCAACCTCTTTCCATGCCAGAGGCCAATTTGCTTCTGTTGCGAGCTGGCACCTGCCGATCAAATGGGCTGCTGGCATCGCAAGGTCAATGACCTGTGGAGGGCTAAGGGTCGCTCTCAAACATTTGCGCGTTGTATTGAATGGCTGGAACCTTCCCATTGGCTCGAGACAACACGTCGAGTTCCCAGAACCAGGGAAGGTTCGAGAAGGTACTCGACCAAGAGGCAGCCAGTATAAAAGGGACCCCGGAACGCCACGCAGTTCAGTTGAGCTCGGAGTCCGAATATAGATGCTTCGGGTTATAAATTATGCCGCGCCGTGTTATAAATAGTGCGACAACCGCTTTACAACCGTGAATTGTGCTTTGTGATTGTGTAAGAGTGTGAACAAAGACAGTGTATTTGAGTGAACAATTGTAATAAATTATTTACTAAAAACATAAATCGTTACACTCCCAAACTTGAGTTTGCGCTTCAAGATATCTAGATCTAGAAACCGAAATGCCCAAAAAAAGCAGCCCTATTGACCCAAATTTGGGGTTGGTAAGGGTAAAAATATGTTTTTTGAGACTCGATCTTCATCTCATTTTCCACCACATGCGCATAATTTCCCTGAATGTCGAACACTAGACTTTTTGTGTGGCTAGTCTTCTATTTTGGTCGTAAATATGTGGGTATTAGGTAAAAAAGAAGACCAGAGTTTGATTTCAAATCAATTTTGTGAACCGCTATTAAAAAAAAAACCAACCGTCAGCGCTCTCTCTGCAGTTCTGAACTATCTTCTTTTTCGGCGGCTTTCTACGTTTTCAGGTGAAGCGCCTCTACCGGAAATTATATCAGAGACAATCGTCGAATATTTACACGAAACCGAAGGCGAATCTCCGGTTAATTTAGAATGGGAAAATTTCATCAAAATCCGTGCCGGCTCAATCATTTGGAACAACTTCAACGAAACTCCGCTGAATTTAGAATTACGGAATACAGCTTACAACGGTGAGTCGACGTATTCGGCAATTTAATATTTAATATTTTAAGCGGAAATAATTTACATTTTGTTCTGTTGTATTAGTGATACTGACGGCAGAATGGGAGCCAGGATTGAGGCCTTGGGTGTTGAGAGGGCCGCTGACGACGAGATACGAGTTCGCGCAGGCGCACTTCCACTGGGGACCGGACTCCTTCGGCGGCAGCGACCACGACGTTGAAGGGCAAAGGTCGTTTTGAAATTTGAACAATATACAAAAGAGACTGTACGGAGCTGATAACGCAAAATTAATTATAATTGGTGGTCAATTTTAATGGATAAATCGATATTGCACTCTTAAAGACTTAAGAGTTTGTCTTAACCTCAATCATTCTCAAATGAAAAGATTTTTTTTTCAACAACGTGCAAGAATTTAACATGAATAATGAACCAATAGATCAATAGAATAGGTTAAGAACGAAGAAAAGAAAAATATAATCAATATAATGGAATAAGAATCAATTAACATCCACGTAAAGCAGGTATGGGCGTCTTAAAAGTCGATTGTAAATACATCTTATGTCATCTTAACGGTCCTTAAAGGAAATCCTTAATCGATATATCGAGTTTTCCACCATAATCGATGTTGAAATACTGTTCTCTTTACTAAGTGCTGACAAATGAGCGCCTCAATAGTTAATAATATTCCTATTTTAGTCATCTCTTATGTGTGATGAAATATTTTAACAATCAAATTTTGTTTCCAGTCTTCCATTCGAGGCTCATTTGGTGTTCTATAAAGCGTCTTCTGGTTCATTAGAAGATGCCAAGAAAGAAGAAGATGGCATTGTCACGTTTTGTTATCTGTTCAAAGTATGATATCATAATTTTTCTTAGTTTTGGGAGACTGTGTTGGGGTTTGTCAGCAATTTGTTATTATCCTTGCTTGTGGGGTGAGCAACTGGGCTTTATTCTGGCTTCCCTTTACCAGAGAATTGGTGACAGTTGGAGGAGGGTTTCCCATGGCAGCTATGCTTCTCCTCTTTGTTGAAAGCAGCAAGGAGTCTGCCACACTGGCAGAAATGAGGGTCCCTTCATTCTGGAGGGCAGGTTTTAAGGGGAGCAGGTAGTCTCCAAGTGCCGTTCTGAGGTAGTTTGCAGCACCATGTTCAGTATAGAGGTACCTGAGTATTCCATCTTGACTCCAGGAGTTTGCCCTTATTGGTTTTCCTTACACAGTTGTATGCAGGGTGAAGCCCTCAGACCAGGGCCACAACCAAGACTCCAAGTGGGTTTTGGCAGCCTGCCATCATCCCACAATGCTAACAGATTGCAGTATGGTTCAGCCTGCATGCTTGACATTATATAGCATTGCGTCAAAGTTGCACTTATTCTTGTTCAAAAGCTTGACATCATTCCGCAATGCTCAGGAGATTGCAGTATTGCTCATCATTATCCTACATTGCCTCAAGATTGCACTTGTTCTTGTTTGACATCCTGCCAATATCACAATGCAAGGAGATTGCTGTATGGCTCACCTGCCTGCTTGCTCGTTATCCAGCATTGCATCAAAATTGCTCTTGTTCTTGTTTGACATCCTGTCACCATCTCACAATGCAAGGAGATTGCAGTACTACTCATCTGCCTGCTTGCTTGTTATTATCCAGCATTGCATCAAAATTGCTCTTGTTCTTGTTTGATAGCTGGTCATCATCCCACAATGTAAGGAGATTGCTGTATGGCTCATCAGCCTGCTTGCCTGTTGCAATCCAGCATTGCAAGGAGAATTTGCATTCTCATGTCCACTATCCATTGCCCCAAATTGAAATGAGTCCAGGCTGGCCATGGTTCTGTACTGAGAGCATTCAATCATTTTTTCCAGGTCTCACCCGTATACAACGAAAAACTGGGGCCAATCACAGACAACATCAAAGAGGTTGTGTACGCTTATTCGACCAAACAATTGGAGCCGACGCCGATCAAAAGTTTCTTTGACGAAATCACTGACGATTATATAGTGTATTTGGGAAGTATGAAGTACAAAACTGTTCATGGAGTGACTTTTGTTGTCTCACGTGACGTCCGTTACATTAGCGAGAACCAGGTGAAGTACAGTGCTCTTCTGGGTGCATTAGGGCTTGGGTTGGGGATTCAGGTTGGTGGCTCATTATCTTGTTGAAACAATTTCAGCTGAGTGTTTTTCGTCAATTGAAGGATCGCCATGAAAATCCTATGATCCTCAAAAAACGGGAGATTCGAAGTTACGATGGCAGGTAGGGCTTTGCCAGGTGCCTTTTCATCATCCTCAAACATTGAACTGCCATAGTGATCTGTTCATCAAATTCTCAGGAACATCTTCGTCGTCAACCCCAAATCCAATTCATTGACGGCCGTCCTCCATTCGTCCATCACGACGTCGGCTAAAACGAAGCGATCGTCGTCGAAAAAGTCTGGCGCCAGTACGACGAGCTCAAAGTCGAGGGAAAAGACAGGAAAGAGCTCTCGTCGGTCGACACGTAAAAGTAAAAAGTCCTCGTCAAAAAAGAATAAATCGAGAACTTCGTCGAAAAAGAGGAAATCAATCAAGAAAAAGCGGCCCGTTTCCAAAAAATGATTAACATCCCACAGTAAAAATACATTTTCAGCTCAAAGATCTGACTCTTACTGGAGCCAATGTATCAGCAGGGCCATAATATTACTTACCCCTCAAACCAGAGGGGTGACAAAAAACGAAAGTTCGAAAAAAATATGTGGGGTTTTAAATTAAAATACGAATTAAGACCCATAAAAGTTCTATGGTGAAACGAGGAGAATACAAGTAATTTTAATTTATCATGCAAGTAAAGCAGTTAGCGAAGGGTGATCAAATTGCCTATGAAGTAAAAGCCAGGTGTGGTAATGTCACTAGCCGCCATTTTTCAACACTTTTAGGTTAGTTTTGCTTTATCCCCTGTTGTGACACCTTGAATTGAACCTTTTTGATTACTTTGATAAAGATAAAGGCAGCCTGTTTGCGCCACTTTTCAACAAGTGCATTCAATTTGTTTTGCTTTTACAATACCCTCCTTGTGACATATCAAATTAAAGATCTCTCTCAGGGTTTTTCAGTAGAATAAGTTAAAAAGCAGGTTCATAAGAGTAATTTTAATTTATCATGCAAGTAAAGGGGTTATGTAGTAAAAGACAGGTGAGGTGACGTCACTAGCCGCCATTTTTCAACACTTTTAGGTTAGTTTTGCATTAGCAATACCCCTGTTGTGACACGTTAAAGCTTTTCTGGCCACTTTGATAGAGATGAAGATGAAGGCTGCCTATTTGCGCCACTTCAACTAGTGCATTCAATTGGTTTTGCTTGTAAAATACCCTCCTTGTGATGTCTCAAATTGAAGCTATCTCAGGTTTTTTTCTGCTGAATATGTTAAAGGGCAGGTCTATAAGGGGTTCATGCAGTAAAGGGTTTAGCAAGCATTGCCTATGCAGTGATAATGGGTGCAGTGATGTCACTAGCCGCCATTTTTCAATACTTTTAGGTTAGTTTTGCCTTAGCAATGCCTTTTTTCCAGCCACTTTGATTGAGAAAAAGATAAAGGCAGCCTTTTTGCTCATTTGGTAATATTAGTGTCAAGTCCTTGCTAAAGTAATAACGTATTAGGGTCCTGTTTGCTCCAACAGTTTCTACAACAAAAGGATTCTGAACGCTCTTCGTCAACCAAGTTGACAGAACCAATGCCTGCTGAGTGTCTTCTCTCGACTGGAGTTTGCTTTTGAAAACCTTCGAAGCTGAAGTTAAACGGAAGTTAGGACCCCGGAAGAGGATCAAGTTCAACCCCTGTGTAAAAGGCAAGTCAGGGCCGAGGCCTTGGCATTTTAAACGGCGAGAAGTTTACTGTTATTGTTTTCCCCCTTCTAGCGTCTCGCCTATTTTCTCGTCGAATGCGCTAGTTCTCCTAAGCTTACATCTTTTCTTCTACGATGAAACATTGTTTTAGAGTGAATGTCGTCCCAGGCTAATAAGACAATAACAAGAAGAAAAAGGCTCAATCTCAAAATGAATTTTTCTGCAGATATTGCATCACTTTGCCAGCCCTCTCTAGCGGGAGGACGGTTAATCAGAAAAACTCAAGTCATCAATGTGAATAAAGTGTTCACAAAAATCTCAGTCTGATCAGGGATTATGAGGTTGGCACTCATTGAGCTATTTCGAAAATCTGTCAAATAAATCTTAAATTTAGAATTTAATTAATTTTATTATTATTATTATTTTCATGTGTCACAAATTAGAGTTCACATTTATTCACTATTTGACAATTTTGAGGTTGCCCAACTTTGCGCGTAATCAAAAAATTTGGTTGAAATGTTTCATGAAATTTTGGGTAGGATCCGAATCTGGCAATACAAAATTTGAGTAGGTACCCATTTAAAACAAAAAAAGTTTGTGTAATTTGGGTGCTCAAATTTGATACTTGAAATCCTTGCAAAAAATTTGAAGATTAAAATAATTTTTTTTTTTTTTTTGTTAACCCCCACTTGGACGGTTTTAGGAGAGGGGGGACTCGTGGGACACCCCATATACAGGCAGTCTCAATTTCCTCCATAACTCGGTTTCTGATGACAACACATTTTTCCTAAATTTGGAATGCTTGCATTCTGCCAGGACATCTATTTATGGTATTCTTCTTTAATTGAGCATAATAATTCCATTTAGGTGGTCTCAATTAATGGAGAACTTTTGTAATCTAAGATTAAAAATAACTTCCATTGTAGATAGAAGTATTTTTCGTGTCCACTGAGTGGACAATATGGTGATCATTGTGCTGCAGATTACAATGTAATTTGACCTCCTCTCTGTAGCCAGGGAATACAAGGTTAAATTGGTGTAGAAGTCACTCATCTTTGTATCTGTATGCTCATACTAACTACAGTGTACGGTTTTGGATTGCAGGTTTTGAAGAGTTCTCGCCCTCAGTTCCCCATTCCCCTGCACAAGTGCCAAGTAATCTCCGATTGTGATTTCCCTCCTTCACGACTTTATCCCCCAACCCCCTTCCCAACCCTTTACACCTCCCATCTGCCCAGCGTAGGCGGCAGGGCACCCACTGGGTCGATGCGCCGTCGTCATGGCGACCCTTCAGGATAGCGTGAACTTCTCTAGGTCACGAAGGAAAGTCAGGGAGGGGGAAATGTGAACTACGTCGACGCGTGGGTGGTGGCCAAGGGGGGCTTTCGGGGGAGGATCGATCAGGGGCAAAAACCATCGTCGGGAAAGAAAAGGACTCCGCGGCAAAGCAGGGGAAGATATATGGCGATCGAGGCACGAAGGTCAAGTATAAAACGAAGATCAACCAGAATAAAACAATTTAAAATTTTTCCAACCAGAAGCTCTCCTGACCAGTTCCTCACCTCAAAATCCAAGGCTAAAACTACTCCCACTATGGTGCAGCGAGCAAGGCTTTGCAGAAACGCGTGACAACACCCAAGCTGGTTGCGTCATCTGAAGGTGAACATGGCAATGCTGAAGACATGGATGCCAGCAGCTGATCGGAGCATGGTTGATTATCCAGCCAGTTCTTCAGTTGGTCAATGGGTCAAATAAGCGGCTCTATCAAATACCCAGTCGCGTCTCTACCAGAAAACTGGCTAGCTAGCAAAAAGCAGTCAGTTTCAATTTTTCCAGCAGCCCTGTGCTTATCATAAATAGTAATGTCAGTCAAGTGGATGAATTGTAGAGTTGAGTTGATGCCCGGCAATCTCACACCTGAAATCTGGTTGTCTGGCGAACATCCTAAATGGTGATTCGTGGAGGGTCTGCTTGAATCCTAGTCGCCTGGCCAGTAGTTGACAAACATCAGGTTTTATGGCGTGTGAATGGCTTCCAGGCCAGCCTCACATTCCTGGGTCAATAAATAGCTCATTGGTGGTTAAAATGACTTTCCAGCAGCTTTGTGCTTATCATAAATGGTAATATCAGTCAAGTAGACGAATTGCAGAGTTGTGATGACGTCCGGCAATCTCACACCTGAAATCTGGTCATCTGGTGTACATCCTAAATGGTGATTGGTGGAGTTTCTGCTTGAATCCTAGTCAACTGGCCAGTGGTTGACAAACATCAGGTTTTGTGGCGTTGGAATGGCTTCCAGGCTGCCACGTATTTCTGGGTCAACATACAAAATTATCGTCAATAAATAGTTCATTGCCAGTTTCAATGCCTTTTCAGCAGCCCGGTGCTTATCATAAATGGTAATGTCAGTCAAGTGGATGAATTGTAGAGTTGAGTTGTCCGGCAATCTCACACCTAAAATCTGGTCTTCTGGCGTACATCCCAAATGGTGATTTGTGGAGTTTCTGCTTGAATCCTAGTCGTCTGGCCAGTGGTTGACTAACATCAGGTTTTATGGCGTGTGAATGGCTTCCAGGCCAGCCTCATATTTCTGGCTCAACAGACAAAATGATCATCAATACAGGTTTCTGGCGGTATCAATGACTTTCCAGCAGCCCTGTGCTTATCATAAATGGTAATGTCAGTCAAGTGGATGAATTGCAATGACATCCAGCAATCTCACACTTGAAACCGGGTTGTCCGGCAAACCACCTAAATAATGATTTGTGGGGTTTCTGCTCGAATCCTAACCAAATTTCTGGGTCAAAAGACAAAATTATCGTTAACAAATAGCTCACTGGCGAATTCAATGACATTTCAGCAATCCTCTGTCCAACGGTTCTGACTAGGCAACAGAAGGACATCTGCTAGATGACAGGTGTTCTGGTAAAAAGAAGTTGTGTTCAATGACATTCCACCAAACGAGAGTCTTAACAGGATTGACTCTGCTTGAGAGCCATGATAATACAGCATTTCCAAATCTGATTCAACAATTTACAAACCAACATCAACATTTTACGAACCAACTTCAACATTTTAGAAACCAAATTCAACATTTTCAGAACAAATGAAACATTTTATTAAATAAATAAGCATTGAAAAGAAGATGAATTGGGCATTATACACAATCTGGAGTGAAAACGTCATAAAGAAGAGATGCTCCGCCTGTTCCTTTTTTATGCGTCTCGACGCTCTCCTAATGTCTCCTCAATGGATACGACTGATCATCCGTCCAGGTACATTAGTGTTCTGAGTTGTGTTGTTATATATGGTGATATGAGTGACTTCAATGACCCTTCCAGTGATGATATCAGGATGAGGGAAAACCAGCGAAGAAATGAAGTGTTGGTGAGTAGTACATGAAGAAGACATATGATGAAGATGACATTGTTGCAGATGTTGACATGAGGAATAGAAGATCAGGTCCGCGAGGGAAATATATTTAATTTGTTCTGGAAAATGTTGAACATGGTTTGTAAAATGTTGAATTTGGTTTGGAAAATGTTGAATTAGATTTGGAAATGCTTTACTTGGATGGATGACCAGTCGCATGCATTGAGGAGACATTAGGAGAGCGTCGAGACGCATAAGAAAGGAACAGGCTGAACATCTCTTCTTTATGGCGTTTTCACTCCAGATTGTGGATAATGCTCAATTCATCTTCTTTTCAATGCTGTTTGATTAAATAAAATGTTTAATTTGGTTTGGAAAATGTTGAATTTGGTTCGGAAACGCTATATCTCTTTCGTGCAAGTTTGAAGGTGTATTATGATCCTACAGCTTCCCCCGATTGTAAAAACACAGTGAAAATGTCGCCAAATGTAACCATCCGCTTATCAACCATGCTTTGAGGCTCGTGACCCCGAAAACGGGCTTTTTGTTCGACCTGAATGAGCTCCACGTTTTGAAATGACAACATAGACAATACGACGACAAGTGATCTTGATGGCCGACTCGGGGAGGAGCCCATAGAAAATCATTCATTTGGACAGTTTTGTTCAAAGGTGTCCTCGTGATTTCGAGAGAATAGCGTTTCTAGAGTGTTTCCTTGATAGCAACACCTACGTCGAAGGAAGTACACATTTTCAAAACGTCCTTATTGACCGGTAGGTGGACATTTTTGGTGTACTAAGACCGTTTTGGGACATTTGAATTGATTCAGCGTCCAATATGTAGTGGAAGGTGATACACCCTTTTACTTAGTCGATTAAAACGAGTGGAAATATATCGAAATTCAAGAAAAAACGCGGCAAATTCTTTCACACGGGTTGGTTATTCCTCGGACGAGGCGCATGGAGACTCATTTCTTCAACATGGGGAAACAGTGGGTGTGTCGGGTCCCGGACCCATTCCAAGCGATTCAGGGTCCAAAATTTAGTGGAAAATGATACCCCACACGCCTAGGTACCAGAAATCTCGAAATAAAATTCAAATTGGGTATCTACCTACCCATTTTGAATATGTGTTTTTGAGATTTCTGGTACTTGGCGTGTGGGGTATCATTTTCCACTAAATTTTGGACGCTGAATCCAATGAGGCGGATCCCGGAACGATTGGCGCCCTCTGGACGAGGTTATGGTCAAAATGGGTGCCTAGCTACCCATGCTTGTGGGGTATCATTTTTCACTAAATTTTGGACGCTGAATCGATTGGAATGGGTCCGGGACCCGCCACACCCACTGTTTCCCCCATTTTTCACATATTGAAGAAATGAGTCTCCAAGTGCCTGGTCCGAGGAATAACCAACCCCTGTGATTTTTATTTTTTTGTTAAAATTTTGTTTGTACCATTTTGACCTCTTTTCGAATCGAAAAGTTATCCCCCGTGGCCGCTTTTCTGAGCCGTTATACGTTCTTTGTGATCAAACGTTCTCGTTTTTGGTGGTATATTCAAATTTTCACTTCGATAAGCGAGTCAAAAGTACCCCTTTGACTCGGGGTGGCAGTTGATCGCGTGTCCGCTAGACAGCGTGCATCAACGAGGGGAGGAGTGAACCGACTCGGGTTATTTTGGCCCAGTACTCGCGATGCCGTCACAGGGTGAGTTCGGTGCCACCCCTTGACTCCTTCGACCTCCCCTAAGCCTGAAGGCTCTTCTACGTCATTTGACCGCCTCACGTGTCCAAAAAAAAACTGTGAATTTCAAAAATTTCCCAAATCGTGAGACGACATTCATCGCCCTTTGGAAACAACCCCTTCCGTCACTGATTTCCCCCCAAAACTTGTGATAGTACTCGTTGGGAAAGCCGCTGACTGTTATTCACGAAGAAGCCCTCGTGTTACTTCCAGATCGATACAAACGTGAGTTACCTTCAAAGTCGTCTCAAAAGCATTTTCCACCGCTTTTTAGATCAAATTTCTACGAAATAATTTCAAATAAAACTCAAAATTCCGTCCAACCCACCGCCGTGCCCACCTGAGAGGTCGACCAGGGGGTGGCCATTCACTAATGTCAAATTACTCCACCGCCTTTTTCACTTTTCACGGCATCAATTTATCAAATTACCGATAAATATGGCAAAAATCTCAACAAGTTTCATCTGACGCTAATTACAGACTTTGAACGCGTCTATTTCGCCTTATTATTACGAAAATGCTCAAAATTATTTCGCAATGTTTCCTTATTTCGTATAATCAAGTCCAAAAACGCCTTTGGCCAAATAAATTTCGAAAAACTAATTTTCAAAATACAACAAAAACGACAAAACCAACTAAATACTGGAAAGAGTCGCAAACAAAAATCTAAAAAAATTTTAATGTAAACTTTTACCTGTCAAAATAAATGTATTCTGAATGAAAATGTCCTTTTTTGTAGGGAAATTGGTTAAAAACTTTGCCTTTTCGATTCAGCGCCTCAAAATTGAGTGGAAAAATGACATCTGTGCGCTTAAATAACCCAAAAAGCTCAAAAATCCACTTTCCAAATATCAAATTTCCCGCCAAATTTTGCCTCTTTTGTTGCAATTAGGTTAAAAATGACATCAGAGCCAAAAATTACGATTTTTTAACGATTCAATGTCGTTTCAAAACCATTTTCCACCGCTTTTTTTAATCAAATTTCCACGAAAAAATTTCAAATAAAACTCAAAATTCCGTCCAACCCACCGCCGTGCCCACCTGAGAGGTCGACCAGGGGGTGGCCATTCACTAATGTCAAATTACTCCACCGCCTTTTTCACTTTTCACGACTTCAATTTATCAAATTACCGATAAATATGACGAAAATCGACGCAACAAGTTTCATCTGACGCTAATTACAGACTTTGAACGCGTCTATTTCGCCTTATTATTACAAAAATGCTCAAAATTATTTCGCAATGTTTCCTTCTTTCGTGTAATTAAGTCGGAAAACGCCTTTGGCCTCATAAATTTCGAAAAACTAATTTTCAAAATACAACAAAAACGACGAAAACCAACTAAATACTGGAAAGAGTCGCAAACAAAAATCTAAAAAAATTTTAATGTAAACTTTTACCTGTCAAAATAAATGTATTCTGAATGAAAATGTCCTTTTTTTGTAGGGAAATTGGTTAAAAACTTTGCCTTTTCGATTCAGCGCCTCAAAATTGAGTGGAAAAATGACATCTGCGCGCTTAAATAACCCAAAAAGCTCAAAAATCCACTTTCCAAATATCAAATTTCCCGCCAAATTTTGCCTCTTTTGTTGCAATTGGTATAAAAATGACATCAGAACCAAAAATTACGATTTTTTAACGATTCAAAGTCGTTTCAAAACCATTTTCACCGCTTTTTTTAATCAAATTTCCACGAAAAAATTTCAAATAAAACTCAAAATTCCGTCCAACCCACCGCCGTGCCCACCTGAGAGGTCGACCAGGGGGTGGCCATTCACTAATTTCAAATTACTCCACCGCCTTTTTCACTTTTCACGACTACAATTTATCAAATTACCGATAAATATGACGAAAATTGACGCAACAAGTTTCATCTGACGCTAATTACAGACTTTGAACGCGTCTATTTCGCCTTATTATTACAAAAATGCTCAAAATTATTTCGCAATGTTTCCTTATTTCGTGTAATTAAGTCGGAAAACGCCTTTGGCCTCATAAATTTCGAAAAACTAATTTTCAAAATACAACAAAAACGACGAAAACCAACTAAATACTGGAAAGAGTCGCAAACAAAAATCTAAAAAAATTTTAATGTAAACTTTTACCTGTCAAAATAAATGTATTCTGAATAAAAATGTCCTTTTTTGTAGGGAAATTGGTTAAAAACTTTGCCTATTCGATTCAGCGCCTCAAAATTGAGTGGAAAAATGACATCTGCGCGCTTAAATAACCCAAAAAGCTCAAAAATCCACTTTCCAAATATCAAATTTCCCGCCAAATTTTGCCTCTTTTGTTGCAATTAGGTTAAAAATGACATCAGAGCCAAAAATTACGATTTTTTAACGATTCAATGTCGTTTCAAAACCATTTTCCACCGCTTTTTTTAATCAAATTTCCACGAAATAATTTCAAATAAAACTCAAAATTCCGTCCAACCCACCGCCGTGCCCACCTGAGAGGTCGACCAGGGGGTGGCCATTCACTAATTTCAAATTACTCCACCGCCTTTTTCACTTTTCACGACTACAGTTTATCAAATTACCGATAAATATGACGAAAATTGACGCAACAAGTTTCATCTGACGCTAATTACAGACATTGAACGCGTCTATTTCGCCTTATTATTACAAAAATGCTCAAAACTATTTCGCAATGTTTCCTTATTTCGTGTAATTAAGTCGGAAAAACGCCTTTGGCCTCATAAATTTTGAAAAACTAATTTTCAAAATGCAACAAAAATGTCGAAAATCAAATAAATACTAGAAAGAGTCGCAAACAAAAATCTAAAAAAATTTTAATGTAAACATTTACCTGTCAAAATAAATGTATTCTGAATAAAAATGTCCTTTTTTGTAGGGAAATTGGTTAAAAACTTTGCCTATTCGATTCAGCGCCTCAAAATTGAGTGGAAAAATGACATCTGCGCGCTTAAATAACCCAAAAAGCTCAAAAATCCACTTTCCAAATATCAAATTTCCCGCCAAATTTTGCCTCTTTTGTTGCAATTAGGTTAAAAATGACATCAGAGCCAAAAATTACGATTTTTTAACGATTCAATGTCGTTTCAAAACCATTTTCCACCGCTTTTTTTAATCAAATTTCCACGAACAAATTTCAAATAAAACTCAAAATTCCATCCAACCCACCGCCGTGCCCACCTGAAAGGTCGACCAGGGGGTGGCCATTCACTAATTTCAAATTACTCCACCGCCTTTTTCACTTTTCACGACTACAGTTTATCAAATTACCGATAAATATGACGAAAATTGACGCAACAAGTTTCATCTGACGCTAATTACAGACATTGAACGCGTCTATTTCGCCTTATTATTACAAAAATGCTCAAAACTATTTCGCAATGTTTCCTTATTTCGTGTACATAAGTCCAAAAACGCCTTTGGCCCAATAAATTTCGAAAAAACTAATTTTCAAAATACAACAAAAACGACGAAAACCAACTAAATACTGGAAAGAGTCGCAAACAAAATCTAAAAAATTTGTAATGTAAACTTTTACCTGTCAAAATAAATGTATTCTGAATAAAATGTCCTTAATTTGTAGGGAAATTGGTTAAAAACTTTGCCTTTTCGATTCAGCACCTCAAAATTGAGTGGAAAAATGACATCTGCGCGCTTAAATAACCCGAAAAGCTCAAAAATCCACTTTCCAAATATCAAATTTCCCGCCAAATTTTGCCTCTTTCGTAGCGATTGGAATTGATGCCGTAATCAATTTATCAAATTACAGATAAATATGACGAAAATCGACACAACAAGTTTCATATGACGCTAATTACAGACTTTGAACGCGTCTATTTCGCCTTATTATTACAAAAATGCTCAAAACTATTTCGCAATGTTTCCTTATTTCGTGTACATAAGTCCAAAAAACGCCTTTGGCCCAATAAATTTCGAAAAACTAATTTTCAAAATACAACAAAAACGACGAAAACCAACTAAATACTGGAAAGAGTCGCAAACAAAAATCTAAAAATTTGTATGTAAACTTTTACCTGTCAAAATAAATGTATTCTGAATGAAAATGTCCTTTTTGTAGGGAAATTGGTTAAATTGGTTAAAAACTTTGCCTTTTCGATTCAGCGCCTCAAAATTGAGTGGAAAAATGACATCTGTGCGCTTAAATAACCCGAAAAGCTCCAAAAATCCACTTTCCAAATATCAAATTTCCCGCCAAATTTTGCATCTTTTGTTGCAATTTGGTTTAAAAATGACATCAGAGCCAAAAATTACGATTTTTTAACGATTCAATGTCGTTTCAAAACCATTTTTACCGCTTTTTAATCAAATTTCCACGAAAAAATTTCAAATAAAACTCAAAATTCCGTCCAACCCACCGCCGTGCCCACCTGAGAGGTCGACCAGGGGGTGGCCATTCACTAATGTCAAATTACTCCACCGCCTTTTTCACTTTTCACGGCATCAATTTATCAAATTACCGATAAATATGACGAAAATCGACGCAACAAGTTTCATCTGACGCTAATTACAGACTTTGAACGCATCTATTTCGCCTTATTATTACAAAAATGCTCAAAATTATTTTGCAATGTTTCCTTATTTCGTGTACTCAAGTCCAAAAACCCCTTTGGCCTCATAAATTTCGAAAAACTAATTTTCAAAATGCAACAAAAATGTCGAAAATCAAATAAATACTAGAAAGAGTCGCAAACAAAAATCTAAAAAAATTTTAATGTAAACATTTACCTGTCAAAATAAATGTATTCTGAATAAAAATGTCCTTTTTTGTAGGGAAATTGGTTAAACACTTTGCCTATTCGATTCAGCGCCTCAAAATTGAGTGGAAAAATGACATCTGTGCGCTTAAATAACCCAAAAAGCTCAAAAATCCACTTTCCAAATATCAAATTTCCCGCCAAATTTTGCCTCTTTTGTTGCAATTTGGTTAAAAATGACATCAGAGCCAAAAATTACGATTTTTTAACGATTCAATGTCGTTTCAAAACCATTTCCTTCCACCGCTTTTTTTAATCAAATTTCCACGAACAAATTTCAAATAAAACTCAAAATTCCGTCCAACCCACCGCCGTGCCCACCTGAGAGGTCGACCAGGGGGTGGCCATTCACTAATTTCAAATTACTCCACCGCCTTTTTCACTTTTCACGACTACAGTTTATCAAATTACCGATAAATATGACGAAAATTGACGCAACAAGTTTCATCTGACGCTAATTACAGACATTGAACGCGTCTATTTCGCCTTATTATTACAAAAATGCTCAAAACTATTTCGCAATGTTTCCTTATTTCGTGTAATTAAGTCGGAAAACGCCTTTGGCCTCATAAATTTCGAAAAACTAATTTTCAAATGCAACAAAAATGTCGAAAATCAAATAAATACTGGAAAGAGTCGCAAACAAAAATCTAAAAAAATTTTAATGTAAACTTTTACCTGTCAAAATAAATGTATTCTGAATAAAAATGTCCTTTTTTTGTAGGGAAATTGGTTAAAAACTTTGCCTATTCGATTCAGCGCCTCAAAATTGAGTGGAAAAATGACATCTGTGCGCTTAAATAACCCAAAAAGCTCAAAAATCCACTTTCCAAATATCAAATTTCCCGCCAAATTTTGCCTCTTTTGTTGCAATTAGGTTAAAAATGACATCAGAGCCAAAAATTACGATTTTTTAACGATTCAATGTCGTTTCAAAACCATTTTCCACCGCTTTTTTCAATCAAATTTCCACGAAAAAATTTCAAATAAAACTCAAAATTCCGTCCAACCCACCGCCGTGCCCACCTGAAAGGTCGACCAGGGGGTGGCCATTCACTAATTTCAAATTACTCCACCGCCTTTTTCACTTTTCACGACTACAATTTATCAAATTACCGATAAATATGACGAAAATCGACGCAACAAGTTTCATCTGACGCTAATTACAGACTTTGAACGCGTCTATTTCGCCTTATTATTACAAAAATGCTCAAAATTATTTCGCAATGTTTCCTTATTTCGTGTAAATAAGTCCAAAAACGCCTTTGGCCCAATAAATTTCGAAAAACTAATTTTCAAAATACAACAAAAACGACGAAAACCAACTAAATACTGGAAAGAGTCGCAAACAAAAATCTAAAAAATTTTTATGTAAACTTTTACCTGTCAAAATAAATGTATTCTGAATAAAAATGTCCTTTTTTTGTAGGGAAATTGGTTAAAAACTTTGCCTTTTCGATTCAGCGCCTCAAAATTGAGTGGAAAAATGACATCTGTGAGCTTAAATAACCCAAAAAGCTCAAAAATCCACTTTCCTAATATCAAATTTCCCGCCAAATTTTGCCTCTTTTGTAGCGATTGGAATTGATGCCGTAATCAATTTATCAAATTACAGATAAATATGACGAAAATCGACGCAACAAGTTTCATCTGACGCTAATTACAGACTTTGAACGCGTCTATTTCGCCTTATTATTACAAAAATGCTCAAAATTATTTCGCAATGTTTCCTTCTTTCGTGTACTTAAGTCCAAAAACGCCTTTGGCCCAATAAATTTCGAAAAACTAATTTTCAAAATACAACAAAAACGACGAAAACCAACTAAATACTGGAAAGAGTCGCAAACAAAAATCTAAAAAATTTTTAATGTAAACTTTTACCTGTCAAAATAAATGTATTCTGAATAAAAATGTCCTTTTTTTGTAGGGAAATTGGTTAAAAACTTTGCCTTTTCGATTCAGCGCCTCAAAATTGAGTGGAAAAATGACATCTGTGCGCTTAAATAACCCAAAAAGCTCAAAAATCCACATTCCTAATATCAAATTTCCCGCCAAATTTTGCCTCTTTTGTAGCGATTGGAATTGATGCCGTAATCAATTTATCAAATTACAGATAAATATGACGAAAATCGACGCAACAAGTTTCATCTGACGCTAATTACAGACTTTGAACGCGTCTATTTCGCCTTATTATTACAAAAATGCTCAAAATTATTTCGCAATGTTTCCTTATTTCGTGTACTCAAGTCCAAAAACCCCTTTGGCCTCATAAATTTTGAAAAAACTAATTTTCAAAATGCAACAAAATCGTCGAGGGCTAAATTAATACCTACTAAGAGAAGTTAGACTGTCAAAATGAACAAAAATGTCACTTTTTTTGGACGGAAATTGGTTAAAAACTTTGCCTATTCGATTCAGCGCCTCAAAATTGAGTGGAAAAATGACATCTGCGCGCTTAAATAACCCAAAAAGCTCAAAAATCCACATTCCAAATATCAAATTCCCGCCAAATGTTGCCTCTTTTGTGGCGATTGGGTTAAAAATGACTTCAAAGCCAAGAATTACGGGTTTTTTGACAAAATGTCGTCTCATTGAGGAAATTATGCTTTTTTAGGACTATTTATGGAGGTTTTTTTCTCCATAAAACGGAATAAATTGGAAGCTTTACAAATAGCAATCACCGTGATATCACATTTTAGTGTTGATTTGTGGTAAATTTGGCTTAACACATTCTAAACAATCAGAACTATTCGGCGTTGCGAGCAATATTGTATTTTGTTTTGAATGAACGGTCGTAATTAACGTAAATATTTGAATTTTGAAACTCTTCTATAGATGGTAGGTTTCCACATTTACATTTTCGTTCAGTTCTGATCTTCCACGCAACGAAAGATTTGATTGTTTTGGTTAATTTTGGTGAAAAATCCTAGGAAAACCCGTAGCGTCGTTAACATTTAAAATAAGTTCGCTAATAAACGGAAAAAAACTTCCCCGTTTTTAGAGTAAAGAGTTGGTTAGGGAAGAATAAACCGGCTCAAACTTCCGAAGGTTTTCTTTATTGAGGACGCTTTATAATGAAGTAAACTAGGAGAAGTCTTCCTTCTCCGTTTTTCCACCCTTGATGAAAGCCCCAAAAGAATTATGTAATAATAAACTCGGCAAATTATTTGAAAACGGTTTATTATTCCTGGTAGTTCTCAATTTTGGGGGAATCCGGAGTAATTAGTTAGTTGAAATAAAATTAAAAAAATAAATAAATATTTCAGGAAAAACAATAAATTACCCAATAAATTGTAACGATTTATGTTCTTAGTAAATAATTTATTAACAATCGTTCACTTGAGTACATACACTGTTCACATTCGCGCACTTACACAATGACAGAATCACAATACACTGTACCTAAAGATTGTAACGCAGTTGTCGCACTATTTATAATGCGGCACGGCACGATTTATAACCCGAAGCGTCTATATCCCTGGACTCCGAATTGAACTGAACTGTGCGGCGTTTCTGGGCCCGTTTTATACCTGCTGCCTGGCCGAGAACGTTCTGGAACCTTCCCTGGTTCTGGAAGGTTCCAGCCAATTCGATATGATGCACAATTCCTCGAAATGACTCCCTTAGCCCTCCACAGGTCCTTGATCTTGCGACGCCGACAGCCCATTTGACGGGCGCAGGTGCCAGCTGGCAACAAAATTTTATTATTCCTGGATTCCGATTTGCCCCAAATTTTGAATTGGATTGTACAGTCAAATTGTATCTACTTGTGATGTATGTATTGTAACAATTCATGTTCTTTGTAAATAATTTATTACAATTGTTCACTCAAGTACACTGTCCTCATTCACACACTTACACAATCACAAGGCACAATACATGGTTGGGCACAGCAAAGCGTCTATATTTGGACTCCAAACTGAAGTGAACTGTGTGGCGATCCTCGGTCCCTTTTTATGCTTGCTCCCTTGGCCGAGAACCTTCTCAAGTCTTCCCTGGTTCTCTCAAGCAAAGGGGAAGGTTCCAGCCAATTTGATACTCTGCATGAATGTTTGAGAGTGATCCCAAGTGTTGTTGACCTTGTAATGCTGGTCGCCCAGGAGACTGGTGATCTCGCAACAGTATCTTGTATCTACCGAAGATTTATCTACATGCGGTTTATTTCAAGGTAGACTTCAATAATTGTAGTCTATTATTATTGCCAAACTCTTGACACATTCTGTAGTAGAAAATGTTTTCCTTTACGCCTCAGTCCCCAAATAGTTGAAAATCCCATTTTTTAAACAGCCATTTTGACCCATACCAACCATCATTTGGCACCAATCGGTCTGGTAACTATCTTAATGGATTCAGCGTGTAAAAATTAGAGGAAAATGATACCCCACACGCCTAGGTACCCGAAAAGTCCCGAAAATTGAGTCTCAAAACACTGCAAAACCGGGGTTCGTTATTTCAGAGTTTGGAGAAAATGGGGGAAAACGGTGAGGGTGGAGTGTTCCAGACTCATTCCAATCGATTCAGGGTCCAAAATTTAGTGGAAAATGATACCCCACACGCCTAGGTTTCAGAAATTTCGAAAACACACTTTTGAAATGGGTAGATAGATACCCATTTTGACCCATAACCTCTTCCGGTGGGCGCCAATCGTTCCG
This sequence comes from Cyrtorhinus lividipennis, assembly GCA_019603395.1. Taxonomy (NCBI): domain Eukaryota; kingdom Metazoa; phylum Arthropoda; class Insecta; order Hemiptera; family Miridae; genus Cyrtorhinus; species Cyrtorhinus lividipennis. Next base: position 6,005,610 of record CM034009.1, on the reverse strand, counting down.
GGACTCGTTTTATTGGATTCAGCGTTCAAAATTTAGTCGAAAATGATACCCCATACGCCTAGGTACCTGAAATATCAAAGACACACATTCCAAATAGGTAGATAGATACCCATTTTGACCCATAACCTCTTCCGGTGGAGAGCCAATCGTTCTGGGGCCAATCCCATGAGATTCAACGTCCAAAATTTGGTGGAAAATGATACCTCACACGACTAGGTTGCCAAAAATCTCGAAAATCCATTTTTCAAAATACTCATTTTGACTCCTACCCCCCCCTAAATGTGGTTCGATCGGGCTGAAATGGTTTAAGGACCAACTATAGCCAAAAACGGGTTTCTGACCAAAATGTCAGATTTTTAGAAAATTTTCTGCTACCAAAAATGGCCTCTGGTATGAAAACATAGATTGATTATTCAAGGATTTATGAGCAAAATTGCGGAAAAACGCAAATAATTTAATTTTACAGCAAAAATGGGTTCAATATCTATACAATTACATTCTTCGATTTCGCATAAATAAATTAGTTTCTTAAAATTGTATTTATGTAAGGTGTTATCTCACACTGTCAACTGAATTTCCACGTTTGGAGTTGTACGTGGGCGAGAAATGTGCCATCAAAGGCGAAACAGCTGAACGGCTCACCCGGGGGAAACCTTCATTGAGGGCGTGTAGTATCGATTGGCGGCTAAGGGCTGCTGTACCGCCGAAACAAAACAGAGGGTGGAAGAGGGTGGTGGGGATGAGGACAGGAACAAACAAGGGATGAAAAAATAATTCGAGCATTGATGAGGTGATCAGTATCTGGTGGCAAATCGCGGTAGATCTGCGTCCAGTTTGGCTGCAGCACTTAAGAAGAGGAGTCTGCAAAAGGTGAAACTGAACCATCGTCAAGCTTGGCCTGGTACAGGATGGGATTCCTACCAAGGCTCTGGCAAAGTATGAGAGTAGCCACACAAGTGTGGCAGAATTCATGACACAGCTTGAGCAGTTGTGATGTGATTCACGTACCTCTTGTTCCTCTTTGGAGGTAGCCATTATGTCCATTAGTTACCTGCCAACCCCTGCGCCTCAACTGAATTCAGCCCTCTCCATCTTTAACGGATCTGTTCAGTAAGCTGAAGCTCTGTGCAGTAGAGTCTTTCAGGGCCCTCGCCTAAGAAGTTTGCCTGTAAGTAGGTCTGACCCAGTGTGGCTGCCAGTTTTTCTGTGGCCTCTTGTTCCCTTTTGTTACCTGCCAACCCCTGTGCACTTCAACTGAATTCAGCCCTCTCCATCTTTAAGTTCTGTGCAGTAGAGTCTTCCAAAGCAATGTTGCCCTGGCCAGAGAAGTTGCCACCCAAGCCACCTGGCACATACCATTATTATTTGAGCTGCAATGACCGACCCAGGTACTAGAGATAGCCTTTAGTTACCTTCAGTCACCTTCCAACCCTAGCGCGCTTCTACTGAAGTAAGCCATTGATCTGCGCAGTAGAGCCTTCCAGTACAAAGTTGGCGTGACCAAAGAAGTTGGCCTGTCAGTTGCTACCCAAGCCACCTGGCTCATACCATTATTATTCGAGCTGCAATGAATGAACCAGACACATTCATATTGGGTCTGACCCAGTGTGAGGCCTCTGAGTATTACTGGAGGAGGTGGCCATTAGTTTCCTTTAGTTACCTGCCAACCCCTGCGCGCTTCAACTGAAATCAGCTTTCCCCATCTTGAATGGATCTGCTCAGTAAGCTGAAGCTCTGTGCAGTAGAGTCTTACAGAGCAATTTTTCCCTGGCCAGCCCGTCAGTTGATACCCAAGCCACCTGGCGCATACCATTATTATTTAAGCTGCAATGAACGACCTAGGTACATTTATTCTGACCCAGCATGGCTGCCAGTTTTGTAGTGGCTTCTGAGTATTACTCTCTCTGGAGGAGATGGCCATTAGTTCCCATTAGTTACCTGCCAACGGCTGCGCTCCTACTGAAATCAGCCTTCTCCATGTTGAACGGATCTGCTCAGTAAGCTGAAGCTCGGCATAGTAGAGCCTTACAGAGCAATGTTGCCCTGGCCAGAGAAGTTGGCCTGTCAGTTGCTACCCAAGCCACCTGGCTCATACCATTATTATTCAAGTTGCAATGAACCCCAGGACCCAGGTACTAGAGATAGCCATTAGTTTCCTTTTGTTACCTGCCAACCCCTGCGCCCTTCAACTGAAATCAGCCTTCTCCAACTTCAACGGATCTGCTCAGTGAGCTGAATCGTTTCCGACATGTTTGAACAACGTTAAGTGCTCATGTTGTTTGTTTGTTTCAGGTTTGACATGCCGGAACAGAGCAATGACTACCGGGTTGTGGTGTTTGGCGCTGGAGGTGTTGGGAAGTCCTCCTTGGTTCTCAGGTTCGTCAAAGGGACGTTCCGCGAGAGCTACATACCCACCATCGAGGACACTTACCGCCAGGTACTTTCAAAATGGCGATTTCCGCCATCTTGTTTCTTGTAAGGGTGTTTTTGGGTTTTTTACGTTGATGACGTTATGTTTGTACGCCAAAAATGAAGTGATTATTAGGCAATCAAACAGATTTCGGCTGAGGATGATTTCACGATTTGGAATCAGCAAATTTACCAACGAAATTGTCACAAAAATGAACCGTGTTAAGCTCGGAAAATCATCCCTGAGTCTGTCACCTTCACAACTTTCGTGTCACCTTCTCCCATCTATTAACGCGCCACCAGTTCAAACTGGGATTTTCCATCCGAGTTCACTACACTTCCTCATCAGCCGGTTTATACCGAAAACAGAACGAAGGAGGGGGAATCGACCTTTGATGATGAAGAGGAAGGAAAATGCGGCTGATGACCCGTTAACGCGAACATCCCACGTGAAAAGGACGTCCTTTGAGGGGTGGTGACCTATTCAATTTCCTTCTAACACATTTTCACGAAAAAATTAAAGTAATTGACAAGGCTCGTATGGAAATTTCTGCTGCACTAATCTGCAGTTATATGAAAAAAATTCTTGCGTTTTTCTAGTAAATTACAAATAAAAATTTAGAACAATAATTGAAAATTCACATCTCTCAAATGAAAGAATAAAAAATCAACTATCGTAAATTGATACATTTGACTCTTTTCTAGACTCACAATATTAAATTCTAATCTTGTATCTGAGCTTTTGACTCTCTTAGACTCACAAACATGGTTCTAATCTAGTATCAGAGTTTATTATTCTACTATAGACTCAAAATATAAGATTCTAATTTAGTATCAGAGTTTTTTACTCTACTATAGACTCACAATATAAGATTCTAATCCTAAATCTGAGCTTTTGACTCTGCTCTAGACTCACAACATCAGATTCTAATCTTGTATCTGAGCTTTTGACTCTGCTATAGAGTCGTATCTGAGCTTTTATTCTGCTTACACTCAAAATATAAGATTCTAACCCTAAATCTGAGCTTTTGATTCTGCTTAGACTCACAATATAAGATTTTAATCTAGAATCTGAGTTTTTTATATTCTACTATAGACTCACAATATAAGATTCTAATTTAGTATCAGAGTTTTTTACTCTACTATAGACTCACAATATAAGATTCTAATCCTGAATCTGAGCTTTTGACTCTGCTCTAGACTCACAACATCAGATTCTAATCTTGTATCTGAGCTTTTGACTCTGCTATAAAGTCGTATCTGAGCTTTTGATTCTGCTTACACTCAAAATATAAGATTCTAACCCTAAATCTGAGCTTTTGATTCTGCTTAGACTCACAATATACGATTTTTATCTAGTATCTGAGCTTTTGATTCTGCTTAGACTCACAATATAAGATTTTAATCTAGAATCTGAGTTTTTTAAATTCTACTATAGACTCACAATATAAGATTCTAATCTTGTATCTGAGCTTATGATTCAGTTTAGACTCACAATATACGATTCTGATCTAGTATCTGAGCTATTGATTCTGCTTAGACTCACAATAACGATTTTTATCTTGTATCTGAGCTTTTGATTCTGCTTGGACTCACAATATAAGATTCTAATCTTGTATCTGAGCTTATGATTCAGTTTAGACTCACAATATACGATTCTGATCTAGTATCTGAGCTTTTGATTCTGCTTAGACTCACAATCACGATTTTAATCTTGTATCTGAGCTTTTGACTCTGCTATAGACTCAACATCAGATTCTAATCTTGTATCTAAGCGTTTTGCTCATCTGTAGAGTCAAAATATCACATTCCAATGCGGAGTCTGTTGTAGACTAACCTTTTCCAGTATGTAATAAGTGGTATATTCATCGCCCAATTGAAAGTAATTAATTTATTGGAATTCAAAAATATAAGCATAACCTAACACATAACAAATACCTACATTTTGCGAATTATGCAGATTTCTGAAGAAAAACAAGCGAATGGTTGGAGGAAATAAAATAATATGGAAGGCAACACATTCTGTAGAGAATAAGTGAAATTGATTTTATTGAAGAATACATGGAGGGCAATGCAGGATGATTTTGGAGAAGTTAGATGACATTGATGAAGGCAAAAAGCATTTCTTGGAGAAGACGGATGAAATCGATTTTGGAAGAGTAGTGTGCGTATTTTGGTTTGTTCAAAATGAAGTTTGCCAAGTAAATTGGCGGTGTGAAGAATGACGTCATCTATCAGCGTCTCCCTTGTTACCGGGGAACCTCTGAAGTTCCGGCGGAGGAGGGTGCGAATGATGACCGCCGTACGCCCTTCCGCCTTCGCATCCCCCTCCCGCCGTTTGCATCTCCACCGCCGTTCGTACCCCCCTTCCGCCGTTCTTCACCGCCTCCCCCCCGTTCACATCTTCACCGCCTCCCCCCCGTTCACATCTTCACCGCCGTTTGTACCCCTCTTCCGCCGTTCTTCACCGCCTCCGCTACCCTCTTCGCCGCTACGCCGCAACCCACGAGTTCGCAGTATCGGATTTGCCCGCGTTTAACCCTCGAGATGACGTGATAAGGGATGGTTTATTTCAGGGTATGACGTCTGACCCAGTCTTTTTTTCTCCCCCGAGAGACGAAAATGAGATGTCAATTTACACTCGCGAAAGGTTTTCTTCTAACGTCGAGACATCTTAAAGGAAGAAGCCCAGAAGCTAAAAAGGGGTTGATGTCGCAGTTTCAGCTCGCAATCAGATTGCCCAATGTTGCATGTCCTAGCTAGACGAAGTCATCAAAGTTGGCATCACAATTAAGCCCTGCATCGAGTTATTGCCCTCTTGTATCTAATCTACTTTGTTCTAGACCTCATCCTTGCAAATAAGCTGCAGACTCTAGTCTAGTATCCAAGCTTTTGATTCCACTGTAGCTGTGGACATACACAATCAGACTCTAATCTAGAATCTATGCTTTTGACTCTGCTGTGGACTCACAATACCAAATTCTAATCTAGTATCTGAACTCTTGGGTCCTCTGTAGACTCACAACATCAGACTCTATTCTAGTATCTGGGCCTTTTGCTTAGCTGTAGACTCAACACATCACTCTTATCTTGGGTCTGAACTTTTGACTCAGCTATAGACTCACAACATCAGACTCTATTCTAGTATCTGAGCTCTTGGTTCAACTGTAGACTCACATCATTAGATTATAATTTAGTGTCTGAAACTTGGTTCTGCTGTAGACGCATGACATCTTTTTCTAATATTGTATCTGAGCTTTTGACTCATATCTAGTATCTGAGCTTTTGCTCCTCTGTAGACTCAAAACATCAAATTTTAATCAGGTAGCTATGCTCTTGATTCCACTGCAGACTCACAACGTAGGATACTATTCTATTGCTGTAGACTGTAGACATCCTTTTCCAATCTTGTATCTGAAATCTTGACTCAAATTTGACTCTGATTTAGACAGAAGACATACTTTTCTGATCTTGTGTCTGAGTTCATGACTCTGCTGTAGACTAATAATATCAAATTCTAATCTAGTATCTGAGCTGTTGGTTCAACTGTAGCTGAGACATACAAAATCAGACTCTAATCTAGAATCTATGCTTTTGACTCTGTTGTAGACTCACAATATCAGATTCTAATCTTGTATCTGAACATTTGACTCAGCTGTAGACTCACAACATTAGCTTCTGATCTTGTTTCTGAGATTTGACTCTGCTTCAGACGCAAGACATATTTTTCTAATCTTGTATCTATGCTTTTGACTCTGTTGTAGACTAATAAGTATCTAGTATCTCAGTTTTTAATTCAACTGTAACTGTAGACATACAAAATCAGATTCTAATCTAAAGTCTATGCTTTTTTCTCCACTGTAGACTGTAAAAAATAGACTCTATTCGTGTATCTGAGCATATTGCATCTGTAGACTCAAAAACATCGGGTTCTAACGTTGTATCTGAACTTTTGACTCAGCTATAGACTCTTTTTAAATTCTAATCTTGTCATAGAGCTTTTCACTCTGCTGGAGACTCAAAACATCAGATTCTTTTAGTATTTATGTGCTGGACGCCACTTTTAAATCTGACGTTTAACCACTATTTTAGGTTGATATTTACAGGTATATAAGCTATTTATTGCCTGTAGCAGGTAATGCGGTCTGAAACAAAAATATATTCTCTTTTGTCTCTCTCTTCATATTGTCCATACTTAGCTGTAGGTGATAATGTTGTTGGCTAAGTCCAAATAACTTTTTATTTTTTTTTTTATTTTTAGGTGGTGAGCTGTAACAAGAACATCTGCACGTTGCAAATCACTGACACAACAGGATCCCACCAGTTCCCGGCCATGCAGCGGCTCTCAATTTCCAAAGGGCACGCCTTTATTTTGGTCTATTCCTGCACCTCGAGGCAGAGTCTGGAAGAACTCAGGCCCATATGGGAGGTTAGTGTGGACAATGTCCTATTATGACAGTGACATCGTCAAAACTGGCATTTCCTACTAACGACTGTCCTTTGCAGGTCATTCGCGAGACAAAAGGGGCGGATTTATCGTCAATCCCAGTTATGCTTGTGGGAAACAAATGCGACGAATCTGAGACGAGAGAAGTGACCGTGGAAGAGGGTGAAGGTGAAGCAAAAGCCTGGGGTTGTCATTTTATGGAGACGTCAGCCAAAACTAACCACAACGTCAAGGAACTGTTTCAAGTGAGTTGAAACATCTGCCAACGTTAAGAACAACCCTGTAAAAGTGACATGAGCTTTGAAAATATCTCATATTGAGATTAGTGTTTCATACAAAATTCAATAACACAAGTGTGAACAGAAAGTTTTGAATATGGTGAAACTGACATGGGACCATATTGAGGGGAACCCAAACAATTTCTAACAGGTCAATATTAACACGTTCGCTGTGGGTCACGCGCTCAGCGCGTGAGCTCTGTTCCAATTGTGCGTCGCACGCGCCTGGCGCGTGAAGCAGTCTTCACTTCAGATCGCTACTCCAGTATACCAGACAGAAAGTGAAATGGAATATATTTCTACTTCCCCCTGATTTTTCTGTTGTCAAGCCTGAAGGAGGGTTTGTGTGTTCATTTTTATTTCCAGTCAACTCCACCTCAGCAGGTTCCCTTGAGAAAGGAGAACAAAATAGAAATAAAGAATTATATTGAAACATAAAATTTCACGTGCAAACACATGCGCTTAAAAAAGATGATTTTCTCATGCAAAATTAACACATTTTGGTCATTAATCTGCAAAAATTGAGTCAAATTGAGAAACGCATAGCATCATGAGAATCAGCATTAAAAAACAATGAAAATTCATGTGCCACACTTTAGTGTTCAAAATCATCCCCTATTTGACAATTTTGGGGTTGCGACACTTTGCATGCTTGCTGAATCAGTTGTGCGCAATAAAAAAAATTGGTTGAGAGATCAAATTTTCTTGAAATTTCGGGTAGGATACAAATCTGCAATAAAAAATTGGGGTTCTCATTTAAAATAAGAAAGTTAGTGTCACCAGGCATGGTTTGCGCAGTTGAGTGGGGTGCGTGAATATAATATTTGAAATCCTTGCAAAAAATTGTTGCATGTATTGAAATTGATGATATTAGGAGGGGGGAGATAACTCGTGGGACACCCTATATTGTTCAGCCATCTTGCCTATCCCCTCCAGCTGCCCCCACTCCTTTGGAACTTCCCCTTCCACCGGATCACCCCACCCACAACCCCCACTCCTAACATCCTCCCCTCAGCTGCTCATAACACAAGGATATGTATATAAACTCCTGAAATCCCCTTCTCACCCCATATAATCCACACTATCATTAATTGATATTGTTAACACGATTGAATATACAACAAAAATACAAAAACAGTAAAAACTTCCCCGTTTTTTTTCAGGAGCTGCTAAATTTGGAAAAGAACCGCAACATCTCCCTTCAACTGGACAAAAAGGGGCCCCTCAAAGGAACCAAGAAAATCCGCGAAAAATGCCAAGTCATGTAACAAACGAAATTTACACATTGCGGTTAACAAATTTCAAAAAGAAACATTTAAAGCATTAAAAAACCAACTTTTTTAAGTTTGAAGGAGTCAATAAGGGCGTTGGAGCGATGTTTTTACCATAATCATCCATTTAGTATGCACATTTTCACATTCCCCATCACACATAACCTTTAAACAAAATTATCATAAGTTTCTTTATAAATGTTCACTATAGCGGCGTACAAACACATTGTCTATATGTTCCTGCAACCCAATTAGATAGAAAAGATTTTGTATTTTTTCAAAATAATTGAGATGTGTAAAATGTACATTTTTATTATGTGCAGCGACAAAAAAAATGTATTTGTATATTTAAAAATGGAATGAGTGCGTTCAAAAACGCTACTCCAGTGAGCTTCCTTATACATGTCATTCGTTCTAAAGAACAAAATAGATTGTTTACTTGCTGTGAAATGGTATTGAATTTGTGTATGTAGAATAAGATTTGTATTATAGACAAAAGTTAGTGGTTTTTTCCCTGTTGAGGGTTTTAAAAGACATTTTTTTCAATCACTTCAATTTTTAAAATCATTCAAATACTATTTTGCCTGAATATGATAATTTGGCGTGGAATAATGTGAAACAAATGACATTGAATTGGTTCAAGAGGGGTGACTGTTGTAGCACAACAACAACAACACAAGACGCCATCTTGTTTGTGTCAGTTGCGGCCGTGTGGCATTTTAGTTGGATTTTGTTATTTGCCTTAATGGAGGATGAATTCTTTGTTGTGGCAACTGTGCAACACTGGGAACCAGGGGCCATGTTGTTGATGCATGAATAGAACAACAGCAACACAATAAGCTGGTGCTGCTTAACTGCATTTGTTGCATCAAAATCATTGCCTGGTGTAGAGAACTTTAAGTTTTGTATTGTACAACTCCCAAACTGCATGAAACTTCTCAGTTCCAAAATGGCCGCCAAAAATTCCAAACTGAGCACTTTTGTGCTGTTGTTGTTGCGACCATACTTCTGCCTAACTCAAAAACTGGAAGGGGCAGGTGGAAGAAACATGAGTTTGCTGATTTCTTTGACCCAATATTTGAGGAGAAGACTTTGAGAAGAATATATCATGATGTTATTCTGACTTCTACCATAGAACATTGATACTTTGCTCCTGAACATCCAGTTGCTGGTAGCTGGTTGCTCCTAATACTTGAAATACTTAACCATTCCAGTAGAGCGCACTACCACAGATGTTCCAAGTTTGGGAGATAATTCCTTGCAGCAGAACACTGTTCCATATTTACTCCTAACTCTGCTCTTGGTGCTCTACAGACAACTGGAACAGAATGTACAGGAATTCATCCTCTGCAAATGACTAAAACGGCACTGCGCATGCCCATGAAAGTGCCCTACAGTTTGGGACAGCTCCAAACTGCACTGCGACCAACCCTTCAACTACAATGAATACCAAAAGTATCAATGTTGTGCTACAACAACAACACAGGCGCCATCTTGTTGTGGTGGTTGCTGCCAAGAGGCTAAAAGAGGGGTACAAATCTGAAGAAAATAAGCTTATTTAGCTGCTCATTTTAGTTGCTACAAAAGGGTACGTGTAATGCTGTTTCAACATATTAGAGTATGTATGATAATTTCAAATACCACGAATGTATTAAAAAGACGTTGCTCAATTACGTTTACGCCTTGACGTGGTTCGCTCCAGCGCCCTCGTAAATTTATTTAGTTGAAAACAACTTTTCTATAGCTTCGTATTTATTCCCAAATGAAATACTCACACTACGCAATCCTATAAAGTTTATTTTCATCATTCTAAAACTTGAAGCTATTTAGGTAACGAGATGGTTTTAAGGTGAAGTGTAATGAAGGGATGTTACTGTAGAGGTTGTGGGTATGAGGTTGGAATTGGTATATGTTACATTTGTCAGTTATTCAGACATTTCAACAATAATTGCCCAAAAATGTGATGCAGTCAATAGTCACAAGATTTGGGTGAGTTCTTGACATGAATGAACAACATTCAGGGCAGCTCTATGGTGTTTAGCGCTTCATGCTCAACACTGTAGCAGCGCCAAGCGCTATTTCCAGAGCTGCAGGCTATCAGTCATCATATTTGCACCTAATTTTGATAACCCAGGTTACTTTGACCTCAAGAATTCATCAAAGTTCCGCTTATCAGTAAAGAAGTTCAAAAACGACAGAGTTCAGTGCAATCAGACGCTGATAATGGCATTGATCTCCTTTCTCAACCATCTGCCTTATCAGTGTTATATGCTTTTCCTTATGCTTCTTAACTGTATTTTGACAGTAGTTCTTCCTAGTATTTTAAGAGAACTGAAGACTTTGAGTCTTAGCAGCAAACACAAATGACATTGCCATGTGTGAACTTTGTGTCCCGTGAGACACATTTTAGCCTTTTCATTATAATTTTTCTTTTGAATTGCATTTTCTGAATAGTTAGCTCATATTTAATGCAAATCTTAATTAAAATGTTGGCAGAAAACACTTATACAGTTGCCTAGATCTCAATGATAACCTAGAATTCAATCATGGCGGCATGTGTTGTCAAAGATAACCTTATCTTGATCAGATAACAGGTTATCAGTTTTTGCCCTTTACTGAAGCCATTAATGTACAAATTAAGGAGCATTGAGGGAGGCAAGAGTTTCTAATTTGGTAATTTATTAAATTAGATTGAGTTGGTTGAAAAATACCATATGGACCAAGTTTAGTTCACATTATATGTCCAACAAACCTTAACTGAGGGTTGATTGGTTAGTTTTCATTCAACTGCAGTTTGTATGATGAAATACAAGTGATTGATGCCCCATTGGTCACACAATTGCTGCTGATTCTTGATGGGCAGAGCAGCACTATCAAAATCCTGTGGGAAAAAACCAGTCTTAAATACAGTTAATTTGCTTAATTTCAAAGGAAGACTTGTTGCTAAGGTAAATGCTGCCATTATCAGCAACCCTCTTGACAGCATGGCTAACAATGTTGAAGGTAATGTTGCCAATAAGGCTAACCTAACCTGATCTGCCTATAATTGCTTTTTGATAAGGGAACATCAGGTGATAACAGCTTGGGTTAACCTGGCAAAAACCACCACATTGTTGAATTTCCGCTTATTTGAACTATTTGACGTTAATTCATACCAAATCCAACTCCTAACCCACAAAGAACCTCAATATTCAGCCAATATGTGAATTATGCGAAGAAAACAACCATTGCAGATCATATTGTAAAAATAAAATTTGTCAAACCTCCCACACAGGGAAGTGCAAAGTTTTGTCATGAAAAATATAAAAAAAATTAAGTAGTTTCTGGTATTTAGCTGGCATAGTAGGTGAGCTACCAGTCTCAATCAAAAAGAAGACATTTATGTCCAACTAGGCAGCTATCTTTTCTATAACACTCGTTTTCACTACGTTTTTCTTCAACTTTCTCATTTTCCAAAAAAAAAAAGTAAGGCTTTTTCTGCCATTAGTGAAGAAAAACTAAAACAACGAAGGATTTCACGCCAAAATTTCGAACAAAATAAAATTAGCGTTTAGCCGTGGTAAATACGGGGAAAACTTCTTTTAAACTGCATTTTAAGCGCAGTTAACGGAATAATAAAATTTGTTGATCGGCAGAAGTGCGGATATAACCTGTGATAAAATGGAGAAAATCCTTGAGAAGTATGAAACAACGACAACATTAAATTTGATTTTGTCGAAATATAGTTATTATACGGTTGATGACCAGTAAGAATTGAAAAGGAGATTCTTTCAAGGCCATGAGAGAAAAAATATGATGAGTTTGACGTCAAAAGAGTTTTAAAGGTTAAACAATTTTTTGTTTTAAATGAAAATTTTGTTTTTAGCTGTAAAGTGGGATTTTGTCTAATCCAAATTAATGAGAAACATATCAAAGTTTTCATTGGATTTTACTTTAAATGCTTTCTGTCGTTCAATTGAGTTTGAATGGCCAATTATTTGATTGAAAATGAATCATTTGAATGAGTCTGCAATCAATTTTGGACATTTGGTTTGCTAAAGGGAAGTGATTTGTCAAAGGAGGTCAAATATTGGAGCAAAGTGTTCATGCAAACCACTTAAAGTGGCCCGTATAACCTATATAGAATTGTTGAACGCTTTTCTGCTCAACGAATTGAAACCAATATGAAATATTAGGTAACAAACAGAATTTTGAAAGTAAGCGCCAAAGATGGAGGCACAATGGCGCCTCTTTTAGATCCGCCATTTTTGTTTCCGCCATTTTGTTTTTCCAGACAATGCAGAGAGTTCACTTTTCAGTTGCCGTTGAGTAATCAAAAAACTGCTCATCAATCCAACGTTGATTCTATAGTAGAAAAAGAAATTAAATAACAAAATGAAACAAAACTGAAAAAAAACCTGATGGTTTTATTTTTATTTTTAAACAAAAACGGTCGCTAGATTTTAAAGCTTGTTTGTTCATAGTACAAAATTTCTCTAATAGAGTTGTTAAATAGATGATAACACTTTACAACATCGAAAGCATGCGAATTTAAAAGCTTTAACGACCTTATCCGTTTTAATGCTCCAACAAGCGCTTTTTGATGACAAAATTTATATTAAAAAGACAATTTATATTTCTCGGTTTTTAGATTTTTTTTTTCTACGTTCAACTCAGAATTAGGAACAATTTGATAGAGCACGGCAGCAATTTTTGATCATTTCCTCATAAAATTACAAAAAAAGACAAAAAAAGAAGACATTTTGCGAATATAATAGACATTAGGCTGTTTTTTGAGAATGTTACGATGATATTATATTTATTAATATAATAAATTGTGATTAGATATTTAAATGTACATTTTTGAGAATAGTGCCCTTAAATGGATTATTGGAATAAAATGAAAAAAAAAAAAAAAAAACAATGTTTTGTTTGTTGTTACCTCTATTTCTGCGTGAAAAGTGATATTGGCTGGACAATATGACGTCATCACAATCAATATCATTTCATTCATTCTGTCATTGTATTGTAGAAGAAAATGAACTGAAAAGGACAGGTTATTTGTACACTCAACTCCATATTGGATGTTGATATGCCAAATAGACGACTAGATTTTACCAGGAACATAAAATCCATGAAATCTAGCACTCCATTTTTGATGTTCAACAAATGGAGATGGATAACCATTGATATCTGTCGCCATAAAGAGGTGTAGAATCATATTTTACTCGCGAGTATTTCTTGATAAATCTGATTCCTATCACCTAGTGCCCCTAGGTAACCTGGGTATGTACGAAATCAAGAATATTGAAGTACTCAAGTACTGAAGAACTCACGGAAGTTCAAAAGACCATTGACTCTGACATTAACCCAAAAAAGGCACCCAGATACGACCTAATCACTGGTCAAGTCCTGAAACACCTTCCGCGTAAGGTAGTAGCGAAAATCACGCAAATTATTTATCAATGCGGCAATCAAACTCCGGTATGCCCCACAGTTATGGAAACTTGCCGAGGTCATCATGATTCCAAAACCTGGCAAACCAGCTGAAGAACTGTTGTCCTATCGACCAATCTCACTGTTACCAGCACTCTCAAAGCTGTTCGAGAAGCTACTACACAACGACAAAAATTGTAGCAGAAATCTAGTTCCAGCTTATCAATTCGGATTCCGGCACAAGCATTCTACCATTGACCAGGTTCAACGGATCACGTACAGCATAGAACAAGCATTAAAACACAAAAAAGTCTGTTCAGCCGTCTTTCTCGACGTTACACAAGCGTTTGATAGAGTATGGCATGAAGGACTCCACTACAAAGTCAAAGTCAACTGCACCCAGCACAATATGCCGAATTGCTGCAATCATTGTATTCAAGATGCATATTCCGACAAGGATACAAGCTGGAGTACCACAGGGAAGCGTACTTGGCCCACTCTTGTACGTCCTGTATACCAGCGATCTACCAGAAAGGGAAGATAACACTCAGGCCACATTTGCAGAAGACACTGCAATTCTAGCCACTGGTGAAACACGACACGATACCGAAGCTCAAAAGATCGCTCAGCAATCTCCAAAACTGGACAAAAAAATGGAATATAAAAATGAATGAGCTGAAGTCAGTCCATGTTGATTTCACCAACAAAAGAATCGACAACAATCAGGTGATACCACATGCCTGGCACATGCATTTAGGCATGACTCTGGATGATCGACTCCGCTGGAAAGAGCACGTCAAGAAGAAAAAAAAGCAGAACTTCTTACGAAATTCAGGAAAATGTACTGGCATATGGGACGACGATCAAAGCTGTCTCTCCACAATAAGCTTACATTGTACAATCAGGTCCTCAAGCCAGTCTGGACCTATGGTGCTCAACTGTGGGGATCGCCAAATCATTCAGCGCTTTCAAAATAATGTGCTGCGCTCATGTGCTGACGCGTATCGTACCAAGAATGCTCGTCTGCACCTGGAACTATAAGGCCGGGTACACACGTTGAGGATTTCCGGAGAGGAATTCCTCTGAGCTGGACGGAGCATCCACACGACGCGCGAGGTCTTTTGAGGAATCTGTGTAGTTGTAGTGGCCGGAACCCCAGCCTCAGGCGGCCTTTCCAAAAATTGGAAAGGCCTGGCGGCCTGTACAGTCCGCCTCAACTGAAGGCCTCGACCCGTCCACACGGTCCGTCGGCCGGAGAGGTTGGCCTCAACGGGGAATCCTCTCCGGAATCCTCAACGTGTGTACCCGGCCTAAGTTCAAAAGGTCGATCAAGTCATCAAACTCCAAGCTTTAGCCCATCAAGAGAGGCTCAGAGGTCATATCAACGAAGAGGCAGTCCAGCAACTTGACGTCGATGACCTCCTCAGACGATTAAAACGGACAAAACCACATATAAAAGTGAGGCTGTGAAACTGCAAGTGCATTGAGCTGTCAGTGAATGGTGGAGCGATCAATCGCACAACAATTTCAAGAACTATACAAACTAAGTTATGTATCTTAGCTTTATCTTTTTTTCATCAATGTAAGCCCTATCAAACAAACATTGCTTATAAGTTGTATTACTTGGTGCAATAAAAATACTTAAAAAAAAACAATACCAATGCGGCTCACTCATACCAAACTATAGCAGAATTGCTTAACAAACAAAAATGTGATATCTGTGTCTTAAGAAAAGTGGCTCATTCATACCAAACTAAAGCAAATTTGCTAATCAGACACAAGCAACTTCCAATTTACAATAATTAGCTCATTCATACCAAACAAACAACATTCATCTCAGATAATTACTTCACCTGTAAGCCCAACTGTGGAACCAAAACTCTTATTATGAAGGTTGCAGCAAAATTACCGCAATGAGGAAAAATAAAACAACTTTAATCAACAATTACATATGGCCATTTATTTACATCAATAAATAAAAAATAAATAAAACGAACAATAGTTTTTTCGATACACGTTACAAAAAAGTTGAATAAACAACATATACATTTGAATAAAAAATATTTTAATCGTAATAGCTCCATTTTAATTTTTTTTTTTTTTCAAGTAAAATATATTTAACGCGTCAATTGCGGATGCTGGTAATGTAAGTAGAGCTGAAAATAGATTTTTTGCAAAATCTGTATAGGATAGGGTGAGTTTTTGGAAAATACGTTGTGGGAGGGGGTAAGGACTAGGAATGTAACTTTAGGGCGAGGAGGGACCAGTATTTTGCTTATTTCTCAATTTCTGGACAAAAATGAGCGCTAAAGGTACAATTAGCGCGACAATTGAATATTGGCAAATACGAGCTATGATGTCACCAAATCTGTACGGACGTGTGAAGTGAAATTGTAGGATTTAACGAATGCAAATGTGAATTGTACGCTTGTTGGCAACATTTCACCTGCTCTGGACACTCGCATCTTAAATGTAGGCGCTGCAGGATGCATCAAATGTTGGGTAAACGTTGGGCCGTTTGACTGCACTTGGCGAGTGACTGGAGCAAAAACACCAGCTACATGGTGTTGGTGGTGGCAAGTGTCCAGTGCCATCCAGGTCATGCCATGTGAAGGGTGACCGAGCCTCCATGTTCTCCAACGCTGGACGCTGGATGTTCGAAGGTAGGCTACAGGATGCTACCAGTCACCGAGTGTCAGACATTGGAAGATGTTGGTAGCATCGCATAGAGCCAGCTTAGGTCTGTGGTGGACGATACAGGATGTGTCGAATGCTGTGCCAAAATGTTGGACCGCACTCGACAAGTGACTGGTGGCAAGTGTCCAGTGCCATCCAGGTCATGCCATGTGAA
Source organism: Cyrtorhinus lividipennis (assembly GCA_019603395.1). Taxonomy (NCBI): domain Eukaryota; kingdom Metazoa; phylum Arthropoda; class Insecta; order Hemiptera; family Miridae; genus Cyrtorhinus; species Cyrtorhinus lividipennis. The sequence continues at coordinate 5,988,939 of CM034009.1, read as the reverse complement.
GGGTGACCGAGCCTCCATGTTCTCCAACGCTGGACGCTGGATGTTCAAAGGTAGGCTACAGGATGCTACCTGTCACCGAGTGTCCATCATTGGAAGATGTTGGTAGCATCGCATAGAGCCAGCTTAGGTCTGTGGTGGACGATACAGGATGTGTCGAATGCTGTGCCAAAATGTTGGACCGCACTCGACAAGTGACTGATGGCAAGTGTCCAGTGGCATCCAGGTCATGCCATGTGAAGGGTGACCGAGCCTCCATGTTCTCCAACGCTGGACGCTGGATGTTCGAAGGTAGGCTACAAGATGCTACCTGTCACCGAGTGTCAGACATTGGAAGATGTTGGTAGCATCGCATAGAGCCAGCTTAGGTCTGTGGTGGACGATACAGGATGTGTCGAATGCTGAGCCAAAATGTTGGACCGCACTCGACAAGTGACTGATGGCAAGTGTCCAGAGCGATCCAGGTTGAGCCGTTTGAAGGTGTTGGACTCAACTCGTGACTGGTAGAATCCTGTAGTCAACCCGTTCGACCTTCCAGCGTCCAACATTGGCGTTGGAGGGCGATCGCTCGGAGTGCACTCTTTGCACACAAGTCCCGGCTGAGTTTATGCATAATTCATTGTCGCGATGAGTCTGGTGTGTTGCGGGCTAGTCTTTTCGGATTCTTTTGGAGTCCCATTGAAGATGGATTCTTGAACTCAATGTTGCGCAACATCTGTCAGTGCGAAGTGAATCCGACTCAGGGCGAGGATGTTGTCGCTCGTCATTGTCCATTGAACACAGAGGCTCAGTCACCCTTGACATGGCTTGACCTGGATTGCACTGGACACTTGCCACCACCCACAACACCATGTAGCTGGAGATTTTGCTTGAGGCACTCTTTGAGGCAGTCCAACGTTTGGCCCAACATTCAATGCACCTGTAGCACCCACCACTGACCCACCATGGTAGCATCATGTAGCCAACCTTTGAACGTCCAGCATCCAGCGTTGGAGGGCGATTGCTCTGAGAGTAGTCTTTGTCTTTGCACACAAGTCAAAATAAAGAAGGGTCCAAAGTGGCTCAGTCACTCTTGACATGGCTTGACCTGGATTGCACTGGACACTTGCCACCACCTGCAACACCATGTAACTGGGGATTTTGCTCAAGTCACCAACATTAGACGCATCCTGCTGCGCCAGCTGTATTCTGCCCAACCAACGCGACAAATATTGGACATTTCAGGCAACTAAATATACAAAACGGGCCCTTTGACTTCTGAAAGATCTCCTCTTCCTTTTCATTAACAATTTCTACAAATTCCTGACATTTATTTGTACCTAACAATTTGTGATGCGGTAGTTCAAAATTTTGAAGGCGTTTAATGATGAAATCACACGTCAAATTTTACTTACTACAATTTTCGTGGATACCTAAATTGAGCATAGCTAAACTCTAGTGCTAGCGCTAAATTTACTTCAAGCTAGAGATAATCAGAAGTGGCGAAAAGGGGCATTTTCTTCTTATGAGATTCAATTTCAAGACCCCGTTGTATAGGAATTGTGACTAATTTGGCGATAAGAGCTCTCTACAAAATATAAATTTCTATTCAAATTGGATTTTCAAACTTCAACGTTGATACAACGCGACATTTGACAGCCGTACAAATCTTCAAGTGTTCAAAACCCACAATTCATTTTTGTGTTCAACGCCAAGAATACAAGTGCCACTTACTTTTGGGCTAGTTCTTAGAACAGCTGTTTGAGGTTAGGGATGCTCTCTCTGAGGAAGATCCTCAATATTGGAACAACCCTATTAGAGGTGTGAGGCCGAGGGTAGCTGTTTGCCAGTGGAAGGGCTTCAACTTGATGGTGGAGAGAAGCATATGCAGCAAGATGGCTGAAAAAGTGGGGGGCTCTTGTTACCCCCTTCTGATATGAGGTTCCCCCACTTTTAGAAGGTTCCCCTACTATAGGAGCCTCTACACTATCAAGTGGCATGTTCAAATGCCTGCTAAAATTACTTGATTGATAATGTAGAAACCCATTTGATGCTTGAAGCATTAACAGCATTGCTGGTGATTGATGGAAAGTTTAAATGACTCAAGCTAGACAGGGCAATTGCCATCAAGCATTGCGTCAGTCACTCAGAAATGGCTTCCACATCCCAAACCATGATGTTCATGATTGAAGCGGTTTCTTATCTTGTATCACTCCTTATACTGCGTTTCTTCTTTTTCTGCTTCACAGCAACAAATATTGCAAGGATGCAATAATCTGACTTTGACACTATTGTAAACGAAGACACCATCGCATAACAGACTGTTCCACATCTCAGCTTCAAATTCTATGAGAGAGTTTTGATAAAAAGTTTAAATGGTTGATAGAAGTAAGCTTGAAGCATCTATGTTTTTCGGGTTGCTGATTTCGAATCTTTTGTCAGTTTTTTCAGATCAGATCGCTTTCAAAGTCATTTGAAGGTCAAATGGAGAAAATATAGCTAAAAAAAATATCGCTTAAAAAATCTGAAAAAATTCAGACATAGGTTTTTTAGAACGCTGAATCCAAATCCGGTGTTGGTTGACCTTCATGAGGTCAAGGTTGAGATCATTTGAAGGTCAAACAAAAAAAATTGTAAAAATTTATGTATGTGTTTTGACGGTTGCTGAATCCCAATCCAGGGTTGGTTCAATCATGTCTGGTTATCTGAAGGTCATATAAGGTCATTTGAAGGTCGAATTTTTACAATTTTTTTGAGGCTATTTTGTTGGTTTGACCTTCAAATGACCTTGACCTCATGAAGGTCAACCAACACCGGATTCGGATTCAGCATTCTAAAAAACCTGTCTGAATTTTTTCAGATTTTTTAAGCAATATTTTCTACATTTGACCTTCAAATGACCTTGAAAGCAATCTGATCTGAAAAAACTGGCAATCAATTCGAAATCAGCGACCCAAAAAACGTAAAACCCCACAGGTCGCTTTCATGACTTTGACTTTTTTTTGTGGGGTTGTGTAAAAGGTCCAGAAGCTTTCCAGACAAAGGTCACTCGAGTGATGCTGATGGTAGAACTGGTAGCTAACCAGGTCAATACCTAGCTGTCTCTTATCATCCCATAAACCGCTGTTATAAAAACTAGCCATTATCGAGTTTTTTTCCACGAGTCCCATAAAGAATTAACAACAAATAGGAACAATTCTAGACAGGGAACAAGAGAAGAGTGAAAAATCACCGTCATTCATAGGCCTTCTTACAAGTTCAATCACAAATTACACAAATTTGTTAAAAAGATGCCAGATAAGGATGAGAAAAAGTGAACTGTAGCTCTATTTAACGTTGAGGGTTATTTTATGGCAATAAATAAAAATTACCTTCAACTGGGAATAGGGGTGAGAAGAGGAGGAGGGCACTTATCTTGTTATAAACGTCAAATTATCATATAGTTTTCTTCGATGATGTTTTCAATTGCACCTGCCCTTAATTTCAAACACTTCGCTTTTACGCGGGTTCAATTCGAATTAGGAGAGAATTGAGAGACGTGGCGTTTCTTTCTTTTGTCACCCATTCTGTCTCCGAAGCCACTTTGTACGAGTCTGGTCGAACCACCACTTCAAAAGCGGTTGTAACGAAGAGACGCTCTTTCGTTTTTGGGTCAACAAAACTGCAAGAAAAAAATAAAAATAAATAATGATTGATGGATTTAAATTTTTTAAGGTATAACTTGATTCTTCACAAGCCTTCTGTTCATATCAACTTATAAAATACGTGTTTTAAAATTAGACAGTTGGAGATTTGTACGATAATAGAAGCGTTTGGTATGGTAGAAACGGTTCATTTGAACGTGGGAATATCAAAGATTTACTTCAAAACTCTGCAAATTATTCCTTGGAGCGCTAACGTGGGGAAAACAGTGACTGTGGAGTGTCCCAGATTCATTCTAATAGGTAGAAAGGTACCCATTTTGACCTGTATCCACCTCCAGTGGGCGCTAATTGTTCCTAAATCACTCTCAATGGATTCAGCATCCATAATTTAGTCCAAAATGATACCCCACACTCCTTGATTGCCAAAAATCTCAAAATCAACTTTCAAAATGGGTAGGTAGGTACCTTTTTGAACCCATACTCATCTCCAGTAGGCGGCAGTCGGCCTGGGATTAATCTTAATAGATTCAGCGTCCAAAATTTAGTCGAAAATGATACCTCACATGCCTAAGTACCAGATAATCACGAAATCCACTCTCAAAATAGGTAGGTACCCTTTTTGACGCATACGCAACCTCAATGGGCGCCAATTGGTCCACAACCACTCAATGGATGCAAGATGGAATCAAATTTAGTCAGAAGCCTCTTTTCGGCTCCAGTTTGTCCTCGAAATGTATCAATCAGACCAAATTTGGAGAGGGTATGGGTTATTTTTGTCTTTTCTTAACTCGATTTTCGGTAACTATATATGCGAGGTATCATATTTCACTAAATTTTGGACGCAAAATCCGTTGAGACGGGTCCCGGACCGATTAGTGCCCATTGGAGTTGGGTATGGGTCAAAATGGGTAGCTGACAAATGTAGGTTCTCAAACTTTTTGGCTACCTAGGCGTATGGGGTATCATTTTCCTCTAAATTTTGTCGCTGAGTCAATTTGAATGAGTCTGGAACACTCCACACTCACTGTTTTCCCCATAATCTGGCTGCGAGGATTAATCAACCGTTGTGGATGAATTTACAGGTGTTTGGACATCATGAAACGGAAACTGCTAAATTTTGGGGCCCATTTTGTACAGGGTGTCTACACAATTTATGGGACATACTCAAGGGGTCGATTCTACAGCTCATTTGCAACAAAAAGTGCCTCTTAGGTTATTCTCCTACTCAACTAAAAATTCTCTTCATTTCACTAACAAGATTTTTTCGTGTTTCGACCACGTCTCAGTGAAACGGCTTTAACTCCATTCAATTACTATGTAAAATAAATAAAAATAAATATTTCGATATTTTATATCATTTTCGACTAAATTTTAGATGCTGAATCCAGTGAGACGGGCCTCGGAACGATTGGAGCCCATCAGAGGAGGTTATGGGTCAAAATGGGCATCCATCTACCCATTTCGAATGTGTTTTCGAGATTTCTGCTACCTAGGCGTGCGGGGTATCGTTTTCCACTAAATTTTGGACGCTGTATCGATTGGAATGAGTCTCCATGCTACTGGTCCGAGGAATAATGCACCCCTGTAAAAGAATTTGCAGCGTTTTTTCCACCCCGATTAATAAAAAATTACCAAAGTTCAAAATTTGATGATTTATTAAAAATTTACGTTTTTTTTCAATCGTTTTCGCACTATTAGATGTTTTTCTGCGAGGACACCTCCGAAATAACTTGCCCAGAATATCAGCTCTCCAATGGTATAAGAAAAAAAATTTGTTTAAAGGAAAATTTTGGGAGAAAATGGCGTTTGAATGCCAAAAAGAAGTCAAACTTTCTTCATATAAATGAGTTCGATATCGCAATAATTTGCTTTTTTAAAAGCTAAATCGAATGATGATACTCCCATGCGTCCCCAGTAAGGAGAAATTAGTTTTTATTAAATTTGTATTTAAGAAATTTTGAACTTTGGCCATTTTTGTCACCAATCATGCCAGAAAACACGCAAAAATCTTAAAAGTGAAAAAAAGAAGGATTTTTAGTTGAGTAAAAAAGAACGAGGGGTCCGCCAGGGATGCATCCTTTCTCCATTGCTATACAACATCTACATGGAGCAAGCGTTCGCTTCTCTCCCTGATGTGGAGCTTGGCATCAAGGTAAATGGTGTATTTGTCAATAATATTCGGTACGCAGATGACACCATCCTTATAGCCGACTCCCAGAATAGCCTGCAGCAGCTCGTTAACATCGTAGCTGAGGAGAGCCTGTTGATTGGCCTAAGGATCAACATACGTACGGGGCGGATCGATGTCGGGGGCATCTCATTGGAGCGCGTTCAGAACTTCAAGTATCTTGGAGTCGTCGTGAACGCGAAATGGAATCCTGAGGTCGAGATTCGTGCCAGGATTGAGCAGGCCAGAGCGGCTTTTGTCCGGATGAAGTCGTTCTTCTGCAATAAGCATTTGAGCTTTGACATTCGCTATCGTACGCTTCGGTGTTACGTTTGGTCAGTTCTGCTCTACGGCGTTGAGACATGGACACTGAAGATTGCCTCTGCAAATCGCCTGGAGGCATTTGAGATGTGGTGCCTCCGCAGGATGTTTCGGGTCTCGTGGGCCCCAGAGGGTTCGGAACACTGAGGTTCTGCGCCGAGCAGGCCTTGAGGATCGCGAGCTCTTCAAGGATGTGAAAAGGCGGAAGATAGGGTACCTCAGTCACGTCTTCAGAGGAGATCGCTATGTTTTCCAGCGTTTGATTCTGGAAGGAAAAATATAGGGGAGACGTGGAATCGGCCGTAAACAGCTCTCTTGGCTTCGAGACATACGGAGATGGACGGGTGTCCGGGATTTTGCCGCTCTCAAGAATGGGGCTATTGAGCGAACACTGCGGGCTGTGTAGGAGAAGAAGAAGGATTGGTCGCCAACGGATGGTTCAAACGTCTACGGCACCCACAGAAGAAGAAAAAAGAACCCAAGGGGCATTTTTATTGCAAATGAGCTGCAGAATCGACCCCTTGAGTGAGTCCCATAATTGGTGTAGACACCCTGCATAGGTTGATTAATCAAGGAATAATGAACCAAAAATACAAACCACACTTTACACCAAACTTACTGATGTTTCTGTATATGAGAGCTTTCACCCAAGAAAGGTGTGATGACTAGTTGTGCTGAGTCAGTCTCATCAAGTTTGCTGTCCACTCGTTTTCTGAAGTAACTCAGTTCCCCTGCATCAACAATGTTTGTCAATATGGCTTGTATATCAATAAATTAGTCGCTCAAATATGGAATTAACGCAGTCATACCTGGTGTCAGTAGTTTACCAGCATCTAAAATCATCCGAACTTGTTCGGGTTTCACGTGGAGATAAGCTTCATCCCATTTTGCGTCACTTCCTAAATATGCAACAAATTAATTAGATGCTTTTTTTGATGTCCATGCTGCCTGAGTCTTCGACAATTACGCACCTTGCGGTTCTTTTTGACGCCTCAAGGGAAAGCACACCCATCCGGACACCATTGCCTTGCGACCACCTTCTGAACACGGGCTGAGGCATTCACAGCAAAAGCAACTCACTTCTTTCCTGAAGTAACCAGCTGAAACTGACATGAAAACATAAGAGAAACAGAGTTTTATCAGCTGCAGACAATCCAGAAGCTGTTTCTATACGTACGAGGTAATCCAATGCAAGCTTTGTATCTAAAGCACGCTTCAAGATGGTTGCACTGTGACCGTTTCAGAGGTAAAGTTCGAGTTAAGGGAGGTAGGATGCTGGTTCCTTCTCTTGGCGCAACGGGTGAATTGATTGGCCTGGGAGTTGTCGGTGATTTTTCCACTGTCTCATTAGCGGCGGTCCTCCTCTGAACACGAACAAATGGGGTTATCTTTTAACCAAGGAGCTCAAAGTATTGCAACAACCATGATAGGAATACAGGCACCTCAGTCGTAACTACCAGAGCCATCTAACTCATCAACACCTATGAATCTGCCTTTTAGCAGGGCTGTAGAATAGAACAGCCAGTGGCAGATTACAAAGGTTAACCCTATGCAAACTCTTCAGCAGATCTTGGCATTCTGCTAAAATAGAACCTGACAGGGGTCTTGGCCTTCTGCTAAGATGGTACCAGGCAAAGGGATCTTGGCCTTCTGCTAAAATAGAACCTGACAGGGGTCTTGGCCTTCTTCTATGATAGTGCCAGACAAAGGTATTTTGGCCTTCTGCTAAGATGTGCCAGACAGAGGGATCTTGGCCTTCTGCTAAGATGGTACCAGGCAAAGGGATCTTGGCCTTCTGCTAAAATAGAACCTGACAGGGGTCTTGGCCTTCTTCTATGATAGTGCCAGACATAGGGATTTTGGCCTTCTGCTAAGATGTGCCAGACAGAGGGATCTTGGCCTTCTGCTAAGATGGTACCAGGCAAAGGGATCTTGGCCTTCTGCTAAAATAGAACCTGACAGGGGTCTTGGCCTTCTGCTAAGATGGTACCAGGCAAAGGGATCTTGGCCTTCTGCTAAAATAGAACCTGACAGGGGTCTTGGCCTTCTGCTAAGATAATGCCAGACAAAGGGATTTTGGCCTTTTGCTCAGATTGTGCCAGACAGAGGAATCTTGGCTTTCTGCTAAGATGGTACCAGGCAAAGGGATCTTGGCCTTCTGCTAAAATAGAACCTGACAGGGGTCTTTGCCTTCTGCTAAGATAATGCCAGACAAAGGGATTTTGGCCTTTTGCTCAGATTGTGCCAGACAGAGGAATCTTGGCTTTCTGCTAAGATGGTACCAGGCAAAGGGATCTTGGCCTTCTGCTAAAATAGAACCTGACAGGGGTCTTGGCCTTCTGCTAAGATAATGCCAGACAAAGGGATTTTGGCCTTTTGCTCAGATTGTGCCAGACAGATGGATCTTGGCCTTCTGATAAGACATTGACAGACAAAGGGATCTTGTCCTTCTGCTAGGATGGAACCTGATAGGGACCATTGCCTTCAACTAAAAGGGCCCCAGACAAGGAGATCTTTACCTTCAACTAAAAGAGTGCCAGAAAAATGGATCTTGGCTTTCATATAACAATAAGGAAAGAACAATATTGATGCAATAAAACTCACCTCTAAAATTAGAGAAACCGGATGAGGGGGTGTACTCGAAGCTATAGGCGAACTCCACTGTATATTTTCATTCATTTTGTCCGACTTGGTCCTTAATGTGCCAGGCTTCTCGCGCACTTCCAGGTTGCCCTTTTCTCTTGAGTCAGACCAAACGTGTTCCAACGGCCCGCACGGACTCAAAGGTGTGCGGGAGGTTTCAGAGATGATACAAACCTACATGACGGAATATATTGAATGTATATTGAAGGGATTTAGATGCAAAATATGTGCTTGTCCGGCAATTTGATAAATTTACCTGGTCACACGCTCCGTACAGATCAACCAACGGCAGGTTGACACCGAGCGAAATGTTCGTCGCAGCAACACCTTGGTCCCGGCCATTGACCACAACGTGGAGTTGGTTGTCGCCGTCGACCATCACACCAACCGTCGAACCAAGACCGAGAGTGTCCAGGTTGACTCCATATCGAGATTTGATCTAAAAAGTATTGGAGATTGTATTGGCGGCAGCAATCTGTTGTGTCAACGAGGTTGATGTGCAACAGAGGAATGTTGTCATGAGCTGATGCACTGAGTTTGTGTCTTTTTTCATTTTGGAGGAACTGAATCGTAAGGTATATCCGAAGCAACAGGGGATTGGGGGTTCAGCAAGCCACTAGCTTCCCTCAAACCCCTCCTTTGGGTGTCTGCTACCATCTACCATCTACGGGATTGAGAATGCTGAGGGATTGAGCTTATTGCTCTGAACCGACTGCCTTGCTCTCCTCCACAGAAAAGGACATTCAGACGCCGCATCCACCACGCTCTCCTGGTGTGGTGATTGTACCCTGGCGCAGACTCCTTCACTATCTGAATCACTTACTGATCCAGACCAATAGGAGGCTTCTCCAGACGTCACTTACCTTGTGGCCATTGTGAAAGACGGAATGCCCCGACACGACCCAGGTGTCCTTCTTCAAGCCCAGAGCCGTCACTGGAAGAGAAGTGGACGCTTCAGGCTCAACGGTGACGCCAACGCTCAGCGAGGACACCCAACGTGAATTGAGAGATTCTATTTTGATCTGGAAACACGACAATATTTGTGGTTTCAGATCATACGAAATTTGTGCGATTCACAACTTCAGAAGACCAACGCACCTGGAATAAGGCACCTCTTGGCAGGCCTCTCGTAGCCAGGACGAGCCCTTGGTTGTAACTCGATACTCTTTTAGCTGCTAAACGGCTCTCAGATATCTGGACGTTCCTGCCGTGACACTCGTGAAACTGAAGGCATACAGGCTGGAAAAGAGATACACGGTCAATATTGACCATTCAGTCGATCTATCCTCAGATCGGTGCGTGGAATAGTTTGCTTAACTTAATCCTAAGGATATTTTGGGAACTAGGCGTGTGGGGTATCATTTTTCACTAAATGTTGGACGCTGAATCCAATGAGACGGGTCCCGGAACGATTGGCGCTCAGTGGAAAAAGTTATGGGTCAAAATGGTTATCTACCTACCCATTTCAATGCGTGTTTTCGAGACTTTTGGCGATCTAGGCGTGTGGGGTATCATTTTCCACTAAATTTTGGACGCTGAATCGATTGGAATGAGTCCTGGACACTCCACACTCACTGTTTTCCCCATGCTCCTGGTCCGAGGAATAATAAACCATCGTGGAAGAATTGGCAACGTTTTTTGGTTGGTCTGGAAGGGTCTCCTCTCATGAGCCGTAATTATCTTGCGCTGGGTATCCATGTCGGGCATTTTTATCGTAACTTTACGCACAGTACATGATTTAGCGCAAGATAAAATGATCTTGATTTTCAAAATGACACCAAAACGACCAATTTAGGAGATATAGATAGAAGGGTCCACTGCTTGAAGACAAATTTTTCGTCAAAAGTGGCAGTTTTGAAGGGTTGTTTCGAGGCTACGAAGCCAATATGAACAAATTTGGTCAATCTCCACCGCACTACTTCCCCATAGACGATTTCGAATGAAATTTATCGAATGGGTAATCCGGCACAAGCGCCCTGGATCTTCCTATGCGCCTCATAAAGTTCCTATTTTCCCGGTTTTGTCTTTGACCGGATGAGGCGTTGAGCGGCCATTCAATCTTTCATATCCCTCTTATTCGCTTATTTTACACATCTCTAAACCAAAATTTAATAAAGTCAGAGTCAAAACGCCACAAAACGTCGTCAACGTACCTCGTAATCGTGAACTTCCGACACCAATTCACCATCTTCGATACTCTTGTCCATATCCTCGTTCTTTTTTGACTCCTCAGGCTCGTCATCTCTAAAAAATGTGCATGTTTATGAGCAATTATTACCAGTCGAGCGAATATTTAAATAACCAACTATCAACTATCAGTCTTACGTCGCTTTATCACAGGGAGATTCCATTTCGAGGACGGCCAAAGGAGCGTCGCCCGTCACAGGGTTCGTTCCCGATTTGCTGACTAGTTTGACACCGCATATTGGACCGTACAGGTCAACGACGGCGTATATTTTCTGAAAAAAAAAAACATAAAGATTTAGCCTAATTGAAGTATAACTAAGGTAGATTAATATTAACTGAATACGCGTATTATTTGCTACAATTAATGATATGTAATGTTTTATTAACTATAATTAGCTTGTTATATTCGGTCTCGAATCAAAATTTGCTTATAAAATGAATTTTCAATAAAAATTACATATTATATTGTTATTTTAATACCAATTAGTCCAAAATATCAATTTTGAGGCTTGTAGCTCAGACCTGTTAGAGAAAATCACTTTGGATTCTAACACAAACGATCAATTTCCTTCAATATTTTGTATATAGCATTTCCAAATCTAATTCAACATTTTCCAAAACAAGTTCAAAACTTCCAGATTAAATAAATTAAACATTATATTAAATCAACTAGCGTTGAAAAGAAGATGAATTGATCATTATCCACTATCTGAAGTGAAAACGCCATAAAGAAGAGATGTTCGGCCTGTTCCTTTTTTATGCGTCTCGACGCTATCCTAATGTCTCCTCAATGTATACGACTGATCATCCGTTCAGTAGAAGTCCACAATTAGGAGTGAAAACGCCATAAAGAAGAGATGTTCCGCCAGTTCCTTCTCTATGCGTCTCGACGCTATCCTAATGTCTCCTCAATGAATACGACTGATCCGTCTAGTATAAGTAATAAGTCAAATGTTTCTTCCACCTTATTTCGACATTGGACAATTTTGAATTCGATTTGGAAATGCTTTAAATATCAAAGGCAACTAATCGCCATTCACCACGACGGACGATAAATCGTAAATTAACGTCAATTCCAATAAAGTGACGATGAAAATTGATACACGAATAGGCTACCCATGAATTAACAAACGTGATTGAATGAAATTTTCAGACTATTCTATCGATAAAAGCGTTTCATGCACTAGCGTTAGCGGGTGAATGTTTTTCTACTCTCAATATCGATTTACGTCTCGGGTGACTCAGCAACGGAGAATTTCTCAAGAATTTTTCGACTAATTATGCTTTTATTATTAAAAGAAATATTATTTAAAAATTTCTTGTAATTGTTCAACAGGAATTGTTATGGGGATAAAAATGTGCAAATGGCGAAGGATATGAGTACCTACCTACTATAATAATACAAATTGTTCTGGCCCAAAGCGTCCACGAAGACGTATAGAATAGGAGTTCCTTAAGGAAACGGAAAAGTATGTAAACAAAAACAACGGAACGATTGGCTCCCATCGGAAGAGGTTATGGTTCAAAATGGAAATCTATCTACCTATTTTAAAGTGGGTTTTCGAGATTTTTGGTACCTAGGCGAGTGGGGGTATCAAATGTTGGACGTTAAATCAATTGAAATGAGTCTCCATGCGCCTAGTCCGAGGTTTAATTAGTATTTTTTGTCTTCAAAATTTTCTATTATTTTTTTTTTTTCGAGTTTTACAGTTGTTAGCAATGCTTGCTCGCCAACACGCTCTAACCTCAATATTTATAGATTTTATAGTTCGTCACAGCCGCAACCCAACCTACCTTAGGAACGTTGAAAGCTGCCACGCCTTGGTCGACGCCGTCAATGTAAAAATGCAGCGACGAGTCGAAGCATCGCTTAACCCCCAGACGGTTGCCCGGTCTGAGCCACTCGATGGACGAACAATAATGCGGTTTGAGCACTTCCCCGCAGTACATCAAACTATTACCTACGATGAGAACCCAAATGGGAACGGAAAGGGGAAAAAAAGAAAAAAATGTCTAAGAATGAATGAAGAAACGGTACGAGACTACAGTACAATTAGTATAAATAGAAATGATACTATCAATCCTATTACCGTTCATAGAAACGCAACGCTAATTACTATAATGGTGGAAACTGCAGCGAAATTTGTCCATGCATTAGAATTGATGAATGATTTGACTCCTGCGTGAAATGCAGCAAGAGGTTGGCTTAACGTCAGGCCTAATTCCAGTAGAGCCAAACAAGGCCATGGTTTTGGCCTGTAACAGGCCAGGGAATACCTTTCCTGGATACAGCCGGTATGCCGTGACCTTCCAACTGCTGTACGAAGCAGTAGAATGCGAGAGTAATGCTACACTGCCGATGGGCGTTAAGTTCTCCTCAAACGTGAATGTGGTAACATTGAGTGATCCTTCAAGGCCACATTGACGGGTATTTTCTGTTGTCCAAACGTGAAATTGACAAACCTCGAGGGGTAGCTGTTATCTGTCTTATCCACTATCCTGCTAGCTGGCCCCGTTGGCCTGCAGTTCCCGATGGCATTTTAGGAGATCATGCCTTCCAGGATATTTTGGATTCTCAAGCATCCTGGTCATCTCCTCAGGGTGGGTGTGCTGGTCATTTCCATCTCCCTTGCAATCTGCCATCGCTCTCCCTCCCACCTCTCGCCATTCAAATAATGTGGGTAATGCGCTGTCCCCTTTGTTGGTGCACTGCAGGCATCCTGGGAATTCCACAATACGCATCCTATGAGGGCACTGATACAGGCACTGACGCAGCCCAAGAGGAACTTCACCGTGTTTTCTCTCTAGCCAAGGACTTATATTGGGCACCAGTCGAGCTGTCCATCTTCCTCTTTTTGTTTCCCAGATTTCCTGCCAGGAGTTGAGTGTTCGTTCCCGCTCCTGTTTGGCTAGTTGAAGCCAGAACTCCTCTTCCAGTCACTCGTACACCCTTTTCCTCTCCTTTGCAAGCAGATGTATTGGTATCACTTCTGCCAGGAGGAGCACAGCTGGCTCTGAAACTGTCTCTTCTCTGCACCGTTAGCATCCGTTTTTGGTGGCATTTGACATTCAGCATGTCCACCCTTACCTCTGCCTCATATAGCAGAATAGAGTGTACAACTGACATTGATAGTTGTCTCTTACTCGGACTAGCTCCTTGAATGTTTGACAATAGTCGATTCAGTGCTGCACCTGTCTTTGCTGCCTTGGCTACTGCCATCCTTATGTTATCCCAACGGTTATCTTGGTGTCCAGCATTATTCCCAAATACCTGACAGGTTTTGTTTCCACCTCAACTTCCTCTGCTATAATTTCTATGATATTTGGGATGAGTTTTCGTATGAAGAGTACCATCTAACCATGCTCCCACTCTACACATGGTCTCGTACAGCAAGCGAAAGCTCCATTCCATTGTATTGGACAAGATTACAGCCGCCACATCATCAGCATATCCAACCAGGAATGTAATCTTCTTTCTATCATCATCAAAGGCCAAAAATTTACGGGTATTTTCTGTTGTACAAACGTGTATTGAAATTTTTTTAAAAATTGCTCCTGGGGAAACCTAGCTGTTGGCTGCCATTTCCACTATCAACAATTAATTCGTTTTTTAATTAGCCATGAACGAACAAGAGTACTAACATTCAAATTACACTTTTGACAGTCACCCATCGTAATTTAAAAAAAAGCATTAAGCCTAGAAAAAATATTACTACGCGAAATCATGCTTCTATAACCACGTTTTAATAATTTAAATTATTAAGAAAAAACTATTATTGGAATAAAGTCGACGATTATTATTAGCTACAGAGAAGAGTTGAATTTGAAAAAAACGTGGAAATAACAGGAACAGAAGAACGATTTTTGATATTTGGCGCTTAATTAAACTTACTTATGGATGAATATATCAAAATTCCTCGTAGATGCGGGTATTTTATATAAAACTGGTCAATTTTGAATCAATACGTCGAGTTGTTCCGAGGTGAAAAGTTTATTCCGAATACAACTGAAGCTTATGCCATTTGAATCGGAAATAATTCTGAGGATTTTATAGGCTGTTAAAACGGAATTGAAGGATTTTGGTTCAAAATTATCGCCCTACGATACATTTAAGGTTATATTATAGTCCGTCTACCTTCTTCTGGTTTTTACCTTTCTGAATAAGGAAAAGTCTGCCAAGCAGGATCTATAATATCACTGGAGAAATTGGGGAGAAGAGTTTTAAAAGACAAGACGGCTGGCAAAGTATAGCAAACTGTGAACAGGGAGTGATACGAGCTGTCATGTCAGTTATGTACAAACTGAATTTATTATTCTGATTTACTGAAAAAGTGTTCCTTTTTGCTGGCTGCTGCTTTGGCTCAGCTGACAATCACGAGGAATTTTGGTAGAATCATCGCTGCACGGGCACCTTTTCAACTTTTCTTTTTGATTGCTACGGATTTACACGAGGGAGTTTGTTAAAAACTACCACGTTTTGGAGAGTTATTGAAAACTTGATGCCGATGGGAGTAAGAAACGTGAATTTCAGTCATGAGAGCGACTTTCATCAACCTTTTGGCAACAAGTTAGGGCGAACTATGACTGGTTTGATATTTTTAGCCAACCATGATAATTCACTCACCTTGAATGTACCAGTAGGGCTCTTGAAGGCTTGGAAAATTCGGATATTTTCCCGGCTGTGTCGTCGTGACGCCAATAGCGGCAGAACCGGCCCAGTGAGGAGCGTAGGCGTCGACGCAGATTTCAAACAATTCACCGTCAACGAGGTGTTGCGAGGAAAATATGAGTCCACCAGTGGGTGAATCACCAACGCGGACGGCGCTTGAAAGGACTTTTAGGATTTCAACGCCTTTTCCGCAAATTTCGTGCCACCTGAAGCAAAGGAAAATACGTAAGTCGTGAGTGAATAGCGACATGCCTCCAAGATGAGATACCTCCTTGACAGGCACTAAACCTAACTGGCTTCTACAGAACTTAAATCGAACTCACTTATGATTAAGCTGCTTTGGCGCCGGTTGTACGGTAACTTCTGACCTTGGCTCGGATGGGACGTGACATTCTTCAACCGGCGCAGCACATGAAATGTCTTCAGACTCCACGCCAGAATCGTGGCAGGGCACGATAGACACCTGTGATTGAGCAAAACGATTAGTCACCTCTTAATTCACTCTGAATCCTCGCAGGAAACGTTGCTAATTCTTTCACAGAGGTTGGTTATTCCTCGGACCAGGAGTATGGAGACAACGGGGAAAAATCTGCAAATTCTTACACACGGGTTATTCCTCGAATGGGAGAAACAGTGGGTGTGGCGGGTCCCAGACCCATTCCAATCGATTCAGGGCCCAAAATTTAGTGGAATATGATACCCCACACGCCTAGGTAGCAGAAATTCCGAAAACACATATTCAAAATGGGTAATATGTACTCAATTTGACCCATAACTTCTTCCAGTGGGTGCCAATCGTTCTGGGACCCGTTTCATTGGATTCAGCGTCCAAAATTTAGTGGAAAATGACACCCTACTCGCCTGGATCGCCCAAAATCTCGAAAATCCATTTTTCAAAAAACCCCCGTTTTGACCCCCCCCCCCCCCCCCCCCAAATTTGGTCCGATTGGGCTGAAAAGTTTCGAGGACCCGTCTCGGCCGGGAACAAACCCCTGACCCAAATTTCAGATTTTTAGAAAATTTTCTACTACCAAAAACGGCGCGGACATTGACCTTTTTTGATCAGGACATCATGAAACGTCCAGAAAAATTTTTTGAGCCGAATCGGAGAGGTTGACCTTTTGCATGAAAACATAGGTTGATTATTCAAGGAATAACCAACCAAAAACAGTGATTTTGGAGTGTCCCGGGACTTGTTCAATCGGTTCAGCGTCCAAAATTCAGTCGAAAATGATAACCCACACGCCTAGGTGCCCTAGGTTCCACGTTATTTTGGACGGTCAATCGATTGGAATACGTCCGGAACACTCCACACTCACTGTTTTCCCCATTTTCCAGGTTTTGTTCAGAACATCATGAAAGGGGGATGATTATTTAAGGGATGTCTCAATACGAAAACGTCACTTACTTGAGCGCACTGGCCAAACAGGTCGATGACAGGGTACACTTGTTCGGGAAGACCACCGCAAGCTTCGCCCAAATCTTGACCGTCGAGGTAAAAATGAAGCGTGGCGTCATCGTGCCTTTTCATACCGACGACAGAACCTTCTCGAACTTTGTCCAAATCGAGGGGATAACCTTGTTTGAGCATGAAACCATCCTTCATCACGGCAAACCCTGAAAGAGGCGCGAATGATGAGAGAACAACCAACGTTTGGTGTTTAACGAGTAGATATCGGTGATTACCTGATAGCATCCAAGTATCGTGGTCAAGATCCGTCATTGAACCAGGTAGCTCGAGTTCATCCGGTTTAATTGCTGTCACTCCTGAAAAGAGAAAACGGATCGTTTTAAAGAAAACTTGAGAGCAGCATAAAGCTTCCTGCAGGATCCAGATTAAACGATAGCTCACTTTTGGATCTTAATGTACAAGAGATGCCCACATTAGTGCACTTGGCCCCCTCCTTATCAGGCCCATACTATCGAAAACGGTCAATAATCCATACTACCCGACCTACCTAACTTGATATGCCTGCGCTAGACTGTGCCTGAGGCCGTTAGGCCCTTAACAGTCTGTCATCGTCTTTACTGTGCGCCTGATCGTCTGGGAGCCCTGCTCTGTGGCTCTACGGCTTCCCCGCATATCAAGTACCCCACCCCCTTCCGGCGTTCGCCTGCCTTTGGCAGCCCAGGATGGACCTCGTGGAGTTGCCGAGTTTTACAAGGGGACTTTTGGTTCTGCTCGCCATTGCTCTGCATCTGCGAGCTCTGGCTGTGGAGCTACTGGGACTTAGTGCTTAGTGTGGTGGCGGCACTTGCTCGCCACTTTACTGGGCATCATTGAACCTACAGGCATTTTATAGGAGTACCCAGTAGGAAAACACCCCACCTGTGTCCTCCACTCCAGCTGATTCTTCACCCACTTCTTTGTGCTCCACAGTCCTGTAAAGGAGTCTCTTTGCTAAAACGTAGCACGGTAGGGCGAGTACTGGAATATTCCTCCCCTACCTGGATAAAATGCCTAATCAACTAACTATGCCTTGCCTAACAGAAATTTATCACAGGTAAGTATCACATTTTGTTGGATGGACAGGGGGGGGGGGGGGGAGAGTACTTGATATTCATCCTTCCCCAAAGCTTAGGTCTAGACTAACCCTAATCACACCCACCACCTGGCCGGTAGGGAGGGGAATAAATCCCCGCCAGCCAACCGAGCCCACCCTTCCTACCTACCGACCTACCTAACTGTCACCGAATGGCGGTCAGTAAAATGAATAAATAAATAAAATTAAGGTACCTAGGCGTGTGGGGTATCATTTTCCACTAAATTTTGGACGCTGAATCTAATGAAATGGGTCCCAGAACGATTGGTACCTACTGGGAGAAATTATGGGTCAAAATGGGTATCTACCACCCATTTCGAATGTGTATTTTCGAGATTTCTGGTACCTAGGCGTGTGGGGTATCATTTTCCAATAAATTTTGGAACCTGAATCGATTGGAATGGGTCCGGGACCCGCCACACCCACTGTTTCCCACATTTTCCCTATGTTAAAGAAATTAGTCCCCATGCGCCTGGTCCGAGGAATAACGAACCCGTAAGAAAGAATTTGCAGCGTTTTTCTAGACGTTTCGTAACGTTTAAAAGAATATGCTGCAATTTCTTTCACAGAGGTTGGTTGTACTTCGGACCAGGAGCATGAAAAAATGGGGAAAAACAGTGGGTGTGGAGTTTCCCGACTTATTCCGATGGATTCAGCGTCCAAAATTTAGAGGAAAATGAAAATTTTCAGAAATACGGTGATGTCGCCTGATAGGCAGGCATGTATTGATATGTGACCGCATTCGATAGTATTGGTCCGACAACGGTGGGGGGGGGGGGGGGTCCCTTCTGGAGTTTAGCCAAATGTGCTGAGCATTCCCAGGTTGAGCTCTAGAGATGAAGGGTGATGACGTTTTTGTGCTGTTCATGTCTCAAATTACTATCGATGCCACACTAGCCACACCTACTACCAACCTGCTTCTATAGAGCCAGCCCATCGATCGACGATCTTCTCAACAACCACAGAGAACATCTCGCCAGGACGTAACGGTCGATTTGTGATGACAATCGCGTCACTGAACTCAACCCACGCTCGTGGCCTGGTTGCAGTTTTACCGGCGTTTTTAAGTCGAGCGTTCATACCGTGGACAGAGTGGAAGTGAATTTCCCTGAAAATTCGATAATTGTAGAATCTATTTTAACCAAATGATTTTTCTAAAAATATTTTTCACATAATACACTCACTGGACGGTCGATGGGACGAGAGTTGACGGTGAACAAGACGGACAATGAGACAAGATCGTCGCTTGGGTTGCTTGACCATACAGGTCGGCCACACCGTACAGTTTGGGTGGCAGCCCTGTGCCAGCTTCTCCTTGATCTTCGCCGTTGACGAGGAAATGAAGCGAACCACCGTCTCTGATAACGACGCCGACACGGTCTCCGGCCTTGAAACAACAAAAAGATCAGAGGAGCACCAAAAGCAGTATTGCCAACACTAACGTAGATACACCGATTTTGTAAACCACTTTTGATGAAAATCACAACATCTCCCCAGTTTCTAACCTCTCAAACTATACCAAGTGTTTTGGTTGGTCATTTCTTGAATAATGTTTCCTCCGATAATCTCTCCGATTCGGACCAAAAAGCATTTCTGTGCGTTTCAAGGTGTCTAGATCGAAATTAGAGAATGTCCGTCCGCCTTACGCAGATTATGGTTGTAGAAAAAATTCTAAAAATCTTAAATTTCGGTCAGGGGCCCGTTCTTGGCTCTAGTTGGTTCTCGAAACTCTTCAGCTTAATTGGACCAAATTTGGAGGAGATGGGGTCAAAATGTGTTTTTTGAAAAACGAATTTTCGGCGATCAGGCATGGGGTAACATTTTCCACTAAATTTTGGACGCTGAATCCTATGAGATGGGTCCCGGAACGATTGGCGCCCTCTAGGAGAGGTTATGGGTCAAAATGGGTATCTATATACCCATTTTAATGTTTTTTCGAGATTTTTGGCGATCTAGGCGTGTGGGGTATCATTTTCGACTAAATTTTGGACGCTGAATCCAATGAGACGGGTCTCGGAAAGATTGACGCCCAGAGGAAGAGGTTATGGGCCAAAATGGGTATCTATCCACCCATTTTGAATGTGAATTTTCGAGATTTTTGCTACCTAGGCGTGTGGGGTATCATTTTCCATTAAATTTTGGGCACTGAATCAATTTGAATGAGTCTCCATGCGTCTGGACCGAGGAAAACCAACCCCTGTGAAAGAATTAGTAGCCTTTATAAATTTTAAACACAAAATCCCTCGAAAGTCCAAAAAGTCAAAGTCCCATTAAGACAACAAACCTGTAGTTTATCGAGATTTTGTCCATACTCGTCCATAACTGATGTACCATTGTGCATGACTCCGTTTCCGGTCATGATCCACGTTCCAGATCTGTAAAATGAACGAACCACTTAGTTAACATAAATAAAACTTCTCAACTTGTGCCGAAAACCTCCTGTATGTCAACTACAAGTTGAAAATAAATCGATAAAATCACAGGATTTCGTGTTAAATTTACCGTTCTGTTTCATAATCGTAATAACCAGCGAATGACAGTTGCTCTACACTGGATTTGTCTTAGAAAATTGCCCAAACCAGTACTAAGTTGAACAAAAACATCAAATGGACAACGACCTCATAGTTAATGATAACGGATACTTTTAAATTATATTACTACTATTTCTTCCGCTTGAGATTTGTTTTCAATAATGAACAGAGCTTCTTCAGGGAAAAAAAATTCTAAAACATCATTACCTCACGTTGGTCATAGTTGAAGGATATTCTAATTCAGTCGGAGCGTAGGCGGTCACACCAATTTCAATAGATCCCGTCCATTTGGTGACCATTTTGTCGATTCGCACTTCAAAAACTTCGTTTATTTTTAAAGGGCGGTTCGTTAGGACGACTGCGTTGTTAAAATCGTCGAGCGCGCTGTAAGAAAGTAACACGAATAGTAATTTGGTTAATTTATTGTATTGGTGAGGGATTTATAAAGGTTGGGACGTGTTGAACGGGCGCTTCATCCATAATCTTGAACCTCTTGTTTGAGAAGACGGAAGATAGGAAGCGTTATGAGGGAATATGGTGATGTCAAGACAGGCCGGCTGGAGAGGATTTCCTCAGTTGAGACTAACTGTTCAGGCCGCCAGGTCTTTCCAGTTTTCGGAATGGCCGCCTGAGCAGTCCACCATTACTGAAACCTTTCCTCACGTGTGGATGGTGACCTGTCCGGCCTCAAGGCCGCAGTTCTTGCGACACTATTTAGATATTTTCTTTATCAGCTGTTTTCATTCCAGCCGCCTCTGAGGATTCCTCTCCAGAATCTTCAGAGGCAGCCAGAGCACGGCTCATTCTGGCTCCAGCAAACTTGTGAGGATTTCCCGTTTAGGCCAACCTCTCCAGTTTGCCTGAGCGAGTGGACGGGCCGGCCAGAGAGGATTTCCTCAGTTGAGACGGACTGTTCAGGCCGCCTGACCTTTCCAGTTTTTGGAAAGGCCGCCTGAACAGTCCACCATAACTGAAACCTTTCCTCACGTGTGGATGGTGGCCTGTCCAGCCTCAGGGCTGCTGTTTTTGCGACGCTATTTGGATATTTTCATTACCAGCCATTTTCATTCCGGCCGCCCCTGAGGATTCCTCTCCCGAAGCGGCTCATTCTGGCTCCAGCAAACCTGTGAGGATTTCCCGTTCAAGCCAACCTCTCCAGTTTGCCTGAGCGTGTGGACTGGCCGACTGGAGAGGATTTCCTTAGTTGAGACTGACAGTTCAGGCCACCAAACATTTCCTGTTTTTGGAAAAGCCGTCTGAGCAGTCCACCTTACCTGAAACCTTTCCTCACGTGTGGATGGTGGCCTGGAGGATTCCTCCCCAGAATGCCAAAGCCAAAGCATGTGGCGGCTCATTCTGGTTCCAGCAAACTTGTGAGGATTTCCGGAAAGGAATCTCCAACGGCCCTAAGAGGGTTGCCGCATCAACAGGCGGAAAATCAACCAGAATTCAAATAAAATTGCATACTTTGGCCTGTGCGCAGTCCTTCCATTGTTGATAACAGCAGCATGAGAACCGCAGTTGGAGTGAAACAACAACGTATCGTCGGGTTCGTCGTCAGAAACGTCTAAAATAACAACAGAAAATTTCTTTTAGAAAAATTGTTGATTCAAAATTCGCCAGAACATCGCTTAGCTACTTTTATTCTATTCACTAGTTCCCACTAAATTTTGGACGCTGAATCCAATGGGACGGGTCTCAGGACGAAATGGCGCCCACCGGAAGAGTTTATGGGTCAAAATGGGTATCTATCTACTCATTTTGAAAATGTGTTTTCGAGATTTTTGATACCTTGGCGCGTGGGGTACCATTTTCCACTAAATTTTGAACGCAGATTCGATTGGAATGAGTCTCCATGCTCTTGGTCCGAATAACACAACCCTTGTGAAAGAATTTGTAGTTTTGTATGTCCGTGCACGCGAACATTACCGTTTTGAGTTTGAAGAACGTGCTCTCGAAGGACTGTATTTCGTCTGGTGATGAGATTTTGCTCTTCTCGCTCATCACGGTCGACTATTGTCACCTGGAAACGAAAGAGAGCGCTCCAAACGTCAATTCTGTTGAGAGATCGCAACGTGTGCGACAAGACTTTGATATAAATATATATTCGATATAGATACAATGAAGAAGTATTGATTGTAACTTGTTAAAAGCATTATAGACGTTTTTATATTCGGGTGGTGTTTCTACTCATATTTCCTCACAAACCTTGACAGTCATTCCGTACAAGTCGACAGCGGCCCAGACTACGTCAGGAACTCGAGATGCAGCAATTCCTTGGTCGAGACCGTTGATGAAATAGTGCAGGTCACCGTTGCTTTTTCTCATCATTCCTATCCGGTCTCCAACCTGAGATAACAGAGAAATGCCAATATCAAACACAGATTTGACTGTTTTCAAAACAATTCACCGAGTTGAACTCAAAACTCACTCGTAGTTTGTCCAAATCGAATTCCCCGTATTCCCTTTTGGTCCCTTTGCCGTTAGTTAGAATACCACAACCGGACATCATGATCGTTCCGGATTTCATGTTGGTCATTGTCGCCGGAAAATCTAATGTTGCTGGATCGTGCGTTGTGACGCCGACTTCAATCGAACCGCTCCATTTTTCAACCAATCGATCGATTCGAATCTGAAACATGGAAAAATGGTCGATATTGAGAATTCGAAATCAAATAAATCAAACAAATTCGTCAATTAACATCATTAGAATCTCGCACGGTTTGGGGCAGTTATCCAGACAGAAGTGATAGGTGGCCATCTCTTCTTTATGCAGATCTTTTCTTCTATCTGCCGTGGCTTCCTATTTATGCATTTTGATGACATTCGTTCATAAATATTGAACTTCCGATGGGAAACGAACGTGAAATTATAACAAAATGAGTAAAACCACGGACTATTACAAGCTTGCAGTTTGGGGCAGTTACCCATTCAGAAGTAATAGGTGACCATCTCTTCATTATGCAGATTCCATCTTTTACCTCACGTCGGTTGCGTTTCTGAGTTATTATAGGACCATTCGTTAACATTCGAAATTCAAAAGTGAAATGATAAAATCTTATTAAATCAACAAGTCAGGGTTATTGTGCAATCATCTATTTGTATGACTCTAAAACGAGACATTTCAGATCGGTGATTTTAGTTCACTTGATTCAGCATCAACTTGTTTTGTATTTATTTAAGTTTTGTGTCAAGAACGACCAAATTCCGTGTTTAAGAAGTATGAGGAAATTAAAATTTAGCTGGACAACATGGACTTTTACCCGAATAAGATATATCAATGCCGTTTGCACACACAACACCACAAACTCATTGGCTTTCAGCTCAAGCGACTCAATTACCCGTGTAACCTGAATTATCACACAAAAGTAATTTCTATCAAGAACTTAGGGTTATGTGATTTAGAAAAAAAAACACACCTCGAAAAGAACGTCGGGCGCCAGAGATTTTTGACTCATCACGACAGCATTGTTGAATTCGTCAAGGGGACGCAACCTTTCAGCCGCCCTTCCGTTGCACGACAGTTTCACCTAAAATCACATAAACCGACCAACACTTTAAACTACAAATTAAACAATTTGGTTTCCGGAATTTGTCAAGAAAAATTCAATTCAGTCGAAGCTTTTAAGGTTAATTTTTAAACATATTTAGGCCAATATTGTAGCTATTCAAGTCAAATATTAATCTAATTATTCTTGAAAGTTTATAATGCAGAAACAAATAATCAATTTGTTAATTTTAGGTTAGCTGAGGGCAATAAATTATAAGTAAATTCATATTTTTGTTTGATTGAACTGATTGGATGATTCCATTTATCGATGGAAATAATCCATTTAATTTGAAATTTAAAAAAAGAATTTTGTATATTTGCGCAGATATCAACGCATTGAGTGCAATATAACAAGAGATTTTGTTGCTTCTAGCGATTTATGCTAGATTTTGAATCAAATACTAGTGTTTTTATCATATGACGTCACACGTCAGTACACACCAAGTTGCCAGTTCTTTCGTGAAACCTCAATCTTTGTGCAGTTTCACATACAGGCGTCAACACTCTCACAGATGCGCTACTGTCGGTCATTGTTGAAATTGGTTCGGTTTGACTATCACATTCGTCCATTTTGTTATCTGAAAGGTAAAACGAGCGGGTGATATTGAGAAAAAATTAACGTTGAGTAAATAAACGACGGATTAATTTGTTATAAATACGAACATGATATTTTTGGATATGTGATGGTAACTTCGGACACTTTTCCGTAGACGTCGACGACAGCCCAAACTTGAGAGGGGATATTGATTGCTGCGACTCCACAGCAAATGTTGTTTCTGTAAAACTCAAGCTCTCCCTGCGGATATTTGCAGGGAAAATACAACTGATTAGTTGAAAAAATCGATTTTGATTTTGGTGGTTGGTTGGGGGATGGAGGGAGGGGGTGTGCTGGGGGTCAGACACCAAAGCCCTGGAATAGCAACTGTCTTCAACAACTGGCTCATCAGAGCTGACGTTCTCACATCCTACCAACAAACACCATAATGTGCTAAATTGCTTCTCATCAATTATAATTACTTGTTATATTGCTAGACAAGAACACAGTACAGATTTCCTGAGAGATCCTGAGAGAACCGCTAATGTGTTGCTGCTCACTGATGGGTGATGTTGGGGGGGGGGGGGGGGGCTGTGCTGGGAGTCAGACACCAAAGCCTCGGAACAGCAACTGCCTTCAACAGCTGGCTCATCAGAGCTGACGTTCTCACATTCTACCAACAAACACCATAATGTGCTGAATTGCTTCTCATCAATCATTATTATGTTGCTAGACAAGGACACAGTAAAGAGTTCCTGAGTGATTGAGAGGAGATTCATTCAAAATCATTGGCAACCCATCGTTTGCATGGAAGGCGTTTCATGTCCAGCCAAGATCCAGAAGATAGAAGGTTAAGAAGAGGAAGAATAACGAGGTTAAGAAACCCCCAGTTAACTGCTAATAGTCAGAACAACGTGCTGCTCACTGGTGGGTGAGGGAGGTGCGCTGTGCTGGAAGTCAGACACCAAAGCCCTGGAACAGCAACTGTTTCCAACAACTGGCTCATCAGAGATGGCGTTCTCACATTCTAGCAACAAACGCCATGCGCCAATGTGCTACATTGCTTCATCAATCATACTACTCTACTTGTTATGCTGCTAGACAAGAATACAGAAAAAGTGTTCCAGAGTGATTAAGAAGAGATTCATTGAGAATCATTGGCAACCCATCGTTTGCATGGAAGGCGTTCCATGTCCAGCCACGATCCAGAAGACAGAAGGTAAAGAAGAGTTAGAAAAGCGAGGTTAACAAGCCCCAGTTAAAAGATATCATTCATCTTGGCCCACATTGTAACGTCAATTCCAGCCTATTTCTTATAATCAAACAAATCTTCGGTACATAATGCATCATTAACGGTCCAAACTTACATCAGAAGTCCTCAACACCCCAATACAATGATTCTCCGTGATCGTGTCCAAGTTAAGGTAGTAAATCTCTTGCAAAGTGCGTCCATCTTTGAGTATGGACTTTCCAGACAACACCTGCAACAACAGGGACATTACAGACAACGGATTTATTTATTGTACAAGCGATATGAGTCAATTGATGGTTAAATAATTGAATTGTTACCAGATTGTTGACTAATTTTATATTGAAAAAAAAAAAAAAAAAAAAAATCAATATAATCTAACCCAAGTTCCGTTGCGCAAGTCTGTCGCGCTGGCGGGAATTTCTAAGGTCGCTGGATCATTCGCAGTGATTCCAATCTCCAAATTCCCAATCCAAGATTCGATCTGAAGAAATTATTATCATTACAAATATGTAAAAACAATATATTTGATTGTCATATATTAAGTAATTGATGCGTTTCAGTGGTTTAAAGGAGGGTGGAATGGAAAGGGTTGTAGGCAGAAACGCAAGAAAAATCATTCTGTATGCTGAAAAAGCTGCTAATTTTTATAAAATGGTTTATTATTTCTTCGAGGAAGAATATGGGGGAAATAGTGAATGTCTAGAATTTATTCCAATCGATTCAGCGTCCAAAATTTGGTGGAAAATGATACCCCACACGCCTAGTTTCACAAGAAATCCCAAAAATTGAGTTTCAAAAAACACATTTTCACCAACAATCTCTCCTAATTTGGGCCGATTGTGGTGAAAAGTTTTGAGGATCAACTAATGCCGGACCGAATTTTTTTTAGAAAATTGACTACTTCCAAAAACGGCGGAGACGGCAAACGGCAATGGACAGCCGGTAAGCTAAACATTCAAAATGTGTATTTCGGAAATGGATTTTCGAGATTTTCGGCGATTTTGGCGTGAGGGGTATCATTTACGACTAAATTTTGGACGCTGAATCTAATGAAATGGGTCCCGCACCGATTGACGCCCTCTGGATGATGTTATGGGTCAAAACGGGTACCTAACCACCCATTTCGAATGTGTTTTCGAGATTTCTGGTACCTTGGCGTGTGGGGTATCATTTTCCACTAAATTTTGGATCCTGAATCGATTGGAATGGTTCCAGGACCCACCACATCCACTGTTTCCCTCATTTTCCACCTATTGAAGAAATGAGTCTCCATGCGGCCCAAGATATAAGCAACCCCTGTGAATGAATTTGCAGCGTTTGCCCCCTTGTTTCGTCAATTGAACTGCCGCACGAGTTTTTTCGTTATCTAAATAAATTTAAAAAATAATAATATCGCTAAATTAATGCGATCGGCTCTTTTAAAAAGCGGCACGAGAGGAGAAGACATCACAAAAGGCCGTTTATGTTTACGGCTCTCGATGCTTTAAATCGCTGACGTTCACAGGTGTCAACGCTTTAAACGATTTCTTCCTTCCTTTCGGTAAACAAACGAGATAAAAGATGTTTCATTTTTTTCTTCTTTTTTTTCGTTCTTTTTTTTGACGGTAAAAGTAACACGTTGCATATACTTCATCTCGACTCTCCTTTCGTCAGTTAAGAATAACACGTCGCCCCACTCCGATGAGAACAAAACCTTCCGACCGATCATCAAGATGACAGTCAAGTGTTGTGGCTTGAAGTGAACAGGGTTGTGGGACCCTGGGTCATCATGAACTCAAAAGTGAGTTCAATAATTTAATTCTCTATTTAAGTTTAAAGGTGTAAACGTTGCGTTATTGTTTAACACGTTCGCTGCGGAATTGTTGAGCTCGTTTGAGCAGCTGTGCGGGAGTCATCTGAAATAGGAACGCGCCAGGTGCGTGCGCCCCATGTGGAATAAAATTCGATGCGAGCTCCTAACCCAGTGCGGTGAGGACGATGCAAAATGGCAAGAAAACTCCAAACCAGTCCCCTATTTCGGACTTTTTTTTAAATCTTAGCTACACCCCAGCTGACGTTTACAGTACCTTCAGAAGGTTCAAAGCTGGCGCGGGAAGTAGAAATATATTCCATTTCACTTTCTGGTATACTGGAGGAGCGATCTGAAGTGAAGGCTGCCTTCACGCGCCAGGCGCGTGCGACGCACAGATTGGACCAGAGCTCACGCGCTGAGCGCGTGACCCGCAGCGAACGTGTTAAATAACGATTATTCACTATACAGGGTGTCCCAGGAGTTGTCCCCCCCCCCCCCCTTTCTAACTTAAAATCGTCCAAAAGGGAGTAAACACACAATTTTTCTTAAATCTTCATATATTTCTTATGGCAAAGATGTCAAAAATCATATTTGCGCACTCCGCGCAACAGTGAAATTACGCGCAAGTGACACTAACATCCTTATTTTAAAAGGGAACCCCAATTTTTTTATTAAAGATTCGGATTCTACCCAAAATTTCAAGAAAAATTTGATCTCTCAACAATAGTTTTTGATTGCGCACAACTGGTTCAGCGAGCACGCAAAGTTGCGCAACCCCAAAATTGTCAAATAGGGGATGATGGTGAACTCTCGAGTGCGGCACATGAATTTTCATTGTTTTTCGACGTTGAGTCACGTGATGCTATCCGTTTCATGATTTGCCCCAATTATTGAGGAATAATAGCCAACATTTGTTCATTTTGAGTGAACAAAATCATCTTTTTAACAAGTGTTTGCACATGGAATATCATAAGTTCCTTGGTTTTGTTCAACTGCGCAATCACTCGCCACTAACTTTTTATCTTAAATGAGAACCCCAGTTTTTTATTGAAAATCCGGATTCTAACCAAAATTGCATGAAAACTTGATCCCTCAACAAAAGTATTTGACTGCGCACAACCGGTTTAGCGAGCATGCAAAGTTGCGCAACCCCAAAATTGTCAAATAGTGGATGATGGTGAACTCTAATGTGTGGCACATGAATTTTCGTTGTTTTTCAACGCTGATTCACGTGATGCTATCCGTTTTTTGATTCGGTTCAATTTTTGCGGAATAATGACCAAAATTTGTACATTTCGCATGGAAAAAATGGGATGGAAAGGGTTGTAGGTAGAAACGCAAGAAAAATCACTCTATATGCTGAAAAAGCTGCTAATTTTTATAAAATGGTTTATTATTTCTTCGAGGAAGAATACGGGGAAAATAGTGAATATCTAGAACTTATTCCAATCGATTTAGCGTACAAAATTTGGTGGAAAATGATACACCACACGCCTGGGTACCAGAAATCTCGAAAACCCACTTTTGAAATGGGTAGATAGATACCCATTTTGACCCATAACCTCTTCTGGTGGGTGCCAATCGTTTCGGGACCCGTCTCATTGGATTCAGCGTCCAAAATTTGGTGGAAAATGATACACCACACGCCTTAATCACCGAAAATCTTGAAAATTCATTTTTAAAAAAACAAATTTTGTCACCAATCCTCTCAAATTTGGTCCGTCTGGGCTTATAAGTTTCATGGACCAACTAGAGTCAGAATCGGGTCCCTGACCCAAATTTCCGAATTTGTGGAAAATTTTCTACTACCAAAAACAGCGGACAGCGGACGGACATTTGCTTATTTTGATCTAGACACCTTGTAACACCCAGAAAAATTTTTTGGGCCGAATAGGAGAGATTGTCTTTTTGCATGAAAACAGGTTGACTATTCAAGGAAAAATTTGATGATTTTAGGAAAGAGGGAGGGGGGGGGGGGGGGACTCGTGGGACACCCTGTATAGGCTACATGAGCCAAGGATTAGGTCATGTAGCTTATAACTGCAATTGTTAACTTTCTGTAAGTTAGAATTAAGTAGAGAAGACAACAGATAAACTCTAACAATGTATTACTTTACTATGGACTAGAATGAATCACGATAAGAGGAGGAAGGGGTAATTAAATAAATAATAAATGAAAAAGAACGGGTATTCCAACTTCTTGTCACCAAACATCACATTTGTTTAGGTTATATTTTAACCTCACATTTTGATAGTTCCAGGAACAACACTCACATTTGGAGAAACCTTCATTGAGTGCAAACTCATGCAATCACTGCAGAGAACCATTTAACAGAAATGAGCGGATTCCAAAAGTTCTCAACTGTGGACATTTCTTCTGTTTGACTTGTTTTCTCACTTTTTACTGGCCTGAGGTATGTTTCACGTATAAAAGACGTTTTAATACTCAATGAAAAATGATTGTACGTCTGTATGACACGACTATAAGCACATATGCTCAGTAGAATCATCAGTGCAGTAAATGCGCTCAATTATTTATTTATTTTTATTTTTTAATCAGTATATTGATCATAAACAAAATTGAAATGATAAATGTTTGCAATTCATTTTACAGCAATTGCAAACAGTGGTAACGTGCTTTACTTGCAAGAGAACAACTACAATCAAAGGAGGCGTGGAAAAGTTGCCAACATATGCGTCAGCTTTACCATTCACATTGAGACATACCATAGTGGAAGCTCACTTGGCTGACACAAATGTTTCCTTGACCAGTGTGGAAGTTGTGAAACACTTGCGAATTAGTATGGGAACTGATTGTGACATGTACAATGATAAATTTGACATGGACAAGCATCTGTACTCATCAGAGGTGGCAGCTGGACGTCATTGGATTACAAGATTTCTGGCAGATTTGGAGAATGTCAAGAATGAAGACAAGTCAGGTTGGTTGTATGCAATTGGAAAAGTTGAAGAGTTTGCAATGTATCAATGGCAAGCATTGCACCAAAACCATATTTTTTGTTGTTGTTAAAAAACTGTATTACTTATTAATAGATTCAATTTTCAACTTTGAAAAATCCGTCCCAAATTATATTTTGAATAGAAATTATCTCCTATATAATATTTGAAGATTACCCAACTATTTGGAATGTCACTGGATAATCTGCAAAAACACTGCAAATTCATTCATGGGGCTGTTAGTCCTTGGATCTGGAGCAGGAGACTCATTCCAATCGATTCAGCGTCCAATGTTTAGTAGAAATGATACCCCACACGCCTAGGTACCAGAAATCTTGAAAACACACTCAAAATGACTAGAGAAATAATCATTTTGACACATAACCTCTTCCGGTGGGCACCAATCGTTCTGGAACCTGTCTCATTGGATTCAGCGTCCAACTTTTAGTCAAAAATAATACCCCACACGCCTAGGTACCAGAAATCTGGAAAATACATCAAAATGGATAGAGATACCCATTCTGACATAACCTATACCGGAGGGCGCCAATTGTTCTGGGGCCCATCTCATTGGATTCAGAGTCCAATATTTAGTCAAAAATAATACCCCACACGCCTAGATACCTGAAATTTTGAAAATTCATTCTTTAAAAAACACATTTTGACTCCTAACCCCACCAAATTTGGTCCAATCAGGGCTGAAAAGTTTCGAGGACCAACTAGGAGATTGACTTTTTGCATTGAAACATTTTGTTGATTATTTGAGGAATAACAAACCAAAAAATGGAAAAATCTTTATTTGAAGTCCAGAGTATTGACTCTTCATATGAATGTGAAGAGTTTTTTTGAAACAGAACTCAAGTAGTACTCCAAAAACTTTGTAAATGTTGACTCTTCATTTCACTCAGCATCTTAATAACACTCTGCACCTTCCAGGAAAGACATTTTCTGTAGAGTGGAGAGTTTGGATATCCAAAGTGCAGAGTGAAGAGTTTCTAGGAACAAGCCCCAGATAGAGTTCAACACTACTGAGTTCATGAACTGCCTCAAGCACTGTGGCTAAGCCAAAAATATTATAGAATTGTGAATAAATAATTAGTATTTTATGAATATTTTTAACAATGAGCAATTATTTGCAGAGAAAAGTTTACAGACAAAATTATGGCCTTGGCCATATTGGTGTCGAAAGCCGCAAGACTTTCCAATCAGCGTCAATAACAGCAAACAGGTGAGTCTTCATATTGCAACCATATGTACTTGAAAAATGATTAAATAAACTTGTACACTAAAAGAGAATATCAATTTTCAGTTGCATGGACTAAGAGAATGCCTCATTCACCAAGTGCCCCAAGACAGATGGTGCACCAAATGTCAAGAGCTAGTGTGTCGCGTGTGCATTTTGTCTCCACCTCATTTTGAAGAGCCTTTCGAATCGGTGCATACATTTTTTGATATTGATGACCTGCAAAAGCGCATCAACCAACAAAAGGTAACTATAGTTGTGGTAGAGCAATTTAATTTTAATTTGGTTCATTGAATGTCGGTCATAATTTAGGAAAAATTGAGTTGAATCGAGAAATGAATAGCATCATGTGAATCAGCGTTGAAAAATAATGAAAATTCATATGCCACACATGACAGTTCACCATCATCCCCTATTTGACTATTTTGGAGTTGCGCAAATTTGCATGCTTGCTGAACTGGTTGCAAAACCTATGATATTTTATGTGCAAACACTTTGCTAAAAATATGATTGTGATGATGAATGTTAGTGCCATATGATTGATTGAATTGAATTGAAAATGATTCATTGATTTAATATTGGTCATTTGCACATACGAGGGCCATTCAGAAACTAACCTGTTGATACATACATCTTACAACTACATCTTTGCGCTATTTTTTTATGACATAGTCTCCATAACGATTGAGGTACTTATTGTATCTCTTCACAAGCTTTGAAATTCCTTCTGCATAAAAATCACCCGCTTGTGCCTTGAGCCAGCCTTTGACCGCATCTTTGAGCTGTTCTTTGTCATCAAACAGCTGGGATTTGAGCCATTTCTTCATATGCATGAAGAGGTATGTAAGGTGGATGGTTGAAAACGTCCCACTTGAAGGACTCAAGAATGGTTGTTCTGCGAGCAGAGTGAGGACGGTAGAGGTGTGTCGGTACAGCGGTACTGGGACTGTGTAACCGAGTCTCACATTGGAACGGTTCCAAGCAGTGACAAGACCCCGGCCTTTACCGGTACGGTTCCAAGGATTGTCAAGGGGTCGGTATCGATAAGATCGGAATTGGACCGGGAAGGATGGAGCTGACTGCTGAAGTGCGAGTGGTTCCACAGGCCGGCAAGGGGTCGGTTCGGTATTGATAAGATTGGAACTGGACCGGGAAGGATGGAACTGGACCAGGAAGGATGGAGCTGACCGCTGAAGTGGTTCCACGGATTGGCAAGGGGTCGGTTCGGTATCGATAAGATTGGAACTGGACCGGGAAGGATGGAACTGGATCGGGAAGGATGGAACTGGACCGGGAAGGATGGAACTGGACCGGGAAGGATGGAACTGGACCGGGAAGGATGGAACTGGACCGGGAAGGATGGAACTGGACCGGGAAGGATGGAACTGGATTGGGAAGGATGGAACTGGACCGGGAAGGATGGAACTGGATCGGGAAGGATGGAACTGGACCGGGAAGGATGGAGCTGATAGCTGAAGTGGTTCCACGGACCGGCAAGGGGTCGGTTCGGTATCGATAAGGTCGGAACTCTGGACCGGGAAGGTCCAATTCCGAGTTTTGTTGGACTTTGTATCCTTTTAGTGCAATTCCGACGAAATGTCCCCCTCTCCTCAATCATTCCCTGTTTTATCAAAAGTGGCTGAAGAGAGACTGTGTGTGGTCGCAACAAAAGCTGGGTTGATATTGTCTGAAAGGAGGAGCTCGCTTACCCCCAAAAAACAAAAATGCTGCTTTTTTAAAATTGTAATGAAAAACTGTTTTCACTGTAAAATAGAGAGATGATGAGTACCTTCGTCAATTATTTTTAACTTGTAAGTAGGTACCTACCCAATAACAATAGACGTAATTTATTAATCCCTTTAATTCTCATGTTTTTGTAACACTTATTTGAATTCCTTGAAGAATACCTAGGGAACAGAAATATTCTCTTGGGTGGGAGGGGGTAGCCATGTTACACTCTGTACTGGTAAGGGAACTGTACCGGTAAGTTGGAACGGTTACGTCATTGTTACTGTAACCGTTGGAACCGTTCCTGAGAATTACCTGGACCGACACACCCCTACGGCTAACCTGCTGAGCGCGTGAATGCAAGATGGCGCGCTACTCCCTCATTACCCACACTGTGACCAATTGGAGGTTAGTTTCTGAATGGCCCTCGTAATTGCTTGCATTCACCAGGAACTTGGTGCATGGTTGAGGAACAACAATTTTTGATGACAGATATTCAGGCCAATTGTTCTTCCAGACTTTTTGAATCTTCACGTAATTAAAATCAGTGATTTAATTTAAAGACTTTTAACACTTGTGGGGATGATGTTGCAGGTCATGCAAGCGGAGGTTGACTTTGCCGCTTTTGGAATGTTCCTTACAAACATAGTGAAGTACTTTGACGGTTTGAATATGCAGCCTTTCCGCGACTTTTTTGACTTTGAATTCAAAACACAAATTGACTCACCCATCCAATTGCCACATTTTGCTTCGCAGGAGAATTTCTTTTCCAAATTAGACTATGTTGACAGCTTAAGAAAACATTTGGGATCAATGAGTTTTCCTAATGAGTTAACTGAACATTTTCTCCAATATTCTGACAAAGCTGTCAATGATTATAATTTTATGAGAAGCGCTGTTGAAATGGTGTACCAAGATAGGGAGATGGTTTGGGGAAAAGGCATGGATGCTTTGGTGATGCTTATGAGCTACTTGTTGCAACAACTTTACAATGAGTTTCAAGAGGCGTTGAAGACTTCTGCCAGCACAGAAGACTCGTATGAATGCGACGTGCATTCAGAAGAAGACTCTTTACAATCAGGAGAAAATGCATCACCAGATGGTGTCAAACTGATGTGTGAGAGTGACAAAGATGAACAAACAACACCAATATCAGACAAACCAACAGAAGCAGCAAAGATATATTTGCACGTTCGCCCTGAAATGCGCAGATCAATTTATTACCTCGATTTTAAAATTGGAAATAAAAAATTGGAAAGAGTTCTGATTGAAACTTTTCCCGCTGTAGCACCGCTGATGTCAGCAAATTTTGCCGTTTTATGCTCAGGAACACGGTCGAAGAAAAGTTTCAAAGGTTGTGAAGTGTTTCAATGTTGGAATGAACAATCAATCATTACAGGGGACATCACTGCAGCCAATAACGGTCACAGGGGATATTCCATACTTAACAACGGGTTGTTCAATCCAGATGAAAGTGATTTGCCATGCAACCGCGGTGCAGTTGGTATGCGACGAGTGTCAACCAAAAGGGGGTATTGCAAAGGTAAAGTGAGCAGTCAGTTTCGTATTGTTTTGAACGATGAAACAATTCGGTCGGCAATTTTTGGGTATGTCGTCCAAGGGATAGAAACTGTTGACGAAATATCAGCTCTTGACGACGGGAAAGGTTACCCCAAGAAAAAGGCAATCATTGCTCGCTGTGGCAGGGATGAGTGAATGTAATATTTTGAGGACTCCAAATAGGACTAAGCCAAGATTGTATAACTATAACAATGATATAAGTCAATAAAAACAGTTTTGTACTCATTTAATTAATTAATAAAATAAAATGTTGTACTCATTTAATTAATCA
Source organism: Cyrtorhinus lividipennis (assembly GCA_019603395.1). Classification (NCBI taxonomy): domain Eukaryota; kingdom Metazoa; phylum Arthropoda; class Insecta; order Hemiptera; family Miridae; genus Cyrtorhinus; species Cyrtorhinus lividipennis. Next base: position 5,953,348 of record CM034009.1, on the reverse strand, counting down.
ATAAAATAAAATTTTGTACTCATTTAATTAATTAATAAAATAAAATTTTGTACTCATTTAATTAATTAATAAAATAAAATTCTGTCAATTTGTATGTTGCAACACCTTGAAAACTCTCTAAATTGAGCTATTGACAAGTCTGCTATGCATTGTCTGATGAGCATTGATAGTCAATATTTGCAATACATCGATAGTGAAAGACTGATGTTTGATGTCTTTGTCATAAATGGTGAGGTTTCGATGATTTTTAGTTATTCTTGGTTAACATCAATGTTGAATGGATGACAAATGGGGGAAAATGTCATGAATACCATAAGATGAAATGGTTTGGAGTGGGAAATAATAATGATTCTCGTCATTTAGAATCAAATTACATCAACTCTCTAGGATCAATAGGGACGGAGTGGTGAAAAAAGGGGGGAGTGGCAAGAAATTTGATCTATTTCAACAACTTTTCATTTGAAATGCCTGGTACCTAGGCATGTGGGGTATCATTTTCCACTAAATTTTGGACTCTGAATCTAATGAAATGGGTCCCAAAACCATTGGCACTCACCGACAGAAGTTATGGGTCAAAATGGGTGCCTATCTACCCATTTTGAATACATGTTTTCGATATTTCTGTTACCTAGGCGTGTGGGGTATCATTTTCCACTAAATTTTAGAAGCTGAATCCAATAAAATGGGCCCCGGGACGATTGGCGCATTTTGGATGAGGCTATGGGTCAAAATGGGTACCTAACCACCCATTTCGAATGTGTTTTCGTGATTTTTGGTACCCAGGCGTGTGGGGTATCATTTTCCACTAAATTTTGGACCCTGAATCGATTGAAATGGTTCTGGGACCCGCTACACCCACTGTTTCCCCCATTTTCCCCATGCGCCTGGTCCGAGGAATAACCAACCCCTGTGAATGAAATTGCAGAGTTTTTCAAAGGTGAAAACAGTAAAAAATTACGGTATTTACACATTTTTCGAGCACCAATCCCTCCCAATCCTCCCTGAATGCTAACGTTTTTCTATTTATCGAGATCAACGTAGAAATAATAAACTCATGTGTAGAATTTTTCAGCATTTTACTACTAAATCGGGCATACTAACAGTTATACTTTACCCATAAACAACTATTGACAGTGACAGTTGGCGAGTTATTCCACCCTGGACCAGGTCTCAGTTAACTATTGAAAGAGAAGCTATCCAACATGGAAAGAATCTACGGAATCTGCACGGTGTTGAGGTAGCTTTTCAGATTATTTTGCTGTTGTTGGACTGAATAGAGTCTGCCTTTTGGACAGCCCTGGTATGGATGGTGGAGGAGAACATAGACAGGTGGACAACTCAGCCAATAAACAGGATTAAGAATGAAATTTTTCAGCCTTTCAATGTCTCGGGTGAAGGACGGTTGACACCCCATATAGAAAATATGCTGTTTTTTATGGTCAGCAAATACATAATCAAATTAGGCATGTATTCTACTCGCATCTGTGACGCAGAACTCACCCCTTATGGCAAAAAATGGCTCAATTGGTCCATTTGAGCCTAGTGAGGCACATACACAACCAATTTGGAACTGATTTCATCAGTCAATTCGGTTGGAAAAAGGCAATTATCGATCAGCCGCCAAAGTTTCCGAAGGGCTCAGCATAAGGGGAAGTTGTAGGGGATGAATTTTCTTAAGGTCAAACAAAATCCGCATTGACCACAACCGATTCGGCGACAAATTATTCATCCAATACCTTTTTAGTGATTCGAATTTGAAAAAGATGATCATCTACGAGCGGCTCCGACGAAAAAACGAGGCCGAAATTGAATTCGGACGAAGTTCTCGTTGCAGTTCTGTTTCCATTGCTGAGTTTGACGTGCTCACCCGTCCGACTGTGGAACATTTTTCGACATTTTCGTCAACCTCGGCAAAATATTACCGACAGTACGACGGCCTTTGATAAATCGCGAGTCAACAAGCCGGCACTTAAAGTCGATCGTCTTTAGAAGGCGAACGCGAAAAAAAAAACTCGAACGAGTCTAAAAACAATACGAATTCCCCCACTTATACATTGAGCTGATAGCAGAGTTTGTCCCGGTATCAGCATCAGCTGATCGATAATCGAGTTCGGTCTAGTTGAGACGTCCGCCGCTCGATTGCAGCGCCACGCAACACAACTAGCGACCCTAAGCAACTGCCTCTCATTGGCGGAGGTTGGAGGAACCACCAGAGCGCTCTACCGGCCTGGTGGGAAACCCAGTCTACCATATCTCCACATAAAGTACCATGTCTTCAATTTTGGTTGGTTACTCCTTGAATAATCAACCTGTTTTGATGCAAAACGTCAACCCCTTCGACTCGGGTCAATTTTTGTCTTTTTTTCTTCAAAAATTCAGTCAAAATGTGTATTTTGAAGAATGGATGAATCCAATGAAATGGGTCCTGGGACGATTGGCCCCAACTGGTAGAGGTTATGGGTTTTCGAGATTTCTGGCACCTAGGCGTGTGGGGTATCATTTTCAACTAAATTTTGGACGCTGAATCCAATGAGACAGGTCCTGGAATGATTGGCGCCCACCGGAAGAGGTTATGTCAAAATGGGTATGTCTCCACCCATTTTGGTGGGTTTTCGAGATTTCTGGTACCTAGGCGTGTGGGGTATCATTTTTCACTAAATTTTGGACGCTAAATCCAATGAAACGGGTCCCGGAACGATTGACGGCCAATGGAAGAGGTTATGGGACAAAATGGGTATATATTTACCTATTTCAAAAGTGGGTTTTCAAGATTTCTGGTTCTGGTACCTAGGCATGTGGGGTATCATTTTCCACTAAATTTTGGACGCTGAATCGATTTGAATGAGTTTCTATGCTTCCAGTTTGAGGAATAACCAACCCCCGTGAAAAGTAGCAGCGTTTATGTATCAACAGTCATACACTCTTCAATACCGCACTGAAATTGTTTATGCTTTCCTGAGATGCGACGAAATTGTTGTTAGTTAAGTATTACGGTGATCATATTCAGTTTTAGCATTGAAACCGGGGCATTACAAACCAACATGGAAACCGACGGGACGGCCAAACAAGTCAAAACAGGACCTATGGCCACCATATTTAAGAAGAATATTTAATTCATTATATTTACTTATTAATAGTTGATTTATATTTTATTTTATTTTCAAGAAATCTTAATTTTTGTATATTGCCAACGATTCTACGAAAAAGAAAATTTTTTCTTGTTTTCAGGGAAGGTGGAAAGGGGAGCCAAATCGCCCTAACCTCTCCCTGGTTAATGGGATGGCCATATGTTCCGTTTTAGACCACTTGTTTGGCCTTCACTTCGGTTCCTGAACAGAAAATAGTCTGTTATGTACCAGTTTCAATGTTTTGACGCTTAAACTAAATATTTTTACGATCCATAATGAAAATTAACAACAGTTTCATCGTATGCCATTAATGCTTAGACAATTTCAGTCTGGTACAGAAGAGTTCATGAGAATTTATACAAAAATAAGTATTTCAAAGTCTAAAACTCACTCAAAAGTACTAACTTTATACACAAATTTACATTTATGCATTTTTGGGAGGCTTATAAGTGGACATTTAAGATCAAAGAATGGTATTAGGTAGGCTGTAATATGTAATATGCGCTGTTTACCTTGTTTTCGGACTTCTGGAGACCCCCTCCTCCCCTTACCGGCTTTTAATCCTTTTAGCTCGTGCTAAATTCACTATGACACTGCATTCTTATGAAAATAAGATCTGAAACCCACAAAATTTTAATAACTGAATATTCCTTGGGGGGAGAGGGCCTGCAACCCCTGCCCATACTCATGTCAAAATAGCGTAAAAAGGCTTGGAAAATTACTAATTTTTTAGCTGGAGTGCCAAAAATGACCGCAACCCCAGCGTAGGTATACTTATGTCAAAATAACGGTAAAAAGCTTTTAAAAAAAACCACTAATTTTTTAGCTAGTGTCAAAAATTTCCACACCCTCAGCGTCCCAGTCTGGCGCTAGAACATTATGGCCAGTCTACCCTACAGGTTGATTAATAAAACCATGCAATTGATCAATCTCTGAATCCTCCCTCCCCTCCACATGTGTCAAACCTTTTCTGATTGGTACTTTTGTACATGTTTCAACCAAGAGTATTCTCGAAACGCAAGCCTGTAAATGGCAAAAATGAAGCGACCTTAGACAGGAGACGACAGAATTACACTATTCCACGTTTATTGTAACGACAAATACAAAAATAATTTCATTCATAGGCTAACAACATACGACACCTGGCACGAGTGGGTGAATCGTTTCAAAGTATTGCTGTTTGACGATGATACGCACAGGAACAATTTTACAACCCGGATTTGACGATGTCGACGAATTCTGGTTTTAACGAGGCGCCACCGACGAGGAAGCCGTCAATGTCGGGTTGTTTAGCCAAATCTTTGGCCGTAGCTCCAGTAACTGAGCCACCGTAGATGATTCGAGTGGATTCAGACACGGTGGGGGAGACTTCGTCGCTCAACCATTTGCGGATGATGGCGTGCACTTCTTGAGCCTGGAAAAAAATCAAGGAGGATTATGCAGTTGTTGGTTGTGTAGAAGGAGACTGGATCTTGGTTGCCAACAAAGGGGTTTCCCTACTTCGGATTTCAGCTGCCATAAAAACGGTTTTGCCATTCATGGGCTCAGCTGCCATAGGAAAGGTTACCCTATTCCTGGGATCAGCTGCTGCTAACTACCGTGGAGTGGGTTGCCCTACTCTTGCTCACAGAGCTGCCATAAGAAAGGTTTTACCACTCCTGAAAACAGCTGCCATAGGGAGGGTTTTCCCAATCCTGGGCTCAGCTGCCATAGGAAGGGATTTCGTACTCCTGGGCTCAGCTACCATAAGAAGGGTTTCCCTACTCCTGCTCTCAGCTGCCATGGAAGTGTTTTCCCAATCCTGGGCTCAGCTGCCATAAAAAAGTTTTACCACTCCTGGGAACAGCTGCCATAGGAAGGAATTTCCCTACTCCTGCTCTCAGCTGGCAAGAGAAAGGTTCACCATTCCTGGGCTCAGCTGCCATAGGAAGGGTTTCCCTATTCTTAGGATCAGCTGTCGCTACTAACTACCGTGGAATGGGTTGCCCTACTCCTGTTCTCAGCTGCCTTAGGAAGAGCTTTTGCACCCTTGGGCTCAGCAGCCATAGGAAGGGTCTCTTTACTCCTGCTCTCAGCTGCCATGGAAGGGGTTTCCCTGCTCCTGCCCTTAGCTGCCGTAGGAAGGGTTTTAACACTCCTGGGATCAGCTGCCACAGGAAGGTTTTTCCCACTCCTGCTCTCAGCTGCCATGGAAGGGGTTTCCCTGCTCCTGCTCTCAGCTGCCATAGGAAGGGTTTCTCTACTCCTGCCCTTAGCTGCCATAGGAAGGGTTTCATCACTCCTAGGGACAGCTGCGATAAGAAGAGCTTTTGCACTCGTGGGCTCAGCAGCCATAGAAAGGATTTCTCTTCTCCTGCTCTCAGCTACCATTAAAAGGGTTTTATCACTCCTTAGATCAGCTGCTACAGGAAGGATTTCTCAACTCCTGGGATCAGCTGCTACTCCTAACTACCGTGGAATGGGTTGCCCTACTACTGCTCTCAGCTGGCATGGAAGGGGTTCCTCTCTCCTGTCCTTAACTGCCATGGAAATGGCCTTGGTTACCTCTCAGCTACAAGCTACATGCACTCCAGCCAACTCTGCCAACTGCCCTGACTGGCAAGCCACCTGCTGGGCAAAGCAATGCAATTATGAGCCTGCTATCTCTAACACTGTGCTGACCTTACCCTTACCTCGTATTCAACAGTATAACAGAAGTAAAAATGACATTTTCAATATTTGGGCTTGTGTTTGTGTGTTCTTACAAAATAAATAAGCTTACTTGTTCAGGCGTAGCAGTTTTACCGGTTCCAATAGCCCAAACTGGTTCGTACGCGATAACAGTTTTGTCCCAGTTTGTCCCAATAGATGATTTCAACGCTTGGATTTGGCTCAGAACCACTTCTTCAGTCTTTTGAGCTTCTCTCTCTTCAAGCTTCTCACCGATGCAAGCGATAACTTTTATTCCTTCGCCAAGAGCGTGCGCCGTTTTTTCCGCAATGAGCTGGAAAATGAGGAGAAAAGTAGGTTTTATTAAACTGAATAGGGTCAATAACGCTTGAGAAGTGATGTTTGAGATTAGAGGAGGCACTTGATGATCATTAAAATCAAATGAAAACGTCTTTTTAAGGTATGTGGAAGCCTTGATCAGTCGAATTTCGAGAAAATTTGTCATTAAACCAGCGAAGGTCGACGCTACGTCGTCCCACCTCGCATATTTCGCCGCTTCTCACCGGGCATTCTAATTAGAACTTCACGGTTGACGACTCATCCTTCAGATTACACCCTTGACCCCCCCCTGTTATTACAGGGTTGACGTGCAAAGTGTAATTCATGACATGATCCCCGACGAGTTGGATTTTTCGTCGAAGAAGGAATTGGAACTTGACGCAGGTCGTCCCTGCGTGGAATAACCCCAAGAAAAACCCGACCGAGGTCGCTCACGGTGGATTTTCCGATGAGTTGAGCGACGCAGTTTGGGGTTTTGACCGCAATTTTGAATTCAAATTGAAATTTTATGAAAATAGGAAGACAAATACGCGTCATGCGGGTGTTTCAAGGTGTCAAAATCAGAAAAATCGCTGCAAATCCTTTCACAAGGGTTGGACCAGCAGTATGGAGACTCATGTCAATCGATTCAGCATCCAAAATTTAGTTGAAAATGATACCACACACGCCTAGGTACAAGAAATCTCTATAACCTACTTTCAAAATGGGTAGTTAGACACCCATTTTGGCCCATAACCACTTCCGGTGGGCACCAATCATTCCAGGAGCCGTCTCATTGGATTCAGCGTCCAAAATTTAGTAGAAAATGACACCCCACACGCCTTGACCGCCAAAAATCAATTTTTCATAAAACACATTTTTTTCAAAATTTTGGGCCAAATTGGAGAGATTGACCTGTTTACATGAAAACTCAAGGAATTACCAAACAAAAAGCCCGCGCCGTTTTTTGGCAGTAGAAAAATGTCAAAAAATTGTCACTTTTGGTCAGGGACCTCTTCTTGGCTATAGTTGGTCGTCGAAACATTACATCCCGATACAGATCAAATTTGGGCGGGGTAGGGATCAAAATTAGTTTTTCAAAAAACGAATTTTCGAGATTTTCGGCGATCTAGGCGTGTGGGGTATCATTTTCCACTAAATTTTGGACGCTGAATCCAATCAGATGGGTCCCGGCACGATTGGCACCCACCGGAAGGCGTTATGGGCCAAAATGGGTTCCTATCTATTGATTTTAAATGTGGATTTTCGAGATTTCTGGCACCTAGGCTAGTGGTGTATCATTTTCCACTAAATTCTGGACGCTGAATCGATTGGAATGATTCTCCTTCAACAACCCCTGTAAAATTTTGTTTAGCGTATTATCTTCGTTAGGTACTAGATAGTAGGTAGTTGATTCTTTAACGAGAGAAGTGGGGGATCTTGGCTAACTAAAACACTGAAAATGTCTTGGATTCTAATCGGTTACCTGAAGAACCACACGAACCACATTCTTATAAGGGAATCTTCGCTATAATACTCTCTCCATGAATTTTCCTTTACCACGATTGGCACACATGGAACCTACACCCTCGATCTTTCAACAAGTTGTCCAGTATCGGTGATTTTCATCTTGATGTCTTCCTCATGTGATATTCAATGAAGAACCAGTGACGGGAAGGTGGCTTGGAGACATTGCGATTGATTCTTAAATTTCCTTTCAACAATAAGTTCGAGGCAGAGCGATGAATGGTACAAAAAATCCATCCTTAACACCAAGTCCAAAGGCCCAAAAGCGCCAGCTCATCGTCTTTGTCGGCGTCCTCGTCTATAGTAGAGGGGCAGAGCAATACTTTTCCAACGTCTATAAAGCGGCAACTCCGAACAATAGCCAACTAGTCGTCACGAAACGTCGAAACTGTGAAAACGATGAAAGTGTTTGTTCGGGGTTTGTGCGTTCTTGCGGTACTTACATACGCCGTTTGTGATGACACGTACACGACGAAATACGACGGACTTAATTTGGTGGATATTTTGAAAAATGAGCGGCTTTACAGGGCGTATTTCAACTGCTTGGTGGACCGAGGGCCGTGCACCAGAGAAGGGCAAATATTGAAAGGTGAGTGACAATCGTGTTGCTGACTAATTTCAAATGAGATAGTAACACGATTGCAAACCCTATCACTTCTCCAACCAAAATTGGGAAAAAACATTCTTCACCCAATTTCAGTAGAGCAATCCAAGTAGGAAGTATTGTTATTGTAAACATAATTCACGACCATCACTTAAAAAAAAAAAAATTAATGCGGTTTTGGTTGGTAATTCTTTGAACCCATGATTTCATGCAAAAAGTCAATCGCTCCGATTTGGCCCAAAATTTTTTTCTGGGCGTTTCAAGGTGTTTAGATCAAAATCAGTAAATCACTATTCATTCCGCTATTCATTCTGAAATACTTCATCTTTCCATTTCACTATTAATCATCTTGAAAATAGTTTGAATTAAAACAATTCTCCCCGTTTTACAACAGATTTTCAGAATAACACCCAGTTTTTAAGTTTTGCCCAATAAAGAGGAAACATCAAACGTCATGCATATTATTATAAAACGAAAGTATTGCACCAGAGTGGAGTAATAATTTTTTTCTTTTTTTCATTTCTGTAGGCTGATTTTGCCCTCTATTTCGCTTCAGCGTTGAGAGAGATGGGGACTTTAACGCTTTTCTTTTCAACAGTGTCTTCAGATTGAGAGGTTCTAAAAATTACGACGTATTTGGAAAATGAGATTAAATAAATACATTTTGAACAAGCCGAAATAGAAAACTTCAATAAAAAAAAACTCAAGAAATTGCCTGTAGAATCGATATTGACGCGATTTCCCGTATCTTTCTGTACAAATAATCGAAGCTTATTGAATTTTCAACAAACAAGGCACCATTAAAATCTTAATCTGGGAAAATGGGAAAACAGTGGGTGTGGCGGGCCCCAGACCCGTTCCAATCGATTCAGGGTCCAAAATTTAGTGGAAAATGATACCCCACACGCCTAGGTACCAGAAATCCCGAAAACACATGTTCATAATGTCAATAAATACCCAATTTGACTCATAACTTCTTCCGGTGGGTGCCAATCGTTCTGGGATCCATTTCATTGGTTTCAGCGTCAAAAATTTAGTGGAAAATGATACCCCACTCGCCTAGATTGCCCAAAACCTCGAAAATCCATTTTTCAAAAAACACATTTTGACCCCTACCCCGCCCAAATTTGGTCCGATCGGGCTGACAAGTTAGGAGGACAGTCCTAGGCCGGGAACAGACCCCTGACCCGAATTTCAGATTTTTAGAAAATTTTCGACTACCAAAAACGGCGCGGACGGCTTATGGTGGACAGATATTTTGGTTTTTTTATCCAGACACCTTGAAACGCCCAGAAAAAAATGGGCCGAATCAGAGTGATCGACATTTTGCATAAAAACATAGCTTAATTCTAACCACAAATGTTCAATTTCAGACGCACTACCCGAAGGTCTTCAAAACAACTGCAGCAGATGCACGGACCATCAACGACACGGAACGCATCAAGTGATGCGGTATTTGTTCAAAAATCGTCCCGAAGATATGAAACAACTTGAATCGTTGTACGACCCCGATGGCATCTACAGAACGCAGTACGCCGACGAGTTGAAAAAACTCATAAAAGATAGATAAACTGACTACGACTTGATGATTTCGTGTTTCTTCCAAACTATACGGTGATATACCTGAGTTGCTATGGCACGCAACAGAGATGTGATCAAAATTATTATTTTTTCTCATTATAATTCATCTATGGCGAACTTATTGTTCTAATTATGGGACCCATTTGCTAGAAAATGTCAAATGATTTAAACTCCTGAATTTTCCTTAAATAAAGCGCCCCAAGTGAAGCTTATCCATTGTTATCAACAGCCTACATTAGCACATTTCATTTTAAAAAATGTGTCCTCATAGCTAAAGGCCTCATTTGTCAACACATACCGTCAAAACGTGAAAAAACATTTTATATTTTGTACAGGAGGCCAAATAAAACCCGTTCCCAACCCATGTCTCCCAAGTGATGGACACACTAGCTACGGATATAATAATCCGTAGACGTTACTGCAGAAACTGGTCACCTGTGGCATCTGCCATGATTGATTGATTTCATTTTGTTCATTGTTCCTTGTTCATTTTGTAATCATCTTGGTCTTGACGTAAAAATATATGCGATACAAACCTTACCAACTACATAGTGACTGTTACCAATAGCCTAAATTAACAATTTTTCTTTTCAAAAATGTGTTTTAACAGATAAAAGCTCTATTTGTTAACATATAAGTGAAAAAAGTTTTAAATTTAGTACAGGAGGCCAAGGAAAGTCTGTTTCTAACCTAAGTCTTTAGCTTTCACAGTCACACTGGCTACAGACATAATAATCCGTAGACGTTACTGCAAAAACTGGCTACCTGTGGCCTTCCCCATGATTATTTGATTTCATTTTGTTCATTGTTTATTGTTAATTTTATAATCATCTTGGTCTTGAAGTAGAATAATATGCAATATGGGCCTTACTGACTACATTACCAACTGTTATCAACAGCCTATGTAAGCACTTTTTGTTTCCAAAAATGTGTCCTGATAGCTAAAGGCCTTACAGTAAAACACATACAGTAAAAACGTGAGGAAAATGTTTAAATTTGGTACAGGAGGCCAAAGAAAGCCTGCATTCCAAACCAAGTCTTCAGCTGTCATGGACACACTGGCCAAGGACAAGATAATCCGTAGACATTTCTGCAGAAACTGGTTACCTATGGCCTCCACCATGATTATTTGATATCATTTTGTTCATTTTATAATCATCTTGGCCTTGAAGTGAATATATAACCAACATGGGCCTTACTGACTACATTATCAGTCATCAGCTGCCATGGACACACTGGCTACGGACACAATAATCCGTAGACGTTTCTGCAGAAACTGGTTACCTGTGGCATCTGCCATGATTGTTTTGATTTTGTTCATTGTTCATTTTATAATCATCTTGGCCTTGATGTGAAAATATATGCTATATGCGCATGAATGTTGTTTTTCTTCCAAATAAGTTACTTACAGTTTATTTTGAACACTTTTTTCAAGTAGAATGAATTGTGGGCAAAAGTAAACCTATCAGGACACCTCATCATCTTTGAGGTTTTATTCAATATTATACAATTACCGGCTCTTTCATAGTTGAAGATTAAACGTTAAAACCGAATAGAAAGAAGTAAATAAGCCTTCATGAGGCAATTAGGGGATAGAACAGGATAGCCAACCATTGCAGGACAAAAATCCGTACAAAATCTGCGAAAAATCCCTACATACTTGCTGCGTAGATGCAATTTCTCTCTAAACTACCCTCTTTTTTTGTATGGACAAAAATGAATTACAAATAGTTCATGTCTAGATCAAAATGTCTGTCCACTGTATGTGTTGGCCTTTATGGTACTGGAAACTCTACATTTGGGAATTTTTACAAATTACGCATGTGGAGTCATATTTTCCACTAAATTTTGGACGCTGAATCCATGAAGATGGATGCCAGGCTGATTGGTGCCCACTGTGGGTGAGTATGGGTCAAAATGGGCACCTACCTACCTATTTCGAAAGAGGTTTTTGGGTACCTAGGCATGTGGGGTATCATTTTCCACTAAATTTTGGACGCTGAATCCAATGAGACGTGTCCCAGACTGATTGGTGCCACCTGTGGGTAAGTATGGGTCAAAATGGGCACCTACCTACCTATTTCGAAAGTGTTTTTGGGTACCTAGGCATGTGGGGTATCATTTTCCATCAAATTTTGGACGCTGAATCGATTGAAATGACTCAGGGACACTCTACACTCACTGCTTTCCCCTATAATCTAGCTCCAAGGAATAATAAACCTTTGAAGAAGAACTTACAGCGTTTTCCAACCTTTGTCTACATTTATACACCCCATTTCAATCAATCAACTGAAACCCCTTAAACGTTATTATTTTAGTAAAAAATAAACGTTAAGTATATCATTTTGATTAATTCGAGTTTAAGGTGAAAATTCAAGATGCTACCTCGGTACAAATTATAAATGATTGCAGTATTATTCTAAATGTTGTGTTATTCTATTCGTCACTGATCAAATTTTGAAGGAGCCTTCCTGAACGTTTTTAAGAACCTATAAGGTGCCACCTGGCAGATTGAACAAGCAATAGTTTGATATATCATAGGATTTTTTTCCCATTTTTTTAGAAAGTGGGAGTCCTTAGAGAACCGGGTTTGCCCGTTGTGTTTTAGGATTTAAGTAAAATCCCACTTCTATTTTCTATTTTATTACTACTAATAAAGCATTATCTCTACATCTTTCTCGTCGTCAATAGAATGAAAACAACTCGCCAATCTCACGAGAATGTGAATGAAGAATATTATTATCGACGACGGGCATTCACACGGGCAGCAGGTAAGAAATGGACGCCGGCCAAAGAGTAAAAACCAAAATAGACGACAACGCCCCAAATAAAACGTGATTTCGAGCAATGTCGAAGCTTTTGAGAGTTGATTCGCCGTAGTAAAATCCTTATTTAAAGTTATCATACCTGATCGTTTTCTCCAAAAACGTTTCGACGCTCCGAATGTCCAAGAATAACCCAGGGAGCTCCGATGTCTTTGATCATAGCAGGGCTGATTTCACCTGAGGAGGACAAATTTGCCAATATTTTAGTATTTTATTCATTTATTTATTTGATAAAAGCACAAGCAGCGAGAAATATACGGTCCGTTTGCGCTTCAACGCTTTAAATTTAACTCGAATGATACTCGAAAAACGATTCAATTCCCTGTAAATGAGATCAAATTGAAAAGAGATTTCCCATAAAATGCCTGGATTTTGAAGATCAATATTATCTGGAGCCCAAATTAGAGCTGTTTCATATTTTAATCATTCATTTATTTGAGAAAAGCACAAAAAGCAAGAAATGTAGGGGCTGTTTGCGCTTCAACGCTTTAAATTTAACTCGAATTATACTCGAAAAACGATTCAATACTCCGTAAATGTGATCAAATTGCAATGATATTTTTCATAAAATGCCTGGATTTTGTAGATCAAGCCCAAATTAGGGCAGATTAATATTTTAATCATTCATTTATTTGACAGAAGCACAAGTAGCAAGAAATATAAGAGCTTTTGGAGCTTCAATGCTTTAAATTTCACTCGAAAAACGATTCAAACCCAGTAAATGTGATCAAATTGAAATTAGATTTCCTGTAAAATACCTGGATTTTGTAGATCAGCAATATCTGGAGCCCAAATTAATTTATTTATTCGAGGAAAGCACAAGCAGCAAGAAATATAGGGGCTTTTAGCGCTTCAACGCTTCAAATTTAACAAGAAAGATACACGAAAAACGACTCAATACTCCGTAAATGTGATCAAATTGCAATGATATTTTCCATAAAATGCCTGGATTTTGTAGATCAATAATATCTGGAGCCCAAATTAGAGCTGTTTAATATTTTATTCATTTATTTATTTGAGAAAAGCACAAGCAGCGAGAAATATAGGAGCTTTTTGCGCTTCAACGCTTTAAATTTAACTCGAATTATACTCGAAAAACGATTCAATACTCCGTAAATGTGATCAAATTGAAATTATATTTTCCAGAAAATGCCTGGATTTAGCCTAAATTACAGCCTTACACAGTCATGAGGAGGTTTTATTGTATAAATATTGTACAGAGTTGACCGAAAAAAATTATTTAAATAATATATTATATTTTATGATCATCTAAAAATAAATATACTCTTAGATACAAACCAGTAAAAGCGCCTTTGGGAACCTTGTAACAATTTTGAGCGGACAGTTGGATGTTGGGTGGTAGAATGGAAGCTGTATGTTGCAAGTAGATAGCGGGACAACCGACAACAACCTCTGAAAAAGAAAAAAAAATTATAAAATGTGTTAATGTTTTCGTTAATTTATCACAAATAAAAAGAAAATTAGCAAAAAAAAAAAAATTATGCTCAATTTGGAAGAAAGTGTGTCCCTACAGAACAATGATTTCTGGTTATCTAACTGTTATCGACCATTTATTGTTAACTTATCACTTATTATGTAAATTGAGCATATTCTTCGCTTTTTCCACTGCCTGTTGGCCACAAAACACTCTGGCAGCGACAGAATAGTAACCTAGATGAAGTAGAGCGATCAAGGTGGCTGTGGTTGTGACGTCATCAACTGTGTAACCTCAGGCTCTCTAAGTGCCCATTGGTCCGCTAGAGATCGCCATTTGTACAGTATTTCCCCTCAAATTGCTTTCTTGGTTGTCAAAACTTTTCAGTTTGCCCGAAATGGAGACAAGGTATGGGTGAAAACATATATTTTAACACGGTAATTCGATTATTTGGGTAGTGTAGCGAGAAGATGAAGTAGAGCGATCAAGGTGGCTGTGACGCTGTGACGTAATCAACTGTGTAATCTAGGCTCTCTTAGTGCCCATTGGTCCACTAGAGAGCGCCATCTGTACAGTATTTCCCCTCAAATTGTTTTCTTGGTTGTCAAAACTTTTCAGTTTGCCCGAAATGGAGACAAGGTATGGGTGAAAACATGTATTTTAAACATGGAAATTCAATCATTTGGGTAGTGTAGCATTGGGTAGTTTTCCACTAGATTTTGAAGGGTTAATCGATTTTGATGAGTCCCAAACCGCTGGAAGAGGGTACCAATAGGTCAAAGGTACCTTTTTTGAAAATTTTTCAAAAATCAACCTCTCCAATTCGACCCAAAATTGTTTTCTGGGCGTTTTAAGATGTCTAGATCAAAATAAGCAAATGTCGGTCAGCCATTTTTGTTAGAGGAAAATTTTCTAAAAATCTGAAATTTTGGTCAGGGGCCCGTTTTTGGCTTTAGATGGTCCTTAAAACTTTTCAGCCCTATCGGATCAAATTGGGAAGAGGTAGGGGTAAAAATGTGTATTTCTAAAAATGGATTTCGAGATTATTGGCGATCTAGGCGTGTGGGGTATCATTTTCCACCAAATTTTGGACGTTAAATCGATTGGAATGAGTCTCTATGCTGAGTTCTAAGGAATAACCGACCCCTGTGAAAGAATTTGCAGCGTTTTTCCCTCCTTCTTTAAAGGTTTACAGCCGTAAATTACCACAATTTCAGCTAATTTCATTCATTCAGAATTACTTGACTCGTGTCAAAATCGACAATAAGATGAAATATTATCGGCGTATAGAAGGTTCCTAGCCTCTATTGAGCTACCTATCCATCTTCTCTATACGAGACCTTGTTCTGTATGAAAAGGGTACGTTATTCAACCCTCAGATGGTCATATTGACTACCATTCATTGAATTTGATCGATAAACGACTTCCAACCTTCAAAAACACCTCAAGAGTATAACTTGAAGCTACTTTTCGAGAAAACGTTCAAATATGTTCGTAAAATCTCTTTAAGAATGAATAAAATGGCGTATCTGAATCGATTTCAGGTTGAAAAAAATATAAAAAAATTCGTGGGTCAAAATTCAGTAATTCAAATTTCACCCTCTTCCTGTCAACTGATTAATCTGATATTTTGTATACACTTTGGATTTTGGTGACAATACAATTGTTTATTCATTATCATTATAAATCCAAGATGGCGGCCTCTACAAAATGGCGGATAATTTAGGTTTTATTAATTCCATCAACATGGGTATTAAATGAAAGTGCTCAACCAGTAGAACACAATATATTTAGTAGATAAAATTAAAATCCAAGATGGCGGCCTCTACAAAATGGCGGATAACTTAGGTTTTATCAATCCCATCAACATTGCTTGTTGAGCCCTTTCATTTGATACCCATATTGATGGGATTAATAAAACCTAAATTATCCGCCATTTTGTAGCAGCGGCCATCTTGAATTTATAATGATAATGAGTAAACATAATTGTATTGTCCCCTAAATCCAAAGGAAAGGAGAGGAAGAGGGTGAAATTTGAATTACTAAATTTTACCCAAGAATAAATAATAAAATAAAACCGTTTACAAAAGGGAAAGAGTTGTTATCAGTGAAAGTTACATGGAGGGTTTCAGAGGTTGATATTTCATTATCTCAACTAAATACGAGCTGCTGCTACAAGGTCAACGTAGATTGGATAACGAACTAAAACTAGAAGGACGTGATAAATTTAGAATTGTCAATAATCACATCATAAACGCGTTTAAATATGATATTTATAAAAATTAAATCGCTTAGGTCGAATACAAAAAAAAAAATGTTTTATCTCAAAACAAAATAAAATTTTCATTTCATTGAGAGGGCAAATTTGGCGAGAGTATGAACGTGAATGATTAAATTTGATCAAATTTGCAACAAGCGTTATTCATTCTGCTTGTACAAGAGATAACAAGTTTTGTATGGTGATTACTTGAATAATTAACCAACGTAGTCATCAAAATGGCAAAATGTCCGTCCGCTGTACGCCGTTTATGATAGAAGAAAATTTATTAAAAATCAAAAATTTTGGTCAGAGACCCGTTTCTAGATCTAGTTGGTCTTAGGAATTTTTTAGCCCGTTCGGATCAAATTTGAAGGGGGTAGGGGTCAAAATGTGTATTTTGAAAAAGGGATTTTTGGCGATTAAGGCGTGTGGGGTATTATTTTCGACTAAATTTGGGACGCTGAATCCAATGAGACGAGTTCCGGGACGATTGACGACCACTGGAAGAGTTTATGGGTCAAAATGGGTATCTATCTACTCATTTTGAAAATGTGTTTTCGAGATTTCTGGTACCCTGCCGTGTGGGGTATCATTTTCCACTAAATTTTGGACGCTGAATCCAATGGGACGGGTCCCTGGACGATTGACGCCCACCGGATGAGATTATGGGTTAAAATGGGTATCTATTAACCTATTTTAAAAGTGGGTTTTCGAGATTTCTGGTACTTGGGCGTGTGGGGTATCATTTTCCACTAAATTTTGGACGCTGAATCCTATGAGATGGGTCCTGGATCGATTGGCGCCTACCAGAAGAGATTATGGGTCAAATATGGGTGCCTATTTACCCATTTCGAATGTGCGTTTTCGAGATTTCTGGTACCTAGTCGTGTGGGGTATCATTTTCCACTGAATTTTGGACGCTGAATCGATTAAAATGAGCCTCCATGCTGCTGGTCCGAGAAATAACCAACCTTTGAATGAATATGCAGCATTTTTCACTCTGAAAACCGGTATTAGCGCCAAGCCATCGTTCAGTAAGAAACGCCAGTTTTCCTATAAATTTTCTTATAAATTGAATATACCTATGAACGGTCGTAATTCATAAAATCATTCAGCCATTCATTCCAATTAAGAAGAAGGTCTGCGTCCAAGGCGATGTATGTTTTAGCCTGAATTTGAAGCTTTACACGTTGGTTTATGGAAATGAATTGGGCTATGTCGTTCTCATGTACTTAATCAATTATTGAATTCAATTTTTCATCGTTTCTGACAGGGATATCCTTAAAGAAACCAACGTAAAACAAATAAAATCTGTCAATTTTTTTGCAAAATTGTAGGATTTTTGAGCTCTCTTGACTCAATTTAACGCTAGATTACAAAATTTGGACGGATTGAACTCAGAAAGTTGACAATTTAGGTGTTTTGGGGGATAAATTCCCAATATTTATGCGGTATATTCCACAAAATTGAAATGTTAGAAGCCGAAAATCAATTCCAAATGTCTATTTCGCATCTTCTTGCTTAAAAAAAAAATAAATAAAAAATAAAAAAATAAAAATAAATAAACATACGCAAAAATCAACTTATTTTCAAGAGAGCACGAAAAATCAACCAAAAATCGTACTCACCCACTTCGTCACCAGTGATACCGTTTTTCAAAACACCGACGAGATCGTTGATATCCTTTTTGGACCCGTTCATTTTCCAGTTTCCACCGACGAAAAATTTTCTCGGCGCCATGACGCAAAGCTGAAGGGAAGAGAAGAAAATTTAGAGAAAAATGAACGATGAAATGACGACGGTCACGTTCCAACTGAATGAAAAGTGATAGGCGGATAGGAGGGGCCACGAAATGATAAATAAAACGACCTTCAAACGTCCTCAAGCCTAAACAACAATCTCGGATGAGACCGGACAAGCCCAATTTACTTTATTTGAAAGAAAATCGTGAATTTAATTGATATTATGAACATATTGTAGATCACTCACATCGCTAAAGGCGCGAAATGACCGCCAATATCCATTTTTTACAGCAGCGAGACTCATTTAACGAGATTAAATACAAAATAAACACAGCAAATTACATAGAAAACGCACAATATAAGATAAAAGGGGTTCAACAGGTGGATTACAATATTCTACATGGCAACTGTTTACCGTAGCAACCAATTTCTACATCGAAAACGTTTGCTGAACACAGCTTTTATATTATTTATTCGTTTTATTGACGATCTTGTATCTTAATCTGGCGATTCATGGTCAAAATTGGACTTAAATGATAGCAGAGCTTAACGCTTGATATTCTTTAAAGATAATTAGGGTCAAATGTTGTATTGAAAAAGTGTAGAAACACATTTGTGATTGATTTTATTGTAGTAAATTACCTATTTGGTGTTGATTTCGATATGGAAGAACAAAACCCTAGATGCAGATAAACAGAAGCAGCCAGGGTTCGTCTAATTCCCGCTAGGGGTCTTATCACGCTAGTGTTGCACTCACTCAGTAGCTGTTATCAGTCTCAAACCCGCGCTTTTTGAAATATAGCAACATGAGAATGTTTTCCTAAATTCCTCATCATTTTTAGATACCTTTTTACTACCTAAAATTAAACACGCTAACAATTCGTTTACAGGGGTTGGTTATTCCTTGGACCAGGCGCATTGAGACTCATTTCTTCAACATGGGAAAAATGGGGGAAACAGTGGGTGTGGGGGGTCCTGGACCCATTCCAAACGATTCGGGGTCCAAAATTTAGTAGAAAATGATACCCCACACGCCTAGGTACCAGAAATCTCGAAAACACAAATTCAAACATGGGTAGATGGATGCCCATTTTGACCCATAACCTCTTCCGGGGGGCACAAATCTTTCCGGGACCCGCCTCATTGGATTCGGCGTCCAAAATTTAGTGGAAAATGATACCCCACACGCCTAGGTACCAAAAATCTCGAAAATTCATTTTTCAAAAAACACATTTTGACCCCTACCGCCCCCAAATTTGGTCCAATATGGCTGAAATGTTTCGAGGACCAACTAAAGCCGAAAACGGGTTTAGTTGTACAGAAATTACTATATAGATACTTTCATCATCTTATATTTGCTACAACAGCTTCTGTTGAAAACCGACAGAGCGCGTTGAGATCACACAACAGCGGTGCCTCCGCGCTTCTGTAATGAGAGCCAGGTTAAGTATATCGTTGTGTACGTCTCGTTCGTGTTGTTGACACGGTTTTTGTTGGAAAATTTGTGATTCGTTCATTATCATCAAAAGTTCTTATAAATTTAGTAATAAGTTCAATCGCTTTCGCTATTTATAAGCTAAGTAAGTACGATATGATCGATACAGGAAAATTTATTAGTTTTATTCGCTTTTACGACCGGCGTCTTGCACTTATAACCTACTCCAAAGCCACTGATCGTATTCATGTTTTTCAAAAAACATCAAATTAGACGTCTCCTTCATGTTGGAGAATTTAGACAATTTTTTAAAATTTCTAAATGGTAAATTTTGTCCGAATAGCGTCTGAGTGAGCTGCCGCTGGTCATTTGGATTTGGGTATTTTCTCGTGTGATTATAGCTATATAGCTCAGTTTAGCTGAACCTATAGGCGAAATGGAGTTTCATATTGAATTGCGAATATCGAGAAAAATAATGAATTTCAACAGATCAGGTTACAAACAACCGCGTTTGAATTCCTTGAGATGTTGAACACGAACCCGCAATGCAAAATGTTAAACAAAAAACTCTCCAAACTCGTCAAAAATGGTTTATTATTCCTTTAAGCAAGCGTATGGGGTAAACAGTGAGTGTTGAGGACTCATTTCAACCGATTCAGCGTTCACTGAAACTCAAAAATCGCTGAAAATTCTTTCACATAGGTTGGTTACCACTCGGAGGTTATGACCAGGAGCATTGAGACTCATTCTAATCGATTCAGCGTCCAAAATTTAGTGGAAAATGATACCCCACACGCCTAGGTACCGAAAATCTTGAAGACACATATATTCAAAATAGGTAGATAGATACCCATTTTGACCCATAACCTCTTCCGGTGAGCGCCAATCGTTCTGGGACCCGCCTCATTGGATTCAGCGTCCAAAATTTAGTGGAAAATGATACCCCACACGCCTAGGTACCAAAAATCTCGAAAATTCATTTTTCAAAAAACACATTTTGACCCCTACCGCCCCCAAATTTGGTCCAATCGGGCTGAAATGTTTCGAGGACCAACTAGAGCCAAAAACGGGTCTCTGACCCAGATTTCAGATTTTTAAAAAATTTTCTACTTTCAAAAACGGCTTACAGCGGACGGAAATGCCGGTTTCATGGTCAAAAGATCAAACGCAAAATGTCAAATTTTGGGTCCAATCCGAAACCAGGCCTTATCTGTATGGAAAGATAGGTTAATTTTGGTTTGGAAACCAAAATCAATCAATCTGAATCGACACAGCGCGGCGTATGGGTCAGATATCTATAAATTCAGCATTGCCTTAGGTCACGAACGCATGGAGTTCCGTCCACGCCAATTTTGGTGGAAGAAAATTTTCTAAAAATCTGAAATTTTGGACAGGGGTCCGCTTCTGGCTCTGGTTGGTCCTCAAAAATTTTCAGCCCGATCGGACCAAATTTAGGGCTGGCTAGGCGTCAAAATGGGTTTTTCAAAAAGTGAATTTTCGAGATTTTAGCCAATCTAGGCTTGCTGGGTATCATTTTTCACTGAATTTTGGACGCTGAATCCTATAAAATGGTTCCCAGAACGATTGGTGCCCACCGGAAGAGGTTTTGGGTCAAAATGGGTACCTATTTACCCATTTCGAATGAGTGTTTTCGAGATTTCTGGTACCTAGGCGTGTGGGGTATCATTTTCTACTAACGTTTGGACGCTGAAACCATTGTAATGAGTGTCCGAGGAATAAACAAACCCTATGGACGAATTAGCATCGTTTTTTAATTTGACCAATCAATTCAAAGAACTATGGAAAATAATATCTTAAACCTGGAAACGCTAGCTAGGCTGGAAATATCTCACTATTGCCCCTGTCCAGATGTATATCCTGAATGATGTCAACTCTATTCGACATCCTCGAGTCCTATATAACGTTCTATTACATTTTCCAGGCTGTAAAACCTCCATTCTGTACACTCGACCGACAAAAATGGCGCCCAAACGTGAAAACGCCGCCCCAGGAGTGGCCGCTCCCCTCGAATCCTTCGTCCGCGTCGAAGAGCACGACAAACCTGTCGACAGAGAGAAGACTTGTCCTTTGCTTTTGAGGTTATTCGTCTGCACGGGTCGTCACAACAATCCGAACGACTTCAGAGGACCAAGTCTGCCGACGAACGAACTTCAAATATACACTTGGTTGGACGCCACTCTGAGGGAAATTACCGGTTTGATTAAAGAAGTCAACGAAGAGACGAGAGCGAGAGGTGGGTACGACTGATAAACGGTAATATTTGGTAGGTTACAGACCTGGTCATTTATCCAGCTTCCAGTCGGAAGGAATTGGTCTGTAGTAGCTTCTCCATTTTTCAAAAACGCTGCAAATTCATTCACAGGGGTTGGTTATTGTTCAGACCAGGAGCATGGAGACTCATTCCAATCGATTCAGCGTCCAAAATTTAGTGGAAAATGATACCCCACACGCCTAGGGACTAGAAATCTCGAAAACATACATTTGGAATAAGTAGATAGCTGCCCATTTTGACCCATAACCTCTTCTGGTAGGCGTCAATCGTTCTGGGACCATTCTCATTGAATTCAGCGTCCAAAATTTAGTGGAAAATGATACCCCACACACCTAGGTATCAGAAATCTCGAAAACACACATTCAAAATGGGTTGATAAATACCCATTTTGACCCATAATTTCCTCCAGTGGACGTCAATCGTTCCGAAACCCTTCTCATTGGATTCAGAATCCAAAATTTAGTCGAAAATGATACCCCACACGCCTAAATTGCCGAAAATCTCAAAAACCCAATTTTCATATGACACTTTTTGACCCCAACCCCTCCCCACTACCCCAAATTTGGTTTGATCGGGCTGAAATGTTTCGAGGACCAACTAGAGCCAAAAAGAGGTCCCTGTCCAAAATTTCAGATTTTTAGAAAAATTTTTCACTAAGAACACACATTCTACCTTTTTGAACTAAAATATAATGAAACGTATAGTGTCAAATTTTCGGGTCAATCGGAAAAGTGACTCTCCCCTTCCCCTCACCATGGCCGTGTGAATGATTACATATTGATTATTCAAGAAATAACCAACCAAAACCCAAATGTCCGTCCGCCGTACGCCATTCAATACGAATAATTTTTTGAAAAATCTACAAATTTTGGTCGAAGACCGTTTTTTGACTCTTGTTGGTCCCTGAAACTTTTCAGTCCAATCGAACCAAATTAGGGGGTGGTAGGGGTCAAAATGTATATTTCGAAAAATGGATTTTCGGCGGTATAGGCGTATGGGGTATCATTTTTGACGGGTCCCGGAACGATTGGAGCCAACTGGAAGAGGTTATGGGTCAGAATGGGTGTATACCTATCAATTTAAAATGTGTTTTTGAGATTTCTGGTACCTAGGCGTGTGGGGTATCATTTTTGACTAAATTTTGGACGCTGAATCCAATGAGACGGGTCCAGGAACCATTGGCGCCTTCAGAAAGAGGTTATGGGTCATAATGAGTATCTATCTACCCATTTTGAATGTGAATTTTCGAGATTTTTGCTACCTAGGCATGTGGGGTATCATTTTTCACTAAATTTTGGACGCTGAATCGATTTTAATGAGTCTCCATGCCTATTGGTCCGAGGAATAACCTACCCCTGCGGATGAATTTGCATCGTTTTTGGAAAAAAAAGGTATGTGGGGTATCATTTAACATTAAAGTTTGGACTCTGAATTCAATGAGACGGGTCTTGGAGCGATTGGCGGCTTCTGAAAGAGATTGTGGGTCAAAATGGGTATCTATCTACCCATTTTGAATATGTGTTTCCGTGATTTCTGATACCTAGGGCGTGTGGGGTATCATTTTCCACCAAATTTTGCTCGATGAATCGATTAAAACTACTCATGGACACTCCATTCCAACTTGCTGGTCACTTTAGCTTACCATGAACCAATAATTTATGCCTAATTTAACCCTTTTTTTCTTTTCCAGGAACGATGTTCGACTTCTCGCTAGTCTACCCCCTCCCCAACATGCCCGGGTACCGCCTGAAAAGTATCGGCACCACCTATTCAGGTCAGTCCAGCCCGGACGACAATCGAACTTTATCTTCGATCAGATTCAATATCGGGGAGTTCATCGACGTTTCTATCACCCCCCAGTCCAGGGTGACACCTGGAATCATGCGTCGTGGACCGCGCTACTAAGGGCGCGTTTTGGTTTTAGTTTGAGGCTTCAAATTATTTTACATTTTTCTTAAAAAGTCCAATTCGTAATTTAGTCTAAGTTGACTCTAGCCACTCAAACTAGCCGTTTATATCATCATTAATACCTGTATGGATTCTTCCCTTCAATAAGTTTTGTATTCAACTTGATCGCTCTGCAATAAAGTAAACCTAAAATTGACTGTTGCAGCTAATAAAAGCCTGATCATTCCTTGGTCTCTCAAGACCCTCTCAATCATTTTACGTCAGCCTGATAAGCGGTCATCAGGTTTTTGAGCTCTTGTCAGTCATCCATGGCCTAATGCTGTGGTAAATTTACGCGGATTTACCAAATTCCATTTACTTTATTGCCTAGGTATCTTATCGTATTCAGCGTAATTATTTGGAGTTACCTTTCGTAACTGACATAGTGGGATTCTACAATTCCTTTAGGGAATTATTGAGGAATCCGTTTCATTGACTACAAGACAGTACTTATAGTCTTTTGGGACCTTTAGGTCCAGCAGAGCACCAACCTCCCCTTTTTTCTCTGCCCCAATCCTCTCTGATTAGGAACCATACTACTTCATGGTTCAATCGCCCTGGCAACCATATTGTAGTCACCGAGGCTTTCCAATTTCCTTTATCAATCATGCAAATATGATTCGTTAATCTAAACAACTACAATGACCGTCAAATTGTTTAGTCGGAATATTTCTTTCGGTACATACCTCAAACCTCTCCGTTTGGTTCCTTTCACAAAACTGACCTGACTCTCGCAGTGCAAGCCCCTTTTATCCTTTTCCGTACTTACGCACTCAGCCCAGCAGAGCGCATTTTGGAAGATGTGTTTCAATGCCTTTCTGCTTTTCCCTGGTTCTCTGTGCTTCCCTACTTTGCTCGACAGAGAGCGTTTCGGAAGTTTTCCTTCATTACACCTTTGCCCTTTTGGCAACAAATGCCATCCAGCTAACCTGATAAGTGACACGATTTTGGTCACATTTACCCACGTGTGTGATGTAGTTGTGACGTGATATTTGCTGATGACACAGCTCTTTAGTTTGCCTCTGACAATTTGGTATTGACCTTCAAATTGGCATAAAGGGGGCAAATTCATGGTTGATGGAGAATCAGCAGTTCTTGTCTAACTGTGACTACTTTGCTGCTTTCTTCTATGTGCATACATCATATGAAGTACTGAGTTTCAAAACTCGCTCTCTCCAAAATCAATGGATTTTGCAAATAACGCCAAAAAGTGATACCATCCTAAAAGAACCTTGATGGCTATTTTTCTCATTTTGTGTGGTTGGCCTCACTGAAGGCCTAAAACTTGAGAAATATGATATTTCTCCTTGTAGAGAAATAGTAGAGCACATTTCAGCCAAAAAAGAACGAGTTTTGCAACTGTCCTTGCAGTAAAGAACTAGTTTTGGCACTTATCACCTGAAATCAAGTAACAATGATCCCATAATCAATCATTTCAACCAAAATCACCTACAAGATTGATGATTGACAGTTGTGGACCAAGGACAGATTGAAGGAGGTAGCTTTTGAGCAGGTTATGGGGAGTAAAGAAACAGTTCTGCAACCACCAGAACCTTCATGGGTAAAAAATTAGTTTTCTCATTCACCAGTTGGAGTAATCTAGGACTTTTGCATCAACTCATGATTTTTGGACAGAAAAGAACAATTTCTGCTATAAACAGACTTAACCAATGGCGAGAGTGGGAAAAAACTGGAAAACCACTGCCATCTTAATTTTGACAAAAATTAGAAAAACCAAGTTTTGACACTCAGTGCCTCATATCAATTGTCCTGAATGTTCTTGTGAAGACTACTCTTGGCATTATTTATCAATATAAATATGAAATAGAAAACCCAAATTGTGTCAGTCTGCAGGAGACTGCTGAAAACTGATGTATATTTTCTCACACCTGAGGGCAGCACTGAAGCCTACTTATTCTGTTATTTTGCTACTCTTCTTTTCATAATACTGTCAAAATTCCAATTTAGGACCTTTTCCATCACTAACGCTCATCTCTTTCAACTTCCTCAGCTCCTTTTTCATCCCAATATTGAGTCTTGCCAAATTCTTGCCTGTGTTCTGCACTAGATTTTTCGCTGCAAAGTCTCTCTTTCTGATTTCGTCTTCGCTCCCTAAATCAATAATACAATCAATGTATATTTTTTCATAGGCTGAATCAATCAAGGGCTTAGCTATCATTCATACATACCTCCATATTTGTCGATGACCTTTTGAAAGTATCCTGACTCAACAAGATATGGTGGCCGGTGTTGGTTAGGATTTTCAATAGTCCACAGGACAAACTGCTCTAACATCCTGAAATGTGACATTTACGTTTTTAAGAAAACAAATCATAATTTCAAAAAACAAGTGATTTTGAAAAGGAAAGCCTTGGTAGCAGGGTACATGTACCTATACATTGAAAATTGATAGGTTATGGAGCTTGAATTCATTCTATCAATGGTTACTAATTGGAATATTGATGTGAAATCCTAGAATAATGAGTTTGTTGCCAATGTATTGAAAAATACAAGACATACCAGACACATTTCACATGGTAGGATATGAATGATCCATGAGTGAGATGATGAGCTAGCCTAGACTCAGGGCAACCAATCAGGGATGGAATCAGTTTGAATTCCTAAGAAAATGATTTTTGACCCAACAAATCATTGATGGGGTGGTTTTTAAAGTTATTTTTTCTTGACAATAATTCTTTGTAAACAATTAATCGATTTTTAAAGATTAATAAATCGATTTTTAAGAATTAGGAAGAATGGTGAGCAGGAGGGGAAGGTTATGGGTTGTAACACTCCTCCTAGCTTTCTGCTTTCATCACTGAATATGAAGAAATACAGTAAAACATTAATTTCAAAAATTGATGGTGACATCTTTGAAGATCATCCACGACTCATTCAGAAGACATCTACATAATAATCTCTACAACAAAGCTGTGAATTTCTTCCCCTCAAATAAAATGCTCAAGTGTATCGATTGAATTCGATTTTTTTTAGATTTCAGACCGTTAATCGTGAAATTGAATTTAGTCGTTCGTTTTGACTTCCTTAAGATCCATTGCCCCTAAATCTACAGTCATGGGAATTGGGTTGATCATTGAAAATAAAACATCGATGTTCACAATTGCTCCTGTTGTCTAAACAAAACATCGATAGTCCTCAAACATTGACTTGCAACTATCGATGAGCGATGTTTTTCGATGTCAATGAAAACTTTTTTCAAAAGAATGAAACAAACAGCATAAATCATGATAGTTGAGTTAAAAAGGAGTTCAAAATCTAAAAATCAGAATATTTGAAATTATTCAATAATTATAACAAGTGGCTTGGAAAACACGGAATTAATTTTAATAATAAAAAATGAATTTAATTATTTAAATATTTAGCATATTTCTCCATTTAGTGGGTTGGCTTTTGAGAATAACCATTCACATGTGACAAATGACCCAATAGTTTTTGTTAACTGTTCCACGTTTTGCTGCCATATTTCTGACAGAATTGGATATAAGGGCTCTATTTGTAGGGGTTTTGTCCGATTATTGGTGGATACGGATTAGAATATTATATTTGCTGTAGATTTTGGTAGAAGAAATCATGCATTTATCGTTTTCTCCACCATCGATGCCAACATCGCCTTCATTCGATAGTAAAAAATATCGAACTATGACTATTGATGATAAAACATCGACTATCAATCCCAAAATCGATAGTTGGTCTTTAACATAGATGTGGCACAGTTAGCGACCGTATCGTTTTTGTCTTTGATGATCTAAATACGGGTTCGTTTATGTGCTCCTGAATATAGATTCAAATTAGCTATGAATTCAAAGAAATCATTTGTGTGATCAGCAGTTGAGTACCTGCATGTATAGCCAACCCTACGGATAATTCCGTAGATATGTTCATCAAAGCCATTTCAACAAAAGGTTGCTTTTCAAGCAAATCCTAATCACTTTCTAATGCTTTAAATTTATATTTTTAAATATAAAATATAAAAATTACCTGTTTTTAATCCAACTTCAAGTTATTTAAAACTGAAGTTCTTCTCTAACTACTACACTTTTTATATAACCCATCAAACGCCAGTTTCTTATATTGGTGACCACTTATAAACAGTATTTTATTCAAAATTTCCTCATTGACTTTTTGACGACACAGCCATACATTTCTCGGTCACCCTACGGATATTTCCGTTTAAAACGTGGCAACTCTGGAACGCAAGGGTGAACCGCTCTGAAGGTTATTTTTATTTACTTTTTACGCATGATCTCAGTCAAATCGTTTAATTTTAATGATAATTAATTTTGTTTGCATTTTTGAAACAATTTTCCTGTAAGAGATAACCTTAGGATGTGTTTTCGACGAGGTTTCAGGATCATATCGGCTTGGATGACCTGAAGATAGTGAATCGTATAAATTGTATATTTTTCACGACTTTCCGCACGAGGCTTTTCCCACGACGGGGGATCATAGTCGAATTTGGGTGAGTAACGTGTTTAAATGTGATATTTGTCAGTTGAAATTAAGCGGAAATTGAATTTGGCGACGATTTCTCCTACGTGTCGCGTGCTCTATTCCCTTGCGAAATGACGGTAATTAGACTTTGACTCGCTAATTGGGCATAGAAACCTCCCATTGGTCGCTAATAACCTGGTGGTTTTCCTTGTTTGGAATGAACATCACTCTAGTTGGAGCTACCCAGTTGGGAGGATCAATAACTCCGTCGTAATTACGCGGTTTTGTTTTTTGTACGGTGAATTAACGTGCGTTAAATTTGACATCAATACGTAAAAAATGAGTGACGAAGACGACGAATTTAACCAAAAGGTATTTCCAACAAGTGGTCAGTTTCTATTCGTGACATTGAGCCCAATTTACATGCTGAATGATCTGCTTTGGCTCTACTGGTGGTGGCAGAGGGCCTGAAGACTTCCTTAATATTTAAGAAAACTCAAAATTTGTTGCGTACAATACATACAATAGGAATATGATGCGCGCCCTGCGCTTTTGAAAAGGGGAACTAAAGGTCCTATCTCAGGCGCATGCGCTTGTGAAACTCCAAGATCAGGGTATCCACCACCAATAATCGATTTATCGCTACTTTCGATGTATGAAATCGATGTGTGACATTTTTATAGGAAACTTTTTTAAAATTGATCCTTGATAATTGATATATAACCAAAACAATAAAGATGTTGCATCTTGTGCATATATCGATATAGTAGCGATATATCGATTGTTAGGGGTGCATATCCTGATCTTATTACATTAGCCAAGTCCGCTAAAACTCCAGTATAGGTGAGAAAACTCCTTATCAGACCCACACTATCGAAAACTGTCAATAATCGATACTTCCCGACCTAACTACCTAACCTCAACCAGAAGATGGCATTTAAATGGTGGTAATTAAAAATTAAAAAATAAATAAAAATATTGAATACGATCTAAAAGAAACTATGAATTCACTGTAATAGTGAAAAATTACAAAAATATGGTGATGTCTGATAAGCAGGCAAGTATCGATATGTGACCCCATTCGATAGTATGGGTCTGATAACAAGGGGCCACCTATACTGGAGTTCAAAGTTCGATGTACCTTTTACAAAATTCCAAGTAATGTCTGAGAATGAATGTGTACCATAAGCAAATAGATTGAATGTTTTCAAGTATGTCAGTTTTGAGGAGGAATGAGGTTATGTCAAGAGTATTGCCAGGACTGAAGGTATGGCAAATTTTTAGTTGTGAATAGCGAGACCAACCAAAGTGGGGAATAGGCTGCAATCTGACATTGATGCTTCCAGAAATGTCCTCAGAAGATGGAAATTGTTATGATTTCATCTTGCAGGATGTGCTGCAAGGAGGAGCAAACTTCTGCGCATTTTTTTGA
The DNA here is from genome assembly GCA_019603395.1 of Cyrtorhinus lividipennis. Classification (NCBI taxonomy): domain Eukaryota; kingdom Metazoa; phylum Arthropoda; class Insecta; order Hemiptera; family Miridae; genus Cyrtorhinus; species Cyrtorhinus lividipennis. The sequence continues at coordinate 5,923,720 of CM034009.1, read as the reverse complement.
GTGCTTGAAGGCTATACTGTATGATCCTCACTGGAACTGTACAGACAGGACCAGAGATTACATGAGGGCTTCAGGTGGCTTGCAGTCTGCCAGGATGGGTAGGCAGGGCACAGGGTTGACAGGGATTAGGGACGCCCTTAAGACCCTGCCATGAATCCACAATCTGCGCCTCTCTGCAGTCATCTGCCTTCCAAGATGCTCTCCCCTGGGATTTCCTGCTTGGCTTAGCTTGGATGCCAACTAGTCTGCCTGTCTCCCACTTAGTTACCCCAGGATTAGTCTCTCAAGAACTAGATTGTTCCTCTGCCCAAGTGATTAGAGTCGCAATGTTCTTGCTGGGCGTCATCGTCAGCAAATTATATCCCTTATTGCTCTTGCTGGTTGGTCCTCTACCTAGCCTCGTTGCAATCCTAGGTGATTGAGCTCATCAATTTTGAACTTATTTTCTCAATTCCAGACCTGCTCTCACATGGCAGCGAGCGTCCAGGACTACGACCCACCAAGCTCGGCGAGCAGCGAGAGCGACCCTTGCGACCCTCGGGAGTATGAAGACGTCTTTGGCAAAGATGGCGTCCTCTCGGCCGAAGAAGCTGACGTCTTGCCGTCCAAGATCGTCACCCCTCCGCAGAGCCCCCGCCCGCCGTCTGCCGGCTCTCAGCAAAAATCGCCCAGGTGAGACCCCTTTGGCGACATCGTACAGTACTCGCCAATCATCTCCAGTAATCTTACGTTTCTTGCACGATCAATTTGCCTGCTCAGAGCGCGGCGTCAGAGAACGGCTTCAATGAGCAAGTCGAACACACTGACCACAGGCTCTTCAGCGTCTGTGTTGAGGAGTAACCATCGGACGATATACACTGCTGGCAGGCCGCCGTGGTACAACTGCGCCGGGCAGCAAGTCAAGCCTTTCGTCATTGGTAAGTTCTGCTGGGAACACCACCTGGAGCAGATTCTATGCTTGGTTGTATTCTGTTCTCACTAGACCCATACTGGCCCTCTGGCCAGGCTCTTGACCGTCGCTCCCAACGTTTTCCAACAATTTCCAACATCTCACCTTCATTTTTGCCAGGCATTTGCGGCGGAAGCGCATCCGGTAAAACGACGGTCGCCACAGAAATTATCGAATCTCTTGACATCCCTTGGGTGACACTCCTCAGTATGGACTCATTCTACAAAGTACTCAACGAAGAGCAACACAAATCAGCCGCAATGAACGAGTACAACTTCGATCACCCGGACGCTTTTGACTTGGAACTTCTCATTCCCACACTCCGACGCCTTAAAGAAGGTAGAAAAATTCATTTTGACAACTCAAATTGAGTGGGGGAGCCGATGTACAGGGTAAAGCGCAAACGACAGATGGATCAAAACCAAGGTAGACATAGGTCTCTGACCAAAATTTCAAATTTTTCGAAAATGTTCTTATACCAAAAACGGCGTGGATGGCGTACGGCCAAAATATGTTTTTTGAAAAATTCTATATCAAGATTTTTGGCAACCTAGGCGTGTGGGGTATCATTTTCCACTAAATGTTAGACCCTGAATCCATTGAGATGGGTCCCGGAACGATTGGCACCCACCAGAAGAGGTTATGGGCCAAAATGGGTACCAATCAATCTATTTCAAAAGCGGGTTTTCGAGATTTCTGGTACCTAGGCGTGTGGGGTATCATTTTCTACTAAATTTTGGACGCTGAATCAATTGGAATGTGTCTGGGACACTTCACACACACTGTTTTCTCCATACTCTTGCTCCAAGGAATACTCAACCATTGCGGAAAAATTCACAGCGTTTTTCTCCTTGAAATCCACCTGCCTTACGCGCTCCACCCTGTGGCATGGTCATTCTGACGTATTGTAATTTTGTAAATTAAAATTAATTGGAAATTTGATTTTGAGAAGAAATAATGCCTGCTTATGCGAATTTTCAACTGAATATACTATTTTTTGGGGGGGGATTGACGATAAAATGACTTAAGTTGATGTACAATTTGATGCAAAATATGGTTAAATTGGACTACACTGTATTCTTAGTTGGCTATTGATGTTCATTGACGACATTGTTTTTCATTTCAGGTAAAAAAGTGGACGTTCCAATTTACAATTTCGTCACTCACAGGCGTGAAAGCAAAACGAAAACCATGTACGGCGCGAATGTCGTCATTTTCGAAGGGATTTTGGCCTTTTACCACCCTGAAGTGGTCAAAATGTGCGACATGAAAATATTCGTCGACACGGACGCCGACATCCGTTTGGCCAGAAGGTTGAAACGTGACATTTGCGAGCGTGGACGCGATTTGGACGGCGCTTTGAAACAGTATATGAATTTGGTTAAACCGGCGTTTAGTCATTATATCGCTCCAGCGATGGCTCACGCGGACATAATCGTGCCACGTGGTGGTGACAATATGGTGGCGATTGAATTGATTGTACACCACGTCCACACGCAGCTTACTAAAAGAGGGTTTAAAGTTAGAGAGAAATTGGCGAGTTCTTTTGTCGGGCAGCCGCTGCCGTCGTCGATTTATCTGCTGCCGACGTCGCCGCAAGTGTCCGGTTTGCATACTTTTATACGAAACAAAGACACGCCTCGAGACGAATTCGTTTTCTATTCAAAACGCCTCATCCGTCTCGTCATTGAATACGCATTGTCGTTGCTGCCGTTCAAAGAAGTCACCGTGGAAACGCCCCAAGGCGTCACGTACATAGGGAAGAGATGCGCCGCGGACAAAATCTGCGGCGTGTCGATCCTCAGAGCCGGCGAAACGATGGAACAGGCCGTCTGCGACGTCTGCAAGGACATTCGCATCGGAAAAATCCTCATACAGACCAATTTGAACACAGGAGAGCCTGAACTGTACTATCTCCGCTTACCGAAAGACATCAAAGATTTCCTAGTCATCCTCATGGACGCCACTGTGGCCACCGGTGCTGCCGCCATGATGGCCATTCGCGTCCTTCTCGACCACGACGTCCCTGAAGAAAACATCCTCATCGTTTCCCTTCTGATGGCCGAATCTGGAGTTCAAACGATCGCCTACGCTTTCCCTCAAGTTCGTATCGTCACTTCGGCCGTCGACCCGGAAATTAACGATAAATTTTACGTTCTCCCCGGAATTGGCAATTTCGGGGATCGATATTTCGGCACGGAGCCGTCCGATGCCTGAATCATTTCCTTTTCTCCTTGGTATTATGAGTTCCTCAATTTAAATGTGTATTTCTCGTCCTAGTGGAGTTTTCTGAAAAACACCTCCTCCTACAAACTATACGATGATAATAGATGAGTGATCCAGAATGTGAATTCCACCAAAGAACTCAAAATTGCGCTTCAAATGACCAAACTAAACTCAAAATTCAATCTCCTAATTACAACATAGGGCGACCGCAATTCCTCTCCGTGCCCAAAATAACAAATTTTGGGACCAACAAAAATGTTTAATTTTAAAAAAATAGACTACCAGTTTTTTGATCGCACTTAATCTCTTCAGCGAGCTTGAGTTGAAAAGTTGTGAATTTTAGTTTCAAGAAATATTCTGTTTTTTTTTTTTTTTTTTAAATAAGAGGAAACAAAAAAAGCTGCAAATTCATCCGCAGGGGTTGGTTATTCCTCGGATCGGGTGCATAGAGACTCATTCAAATCGATTCAGCGTCCAAAAATTAGTGAAAAACGATACCCCACACGCCTGAGTCGTCGAAAATGGGGGAAAACGTGGGTGTGGCGGGTACCGAACCAATTTCATTGGATTCAGCGCCCAAAAATTGGCGGAAAAAGATACCCCACTCGCCTGGGTACCAGAAATCTCGATAATTTGATAAATTGTTTAATAAACAAATTCATTTCATTTTTTGGCCCTTAATATTTGCCAAAATTTGGCTTCTCGATTGACACCCAAATTTCATCAACATTTTTTTTTTCAAAATAATGCTAAATACTACTTTTTTCAAGAAATACTTATGGATCAATTTATATAATTTTATTTGTGTTTGAGAAGCGAAATCTCTATTTTATTTGGGTTGTATTGTGTTACGAGGGTGTTCAGTCAAAAAATTTTGTTTTAACCTCTTGGACATTGAATTATTCTAAATCGAGTCAATTTTAAAATAATGAAGTCAAATGGTACAGTATTACACCACTCAATTCCTGGTAAATTTGGATTGAGCTATAATGATAAGAAAAATACAAATAAAATAAAAACTCGGTGATATGTTAATTGTGAAAATTGTCTGTATGTAGGAGTATGATGCAGTACTTGGAAAATTATACTTCAGTATCAAAATAATAGGCTTTGAATGATGTCAAATCTTGAAATGATTGAAGGTACAAAATGTATCTTCTACTTTCAATCAGCTGACTGATAGGAATCACATCTGACGTCACATAACCTCCTCCATATCAGTGTCGCCAACAAAACGCTGCAAATTCTTTTCTCAGGGGTTGGTTATTCCTCAGACCAGACACATGGAGACTCATTTCAATCGATTCAGTGTCTATAGTTTAGTGGAAAATGATACCCCACACGCCTAGGTACCAAAAATCTCAAAAATTCAATTTCAGAAAAACACATTTTCACCCCTACCAGGTGTAAATGTTTTTTGACTGGACCCCCCCTGGCACTACAAACTCATCGCTGTTAGGCTCTCATCAATGATTGTCTAACCTGTTCATTTAGTAGATTTTCTATTAAATCCAATTACCGTCATTATGGCCTAGTGTTACCATTTATAGACCTGAAACGTGTGAATTCCTGGCTTTGTTCATTAGTTCTGAAAACCACCACCCAAATGAACCCCTGGATTCCTTAAAAATTGACTTGTATTTGAAAAAATGAACATGGATTCCTCAAAATGAATCCCTTTCTCCTCAGAAAAACTCCCATCCTAAGAAATGTACCCGTTTTCTCAATAATGAACCTCCCCCTCAATGGTTTCACAGTAAAACTGAGAAGGCTGTGGGAACCAAAGGCACTTTAACTCCTTATACTACCACAAGATGATCTTTTAATTTTAAATAATCTTGCCATTTTGACCTGTTTACTGTGACTTTTCTTAAAATATTGTGAATACGCATAGAAATAATTCTCATCGAGCGTTTCTATGTCATTACCGGGATTTTGTCATCCCTCAACATACCCTCAAAACTGCCCTAGTTTGTATATGATTTAGGGATGAAATATTTTATTACCAGTTTTAGAAAAAAAAGTAATCTCGTTACCGTTGAACAGGTACTTAACACCGATTGTTTAATTTTATTATCGAAATGTGATGAATTTTAAATCAATTTGAGGTGTACTTAGAGAGAGAAAAAGAAATACAACTCCAAATAATGAGTTTTGTTGTTATCAACCCCGTTTTAATCGTTGAATGATGGCTGATTGATAAAAATATTGTGCTTTGAGACAATGTGGAGAAAGGAGGATTTATTTGAGGGGGGAAGAAGAGCCTGTGAAACAGCAAAAAGTGAACCTGCTGGCTTTTTCCCAAAACCCATCAGGTTTTGTCGATAGCCAATCAGCAGTAGCCAACAGGATGTGTTCTGCCAACATAGTCAACCTATGTGAAACAGCCAACCTGCTAGGTTTTGCAGATAGCCAAACCTCCAGATTGTGTTCTGATAATCCAGACCCTAACTGTCAGGTTTTGTATTTTGTCCACCCTACCTCTCACTTCTACTCTACTTGTACCGGGGAATGCTAACCGTGGGAGTTCTAGAGAAGCTTGTCAGCCTTATCAAGGCCTCTATGTGGTCTATCAGTTGTTTTGTCCATGTGGTGGGAGATTCACCTCTTGCTTTTACTACCTGCAAGGGACTTCTTCTGGAAGATGGTCTGGCATGTCTGCCAATGTTGCTCTAGAGGCCGCCATTAGGGCTACGGATATACAGGATGGAGGAACCATCGCTCAACCCAGCAGCAGTGTATGCAGACGATATTAACACTGTTGGCCAGATGTTTGGCTCAATGCTGCCTAGTTCAAGACAAAGCATATGGCTCCAAGACCCACCCCCGGCACAGTCCAGGTGTATGACAGCATCATTGAAGCTGTATCAAAATTAGTATAACTCGGCTCCCTTGTGAATGCTGTGAATGATATGAGAGCTGAAGTTAACTGAAGGATGCAGTCAGGTTATACCCTGATGGTACTTCAGACTTCTACTACAGCAGGGTAATCTCACAGGCTTCATCACTGTGCCTCTATAAGACCCTTATTCAGCTCTAAAAACTGTACACTGACAAAAGTAACCTAAGAAGTGCGCCCGTTTGAGAGGAAGATTCTCTGTAGAATTCTGGGGGCATAGTTGGACCCAGAGGAGCCTGGAGACAACAAACAAACGCCAAAGTCATGAGCCTGAAAGGCGATTATGATGTCATTAGGTTCATTAAGGTTGAAAGACTCCATTACGGTGGACATGTAGCCAGAATGAGTCCAAAAGAGATTCCTCAGGAGCTTCAGGACAAAACAATTCAAAGAGAAGAAGACTAGGTTGGCCAAAACTGCACTGAGTGGAGTGGCAGATGGTCCTTCTACCCTGGGACTTTGAAACTGGAGAGCAGCAGCAGCCAAGAGAAATGACTGGCAGACATCACAGCAGGAGGCCCTGATCAGATTGTAGACAGACAGGTGGTTGTTGTTGGCAGGTTGTAGTGCCATAAACAACTAGCAGTAGCCAACAGGATGTGTTCTGCCAACTTTCCAACAGTCTACCTATGTGAATCAGCCAGCCTGATGAGTTTTGCAGATAGCCAAATCTTTACAACCACGTGATTGTGTTAACACAGATAACCAGGATAGGTTTTGCAATTTGCCTACCTCTCACTTCTCCAGACATTTTCTAAGATTCAATCCTTGTCAAGTAAGTGGCGTTTGTTTCAAGTAATACTGACAGATTCTTACAGACTGTTGTTGTCAATTAGCGACTGATAGAGAAGTTCTCCAGTTGACAAAGGCTGAGGCACAAAGCCTGACTTGGTCCAAAGAGGCAGCGGTTGGTGAGCAGGACGTTTGTATGGCCGAGGATCTGGCTTACCAAATGCCAGAGACCGCTCAGTTTTCCAGTAAGCCACTTCGTCAAACAAAATTTGCCTGTAGAGCGCAGCTCTCTCTTCCAACTAAAATAAAGAAAAGGGCGTCAGTGTCTCAAAGATGGCATAATGCAGCAAACGCTGTGGTTAAATTTCCCAGTCATGGAATTCCATGTTTTCCAGTATTGTCTGGGAAGCTTTTGCCTGCAAAACCTGGGCTGCGCTCTAGCAAAAGGCTCAAGACGTTCTCACCAGCATGGCCAGCATTTAAATCAGAATTAACACTTACTTCAGGATTGAATCCGTTTGTGACACATTCTGGTACAATAATAAGCTCCTTAATTTCCACAGCAATTGAGTTTGCTGCACTGTCCATGATCCCAAATTGGAATAGCTCTTTAATCATGTCTTTCTCCACTGCTTCAGGCTTAAGCCCGTTGTCTTTAGCCCACTCACCAAACTCTGTGGCTATCTTGAGAAAAATAAATTGTGACACTGACCAAGGCTCTTTGCAATAAAATTCAACAGTTTGCTGCACTGGGTCGTTTTGTTGGCACATGGGAAACACATTTGAACGACTCACTTTCTCTATGATGACAGTTTCCTGGTTTGTGGTTTCTTTGTCTCTTGATGGTGCTGATGCTTCAGCATCAACTTTGTTTTTGTATTTAAGATATGGAGCTTTTCTAGCATCAAGTCGCGTCTGTCCTTGCGGTCTGTCATATGTAAGATTGCATCACCTCGCATCAGATCAAGGTAAAAAACCAAACGCTTTTGTTTGAATGCTTACTTCAAAGACTTGTCAAGATTGACCCGCAAACTGATGTCTGATGAAGAACTCAATACTTCTTCGCTACTTGTGGATGAATGGACGAAAGCTGGACCTGGCTCTTCCTTGAATTCTTCATCTTCTGACAGCTCAATCTGTTTGAAACACAGTTGGCAATCTTAATCAAGTTTTTCTCATGAGCAGAAAGCAAGAGCATGGAAAGTAGAGATGGCAGGAGAGCTTCTAACAGCAACAACTCCAACAGAAACATTCATTTCAATTCATAAATTCTTTTCATTTGTCTATCCAGAACAGTTGAGATGATAATATCATCTTACATATTATGTAAGAAAATGACTGACAATAAATACAAATTGGTGAGAACAGCAATGTACAGTTTACCACCATTCTACAAATGCAGCAACACACCTCCACAAATGCATCTTCTCTGGTCAAGACGTCAGTTGCTTTACTGCCAAGACTGTGGTCCTTCTTCAATTGAAATTTGAAGCTTTCAACAGAATCACTCGAGTTAGACCCTGTTGAAGTCTTGGATGAATGAGGGTGCGCATCATTGTACATTGTCCCGTACAGAGTGCCTGTAAATATGCAAATTGTAGTAACATAGTGATCACTGAAGCAGTTGATCTTTAGTAAGAGTCTTGCTGGTCACCACCAACTTGTTGATGGTACAGATGGAAAGCCACGTTCTAGTGCTGACTGAGAATCTGAAATTTGGCTCATTGCTTTGATTGTTTCGTAAACTGCTTCTTTCTTCAATGCACTTTTAATACCCCTTGGTTTGTACTTTTGCCTTTTCTGAAAAAGCAAGTGGCATTTTGATGCAGCATTGCCTGCTACATTGCATACAACCCAAATCGCAATAGAGCTCACTTCAATGGCTGCTACTTCCATTTGAGCCAGCTCTTTGATGAATTCTTGTCGAGCTGCTCTATTCTTTCTCTCTTGAGGACTCCTTGTCACTTCTCTAATTTTTGGTCTTCCCTTTCTGGAGTAACAGAATACAGGATGTCCCATGTTGGTTTTATGACATTAGGTCCAAAAATGGTGGTGACAACTTTTCATTCACAGTTTGATTAAAATATCCATGCAAAAGGTACACTTCACCTAATGCATGTGTTGCAAAACAGTGCTTTTACTTTATATGGCATTGCAGCATCTGCTGCTAGTGACATCATTAGCTTGGATGCAAAAAATGTCCAATAGTGATACTACTTTTCACTATACAATCACTTCAACTCACAAGTTATTGCTTTTGACTGAAGCTCTGAACTCAGATAACAACCCCTCTGAGACCTTGTCCTCTTCTTCTTTGTTCTCATTGAGGTTAGAGCACCTGCAATGCTGCATTCTTCCCTGAAGCGCCATGTCCTCCAGCCACTCTTCAGTTTCCCAAGACTCAATAAGCTTTTCTTTGCTGCCCATGTCTCCCACTGATTGCTTTGACTCTATCTTGACACCTACCAGGGAATGACATAACCCCTCAACAATTGTGGTTGGTGTTTTGTATGAACTGATTGGTTGCTTCAGCGTCTCACTCGATAAGACAGGAACGTTTTCAGTTGACTTTACGCTGATAAAATCTGGCATCTGGCTGTCACCACGGTTCTTCAGAAATTGCCAGGACCCCTCCTGAAGACTTTTGCTAAATTTTCTCCGGCATCTCAAACACTTCTTTGCTATCCATGCCTTGCAAGCTTCTTCTATGTGACGGTGGTTTTATCTGAGCCAATCCTGCTTCCCTTTTTCTCAAAACTGCAACTCAACAAGAAGTTTGTTTGCGTCAAGTGATAACTAGAAGCTTGTCAACTGAAAGCAGTTGCTTAGATGTCAACTTAAAGTTGATGTTAGATTTGGTGTGATGTGTTTGATGTTGAGAGGCTCTGGTTGCAATACACATGCTTAAGCCTACATTACAGAGTCAAATACTACAGCAGCAGCGGAAAAGCACTCATTTACATACTCCAGCTACCAGCAGCAACCAAGGAGTTAACGTAACTACACGCAGATGTTGCAATATTATCGATATCTAAAAATATCGATGCTTTTCTTCCAATAAACGATATTTTCCTTCTTAATATTATCCTGAAACCGTTGTTATTAACCTGATAACCGGATACTAAAAAAATTTTTGATGCGAAGAATGCAAATTGTAATTTGTTGTGCAAAGTTCAATACGGATATTTACAAATATCGATATTCTCTTAATATGCAAATATCGATCATTGATACTTATATATACAAAATATCGATATTTAGCAATGTTGCAATGTCTCTAAACACAAGGATTTTTTGAAAAATTTACCAAAGGTGAAGGTTGTGGACGATTTGGTATTCATTTATTTACACTGTTCAATTATTCGAAGATTCTTGCTATAGCGTTATGATCGAGTGTTGTTTCCTGCATTAGTGACATCTTCTGTGCAGTTGCTGAAATCTACCAAATGGTGTGGTCCAGGTCGAGGTGATCGCTGGCGAACAGGAGGCGGGACTCTATTCTGTGGAGGGGAGTATACCTGTAGGGGGTTACCATCTGGACTATTCTGCAACAAACAATACTGGTCGTTCAAAAGAAGAATTTTACATGAATTTATGATATCATTTGGACAAAGTATACCTGTGGCAGTTCATCGGATTTGACTGGCCGAGCGTACATAGTCGTGTCGGCAACCCGGCATGGCTTCATAACCTCTTCAATGATTTCCATCATTTTGTTATTTGTTCGATTCATGATTAAGTAAGAGTTTTGGTAAGTTCTTCTTTATAATGAGCAAACTCTCGCTGCAGTTCTTTTTTCTCGGACTTTGTGCTAGAAATGATCAGTCGTCCCTGTTTTGCCCGAGTTCATAACACTCCCCCCTCCTGCAATCATAGGACATGACGTCAGACAGGTTAGTCGACTTATCCATAGAGCTTTTGTCAAATATGATACCTCCACCAGGGACCAGTCTAGCAACTCTGCAATTGAATATTAAGAGGTTACAAAGGATAAAATATAGTCTAGAGGGGTTGGGATATCGATTGTAGCGATTGTTCACCCTGATCTTAATATTTACCATAAATGTGACATTTTGATAAGCAACTCCTTTCAGGTTTAGTTGTTCATAAAAACTTTTCAGGCCAATCACCCAAAACGAATACACCAAAACGAAGGTTGACTTGTTCGAAAATATTGTGTATGCTTATGTTCATGTGCGTTTAAATCCCTCTATCTACGAACTTCTGATCATAGTAAAGCAACCATTCTGGCATAAAACTAAGTTATTGTTTGTTCAGATTTGAGTTGGCGTGACTTGAAAAAAAAAAAAATAAATAAAATAAATTTCACTTACTCACTGTTGTGCTAAACAAAGAAAATAGCTGACCAGACGTTTTTGACGAGTCTGCGACAACTCCACAGTGAACATATGAGCTAAAGTACATTTCTTATCGTCCATTTTACATGATCTGAAGTACCTCTTGAGCGGAGTAATCTAATCTTCCGCCTTCTTCCGAATTCGAGCTCGTTTCACGGAAAACAGAGATTTACAGTCAAAATAGTGAACACTTGAAGACGAAAGGACGTATGTTTCGCGAGAATTTCAATTCCAGATTTGTTATGTATACGAATTAAATTCGGTTTGCGAGAATTCGACTAAAATTTGAAGTCGAATTCAAACAGGAAGTGCGGCCTGTTATATAAACAAATAAATAAAAATGATTTATCCTCTAATCCTATAAAAAAATGGGCGAAGGAATTATAACTAGTATGAACGGAGACCCATATACTATTGCTATGTATTAATAAATTATGTTAATCTTTTGACAAATATATTTGTCAGACTTTCAACAGATGATTTCAAACCTTTGACAAATGGGCTTCCACTTTGGACAAATAGATTTAAACTATTTATAAATATTAGTGACTTCAAGGGACCTAGGTGGTGTAAATAAACCTTCCCTGTGCCTGCTGGTGGGGAATTGTAATCTCTTCTGCATGGGTCGTCCGCCTAATCTCAATTCATAGTACTTTCAAGGGTCACTGGGTTGGTAATTTTTAAATAAGTGTTTTAATTATAAACAGCCATGATGAGTGATTCAGATTGTTTTCAGTTTACCTGTTTTAGGACCTTCTTGTAGAGTACTGTCATAATGTGAGACCACTTGAAACAAGTGATTTGGATTCCTCATCTCTACCCCTGTCATGGCAGGGCAGTATCAAGAAGGAGAGGCAGGTATGAGCATGTTTCCTGTAAAAAGAAAAGAAGTATTAACCCTTTTGGTGCAGAGGGCGTCCAGGAACGCCCTGCCTGTCCTTTGCGCCACGTGGGAGGCGTCTGGGGATGCCCTCCGCACCAAAAGGATTAATACTTCTTTTCTTTTTACAGGAAACATGCTCATACCTGCCTCTCCTTCTTGATGCTGCCCTAGGCGTCCAGGAACGCCCTGCCTGTCCTTTGAAGCATGTGGGAGGCGTCTGGGGACGCCCTGAGTGTCATTTCGTCTCTCTGAATATGGGGATGTACCCCTGTAGCACCCCCACCACTTCTCATACAGGGTTGTTTGACAAGTCGGCTTCAGTATGATACCAGCTCTTAAAGAAGCCATAAAGGATGTCGCTCTGCCCATTAGTTCTGAAAATATAAATACGCAAAGTTATTCAAAACACCCGATTCAGCTTAAAAACTTCCCAGAGTGGTAGGATGACACGTTTTGTGGGTCCCGCACTGCTCGTGTTAATACTAATCTGTACAAAAAAGGGTTCATAGTAAAGGAAGTCACAAATGACTTATCCAATTACGTCATAGATATGTTTTTAAAGTTACCATCCGCCGCAGAAGGACGTCGACTTCATTGAAATTCGCTTTCAGGACTCAGAGAATTTATCTGCCAAATGTTTAAATATATTTGTCAAAACTTTAACTTAATGCATCAATTCTAGGTATACAGGGTGTCCCACGAGTTGTCTCCCCCTCCTCTAAAAATCCCCAAAAGCCACCTCAAATCGCAACTGCACACTCCCCTGCCGATCAGGGCTCTTTGGCTAGGGGTATTTTTCAACGTGGATATTGTTTGCTCTTGTTAATTTTTGCGGAAAAAAATGTCATCCATTTATTCATTCGTGTGAATACGTAGAGCTGTTGAATAATAATAATATTAATCGTGGACATTGGGAAAAAAATTATTTTCTAAGAATTATTTCCTCTTTTGGGTCCCTTGAATGATGGGGGATTTATTTCACGATAAAATGTCAATTATAATTCAAAAATCGTCAGCACGATAATGAATCTTCACGGGTGAAATCTTCAGAAACTTCATCTCCAGGATAATTTGCATGCCTCGTGAGCCGAAGTGTAATGAGCCGTCACAAAGATGAAGGCGCGGTCGTCGGTTTATTGAAGGCCATTAAACGAGAATCGACGCCTGCGTCATCACTTTACGTCAAACGCGTTCGGGATTTTTCTCGCCAATTAAATTCCACCCATTTGCCGGACAGGGGAACAATTTGACGTTGAAAATGCGTCATTGGACGCTCCTTAAAATATTGCTGGGGAAAATCGTGGATATTTGAATTTGGCAGAAAGTGGAGCCCCTTTTTGTAATTCATTCCTATGAGCCTCGTAAAATATGATGATAACAGTTATCAATTATGAGTCAGGCCCAGTACACTCCCACTGCGTCAGGTTATGGGCCCAATATGTATTACTACATTAGGTTATGAGCTCAGTAAGCGTCCACTGCACCAGATTATGGGCTAAGCAAGATCAAATAAAGCATATACTGGTCAAACTTCAACTGTTACTTTACATTATGTTTGATCTTCAGAAGGTTATGGGCCCAGCACACTCCCACTGTGTCAGGTTATGGGCCCAATATGTATCACTACATAGAATATGAGCCCAGTATGTGTCTGCTGCACCTGGTTATGGGCTAAATGAGCTCAAATAAAGTATATATTGAACAAATTTCAACTTTTACTTTCCATTTTGTTTGATCTCCAATAGGTTATGGGCCCAGTACACTCCCACTGCATCAGGTTATGGGCCCAATATGTATCACTACATCAGGTTATAAGCCCAGTATGGTCCACTGCACCAAATTATGGGCTAAGTGAGCTCCTTGAAGTCAGGTGATGAGCCAAGTAATCATCAACTTTACGATGTTATGGACCAAGTATGCTTTTATCTCTTCAGGGTTAAGGTCCCATGTTCTTTAAATCATCTCTCCACGTTCACCACAACACTTCTCAGAAACAAATTGAGCCACAATGAAATATTAATGTACACAATTTAGCTCATTGCGTCGAACCGCAGCAAATAATAATTGCATCGTTACAAGCTCGTTCTCTTTTTTAAAGATGGGCGTCTATTAGGATCGTCAACTCGAGAAAATAGCGATTTGCATAAGTTTCACTCTTGTCCTCCTTGAAGACTTCCGCTTAATCAGCCGAACAATCAGAAAATCTCAACGTCGAATGCAAATTGGCGCGCAAAAATCGTTTAGGAGGATAATCGCCGAGCTCGTGAAGATAACGATTTCAACGGAGAGCTTGATGACCAAAAACAACCATTCGACGCATCCGAGTAGGAATAGGCTCTAGGCTATTTCGAAACGAGCGGGGAAAATTAATAAAAAGAGTTTGGTACACACGCTTACGTCATCTCCCTTAAAGTAGGCAGTGAAATAAGCGTCTGAAACCACGCTACGACCATTAAAACAATACGGCATTAAGAGGAATGAATTCCAAGTTGAAAAATAGGAGCCAACTTTTTTCTAAAATAATTGAATAATTAATTATTATGGACGATTTTTTCAAAGATTGTTCATTAACAAGGTATCAATCGAAGTTTAACAAAATAACACGAAGTGAGAAGCAATCTTTTTACTATCATCAACTTTCTATAGCGTATATCTCAAAAACGTTCAGGATTAGTCAAAACAAGTATATACTTGAATGTGTAGAGAATTTTATCAGCTTTCATTTGGTATATGAACATTTTTCAACAAAAACGCACCGTTCTCGAAATACAGACGAAAAATCACAAAATGGGACCCTCTTGACCACCTCGTCCGGTTCCTCCAGCCCGTTAGGACATTTTGTATCTTCATTTTCTGACCATCTTAAGCAAGTTTTCAAGGTAATCAGCTGCGATCCTGTGGAAAGTATTACCAATAAGTATGATCAAATGGAAGTTTATCTACGGACTCAGTCAACGTTTTGAAATAGAAACGAGGTGACAAGCAATTTTTTCACTAACATCAACTTTCCAAAGCGTATATCTCAAAAACGCTTACGATTAGACAAAACACGTATATTATTGAAATTATAGAACATTTTATCAGCTTTCATTTAATATATGGACGTTTTACCAAAAATACGCACCGTTCTCGAAATACAGGCGAAAAACAACAAAATGAACCCTTCCTGGCCACCTCGCCCGGTTCCTTCCACCCGAAACAGTAGATCATTTAGTAACAGTAATTTCTAACCATCCTAAACAATTTATTAAGGTAATCAGCTACCTCGCCTCTCATAAGTGTCACTTATAAGTACGATCAAATGGGAGTTCATGTGCGGACTTGAACATTAATTACGTATCGCTCGAATTTTGACGAAAAAAGCGAGGTGACAAGCAATTTTCTCACTAACGCGTATATCTCACAAACGGTTCGGATAAGATAAAATGCGTATATAGTTTAAATTGTAGAGCATTTTATCATCTTTCATTTAATATATGGACGTTTTTCCAAAAATACGCACCGTTCTCGAAATACAGGCGAAAAACAACAAAATGAACCCTCCTGGCCACCTCGCCCGGTTCCTTCAGCCCGAAACATCAGGACATTTAGTATCATAATTTCTTAATGATCCTTAACAATTTATAAAGATAATTAGCAACGTCGCCTCACATATGTGTCACTAATAAGTACGATCAAATGGGAGTTCGTCTAAGGACCTGACAATCAACCAAGAATAAAATAAAGTTTAATAAAACGCGAGGTAAAGAGCAATTCTTTACTAACATCTATTTCCCAGAGCGTTTATCTCAAAAACGGTTAGGGTTAGGCAAAAAATGTTTATGATTGAAATTTTAGAGAATTTTATCAACATTCATTTGTTATATGGACGTTTTTCCACAAAAACGCACCGTTCTCGGAATACAGGCGAAAAACTCAAATAATCAATCAAAACGGGGGTTCTCCTGACCACCTTGCCCGGTACCTCACGCCTTTAACGTCAGGACAATCTGTATATATATTTCCTTATTGTCCTAAGCATGTTTTTAAGGTTATCAGCAGCGTCAACTTTTGAAATTGTAATCGATAAATTTGATCAAACGGTAGTTCATCTGCGGAAATGGAAGCCTCGACCATTTTGTTCGGAATCGGGTCATTGCCTTCAGGCTAACTTGCGGTTTAGCCTTCGTTGATATTTTCTCGGAAAACTTGATTTATCTTGTTCTCTTTTTCTTTACCGACAACCGCAGAATTAATTAAAAAAACCACTTCCGATGAAATAGAAGGACGTACAACCAATGCTCTCAATTGATTCGAAAAAATGTTGAATGTAAGCGTAATTATGAGCGTTTTATAAGTTCTGAGAAAGCTGTGGAAACGTAAGTTTACTTATAGCGTACTGAGAAATGAATACTTATTAAGTGGTCGTTAAAAAAAAAAAAAAAAAAAATGAACAGGTACGTGTGATTTTTCAGAGGCGCCGCGCTAATTGACGAACCGTTGATTTAAATGGGCTGTAGATACCTACGGATTTATCGCGATTTTTCTCCGGTCATTTTGACGACTTTTGGAAATCCCCGCCGGATGGAAAAACACCTCGTTTGGATATCCCGTTCGATTATTATAATCAAAACCGGTATCGCGAGAAGTAATTATTGCCGGGAGGATATTTTGCCGTTTTATATCGATTATTCGAAGATGTCGATCTTTTATCGTATTTTCGTTTGAAAGGGTTTTGAGTGATGTGATTCTGCGAACTCCTATCTGTTGTAGGAGCCGCTAATGAAAAACGGGAATGGAAACCTCTCTGAACCTGTTGGAAACTCCGATTAGAGAGGGGATGAAGCTACCGGCTCCCCTATAAGACCGGAGCTCCTCGTCAAGTCATCACTTCGCCAAGTGATCGTGTTCGAATCGATTGTTTTTTTTTTAAAGAAGTAAAATAACGAAACTATCAACGATGAAAATCCTCGTCGTCGCCGTTTGTTTCATCGCCGTCGCTTCAGCGGCGTCGACGTACACGACCAAATACGACAACATCGACCTCGAAGAGATCCTAACCAATCAGAGGTTGTACAAAAAATACTTCGACTGTCTCACCAACAAAGGAAAGTGCACTCCTGACGGCAAAGAACTCAAAGGTACCAAAAACAACAAATTTTCACCCATTCATCCACTCTAACAACAATTAAAACCCCCAAAACGCGATATATTAGCTGTAAATACCACAAATCCCTCTCAAAAATGTATTGCTTTCATCATTTATCACCACCTGTGATAGTAATTCAATCAAATAACCAAATTTCAATAACATTATCATGTCAACAAAAGCCTATAATCGCACATCATAACCTCAACAGTACTTTTAATAATTCATCCTTGCCAAAATAGGCACCAGATTTTTATTTTATCTAAATATTCCAGAATTAGAGAGCTTTAAATTACCTTTCCAAAATTTCCAAAATTTCTGGACAACTTGTTACAATATTGGTACTCACTTGACTGAAACTTATTCATTTGTATGTTCAAATGAACGTATTACGACATTTTTGGCCAACTCTCCGATGAATTGGCTTGTAAGTGAATACATTTTTACTATATAATACGTATAATTTCAGAACATTAAATTTCAACAACATTTTTTATTCCAAAATGAGTAATTTTTGGGGTATATTGATAAAACTGAACGTACGAAATACCAAAATTATCACAAATTTGTGAGGTTTTGTGGGATTTTCCAAAAGCAGGATGTGTATAGAGATCGATAGAATACATGTATTTTACTTAATTCTTCACATGTAATTGGGTTAACGCTTCGTTTGCGCTCATAATTTCTGCTCTAAAATACATCTGTTAGAAATGTGCTTAGAACACATACAGTGGAAAAGATAACTGATTCAGCCACCTGCACTTTTATGGTACTGCCATTGCCCCCCACCTTGGCACCTTCTAGACTCAACCAAAAACCAATGTAAACCCCTGAAGCTCTCCAAGTCTGCATCTTGGCTTGACAATGATCTTTGTGTTGCACTGCATCACAATGTTGGGTACGACTGTTGCTCGCATGGTATGGTGGCTATCCTCTTTCTCATGTAAGCTACACAGTAGACAACAGCTTCCCATAACCTTCTCAGGTCAAGCTGCCAAAGCTGGCCCTCCCTGTAGAAGCATAATCTTCATTGTTGCCATGTTGGCCATTTTACCTAGTGCATGATCAACCTTCTCCCAACCATCAACTGCAGGCCAACAGCAACCCTGTTGGGCTTGATGCTCCATGGATCTTCCTCCAGGATTATAGAGCATTCCCTCTCTCCAAACATAGAATTGGGGTTGCCAGTGTGAGGACAAGTGCCCTTTTCAAGAAGGACCAGACTCTCTACCTGCTCATGACTTCCCTATACCTGAGTTTCATATCCCAAGATGCTGGGCACAACCAACTGGAAACCTTTGAATGAAACAATTGGAAGACATTCACAAGTAACGCAATTTACGCAAAGATAAGCGATGTCTCTCTAATATTTTGTAAAATAACCCATTTGATAGTAGTACTTCAACAGGTTATGGGCCCCAAAACCCCTAACCTGTATAGACAATTTGGTGTCAAATATAGCAAAAGTTTAGCATTAAATTCATATTGGTTTTTCACCAGACACTTACAAGGATCAAAATCAACTTCTGTTTGAAGGGAAAAGGTTAGGGGGGGGGGGGTGTTAAAGGAGGGTTCAAGGTGAGTGGAAGACACACCAGACAACTTGGACCAAAAAGGTGCTGGCTATTAACTTCTGGGAAGAATTTCAATCTTTTAACCCTACAGAATGTTGAAAACATGTCTTTCCTTCAATCTTATCAAAACCTCTTATCAAATCTTCAAATATCTTCTCTGTGCAGCAGAGAGGAGGTTCAGAATCTCGTTCTATTCAGAAGTAATGCTTCTAATGGTGAAATGGTTCAAGTAAAACCGACTAAGTTCTTATTTTCCTCAATGAAACATTGTTATTCAGAAACTAGTCGTCAAACTAACGACTTAACGATGTGTTGTCAAATTCGACAACAAAATAAACAACAATCGAAGAAGGATTGGTTTAAAATCGATTGAGGTTCTAACACGCTTCAGGTGATTATGTAAATCTCGTCGTCCTTGAAAGAGGTTTCACTAATTGTTCGAGGAGTTGTGGAAGGTGTACAGAGTTGGGCCCCATTACAGGACACATTAAGATAATAAGTGCCTTGAGTAGAATATTAAGTAAATTTGAACAGATTGAACAATTATTTGTGTCATACTGAGCATAAGTGAGGTGGTTTATAAGAGAAAAACAACGTAATGGGCAAAACTAATCGAATTTGTTGATAGAAACATATCAAATGCAAAATATCATGTGCTCAGTGTGACACAAATGATCATGTGGAAGTACACTGACTCACCCTTTTACATGTGACCACCAAAGTATTGCAGATTTGAAAAATAACTTATTGACTTCTTCTTCTCATCTCAAATGCTTCAAACTTTTGTTTTTAGACGCTCTTCCCGACGCTTTGAAAACTTCTTGCTCCAAATGCACTAAGAAACAGCAAGAAGGAACGGACAAAGTCATTCGCTACATGTTGAAAAACAAAGTACAAGATTACAAGATGTTGGAGAGCCTTTACGACCCATCTGGCAACTACAGGTGAGTTTCAATCGGATT